>PVKB01000950.1:95879-534018 GCA_004027205.1 Ctenodactylus gundi | reverse complement strand
ATTTTCATTTAATTAGCACTTTTTAGTGTTAAATATGCAAATTTGGTGTGAGTGTTTAAATGTGAAAACTGAAACTATGGCGAGTGACTCAGCTAACTAAGCTATGGTGAAATGAACATCCTCGTCTCTGGCCTAACTCCATCTTACGTGTTTGGCGAATACACTTACAACAGGTATCACTGTCATTTTTTTTATATCTACTAAAAATAGGCCCAGATGGTTTATCAACAATCCCATCACCAGCAGCTCTGAAATGAATATGAATATGTTTCAGGGACCTTATTAAGAATTTTAATTTCACAGTGGGCTAGCACTGGGTTGCTGAGACTTAGCTGTACCAAGCCCTTCACAAACCAGGGCACACCGTTCTTCTGCTGTTCCATCCAACAACCGGAGAGCGGAGAGCGGTGCTGGAGTGCAGAGTCCCACCTGTTCGTCTCCGCAGCCCCTCGGTGCCGGCGCCATGACTCTGCTTCTCCAGAGCCTTTGTTCAGGAAGAATTCTCATTATGATATCATATACAAGGACCAGCAGTTCTGTCGTCACTTCCTGCCTCTTTTTCCACAAACACACAGTTTTGACCTTGTGATAGCACGGCTATAGGTGTTTTGTAACCATAACTGAGGGCGAATGTTTGGACCAAGTCTGTTACAACCAGAAAAAGTGAGAGCTGAGGTTGCTCTCTAGCCATTGACCTTAGAGAAAGGGCCTTATGTGCATGCTTCTGTGGGCTACAGCAGGTAGAAACTACAACACAGCTCCACATCTGAGGTTTCTAAGGAGTGGGTAAATTCCTGTATTTTCTTTAGGAGATCGTTTTTGTTTCCTGTGTGCCAGGTATTTTAGCTAATTTACATAAAAGTCTCTGGCTAAGCAAGCTTAGTAGACTTTATTATATACAGATTTCATTGGAGAAAGACGGGTATCATAGAGTTCTGAACGGAAGTTCTGAACGGAAGTGGCCATGCCTTCCCACACTCCTCTGCGCTTTGTCTACTTCCATCTCGTGACTGTCGAGGACACGCTGAACTTAAAGCAAGTCCTGCCTTGTGTCACGAGCCAAATCACATCTAGGCAGCAGGAAAACTAACGAGCAAAGAGCAAATCCTAAAAATGTCTCCTGCACAAACCTCAACAGCTTTCAGAACACCTGCTGTCCGGAGAGCACGTTGCTATGCAACTGACTCCTGCACTGGACGGCATTAGTGTTTGGTCCACATATACCTCCTAACAGCTAACTTGACTCTGGTTTGAATTATTGCTTCTTTTTGTCTTATCTCACCTTCTCTAGATGCACCTGTTTGTTTTTGTTTGTTTGTTTTCCTGCTAGTTTCTGCTTTCAGGAAGAGGGAAGAATGAAAGTGGAAGAGCAGAGCTAATCTAACCCTTATGGGCCTTGAATTAAGGGGAAGCATGAATGACTTCTTCATTAAATATGATGGCAGCAGATAGTGAGATCAGTATGTGCAGGGCTCTGGATTCAATCCCAGCACTAGGAAAAACAAAATGCAAACTCAAAATAAGTACAAGCAAGTGTGATGCTATAGGAGTGTTTTTCATATACGACTTGCTCCCACCTGGAACTTCTCTGTAAGTTAAATTGTTGATTTCACAAATGACTTTTTTTAATAGATGAGATTTCCTTCCATTCTTAGTTTTCTGAGAGATTTTCTAATAAAAATTACAGTTAGTTAACTTTCTCTTTATCAAAATAATTATGTGGTTTTTCTTCAAACTGTTGTAAGTTATATTTATTTACTTTAAAACAAATTACATATGGATTTTGTATCTCCTGACAAATTCCATTTGGTCAGAATTTATTATCTTTTTAATATATACTTAGGTGGGGTATATTATCATATTGATAATGGAAGAAAATGTTGTGCTCAAAGTTCAAGGGATGATAAGGACAGCTATATGTTAACTTTTACTTTCCTTTTATTTTTATGAATGACGTTATTGGAGGTTAATTGACTTGTAGATTTGTTAAACAAAAGACTTTAGCTTAGACTTCATTTATTATCTAATCTCCCCTCTTCTTTGTACTATTTCTTTCCTTTGCTTATTCTGTATTTAACTGGCTCTTCAAATTGCTTAAGAAAGAAGCTGACTCATGTTCTCTATGTTTATTTTAAAATATTTTTCTAATTTCCTTTGTGACTTCTTTAACCCATGTGTTATTCCAAAGTATGCTGTTTAATTGCTAACACCTGGAACTTTCTATAGGCTGTATTATTGATTTCTATCTTAAATTCTATTGTGAGAAGATCCTAATATATCTACATTTTGAAACTGGACACTTATTTTATGGTCAGCATGCAGTTTGTCTTAGTAAAAAATTTATGTAAACTTACAAATAATATGTAATAAGTTTTTGGGCACAGTGTTACCTAGATAGATAGGGTGATTACTAGCTACCTTAGTCCACGTTGTGCTTTTATAACAGCACCTGTGACTGGGTCGTTTATTTAAAGAGAAGAATTTTATTTTCCACAGTTCTAGATTCATGAAGTCAAAGATCAAAGCATGGGCATTAGGTGTCTGCTGACGGCTGCACTGCACATGGCAGAAGGCAGAAGGACAAGCTTGCCAAATGCTTCACGAAAGCGTTCTCATTCTGGCCTTAATCTCCTGAGTGAGGAAGGATTTCATGACCTAATCATGTCTTCAAGGCCCCATCTCTGGTACTATGACTCTGACGACACTGAATTTTGGAGGGGACACAGACTATTGCAATAACGTCATTCAGAGTTTTTGTATCTTTCCTAATTTTGACCCAGTTGTTTTACCAGGATTATAAAGGATTCTATTAAAAGTCATAGGTATACTTCTAAATTTGTTTATTTCATTTTTATTCTTCAGTTCTTACTTACAAGTGCATCAAAGCTCTGTTATCAAGTAGTCACAACTTTTGAATTGTTACATTTCCATGACGAATCGGTTATCTTCTATTACCAAATATTCCTCTTTATCTCTAGTCATAATTTTTGTGTGTGTTGTGTACAAAGTGTACATTGATTCTTTGTCTAATACCGCTATGTGAACTTTCTAATGATTACTGTTAGAATAGTAAATATTTCCTCGGCTTACATTATTTCAAACTATCTGTGTCTTTATATTTAAGGTGCATCTCTTCTACGGTGCTTAGAGTTAGTCTTGCTTTTTACTTCACAGTGTTTGATCCATGTACATTTAGAGCAATGAGTGTTACGTTAAGGACGATGTTGTACTCCATCCTCTGTGCGACTGTTGTGCTATTTTACACTGGCCTACGTTATGACTTCCTCAACACAATGTCTTCATCTCTCTCACACTAAATATTTATCTTTTAAAGAAATTAAAAACAAGAAAGTCTTCTATTTTTGCCCATATATTTATTGGGACCCTGCTAAGCCAGACTTTGTGGATTGGACTTTAAATTTTTGGTACTATTTTTCATCAACTAAAAAGATCTTCCTTTGAATAGTGTTTCTTGCATCATAAGACTTCTGGTAACAAGTCAGTTTTAACTTACTTGGGGAAAAAATCATCCTCCATCTTTGTTTAAAAAGAAAAAAAGTTTTATTTGGAGAAAAAGCCACACACAACCTTCCCCACTGTTAACACCCCGGATGATCATAACACAAGAGTCGAACCTAAGAAATTAGGGTTGTGTAAAATACCAATGAATAAACCGAGCTCCCTCTTGAGAGTTCACCAGGCATTTGAACAACACTTCTCTAGGATCTGACGTAAGATCATATATTACGTTCGGGGAATGTCTCCCATCTGTTGTCCCTATTTATGATAGTTCCTCAGCCTTTCACTTTTGACACCTACAGGGTCCTGGCCAAGCGTTTTGTAGAACTTTCCTCAACTTGAATTTGTTTGATTTTTTGGTGGTTAAACTGTAAAAATTGGACAAAGAAGACAACAGAGGTATTGCTTGCTTTTTAGTTCTTAGCACTGGGGAACGTACAACAACGGGATTTCTTTTTACTAATAAGTTTTAACCATGATTCCTGGCTATAATAATGTCTAATAGGTATCCACATTAGGAAATATTTTTGAAAAAATATATGTAATTAAATATTTATGGGTGTATACTTTGAAGCTATAAAAATGTTCTCTTTTCCTAAACATTTTCAACCACTATTGTAATATTCATTGACTGATCCTGCATGCAACAATTATTGTGGTGTTTTAAGATGATTTTCTATCTCCTTAATTCTTAGGATGCTTATTAATTAAAATTCTTCCTTTAGGGAAGAGTTGTTTCCTCTTTCCCACATTTATTCATTCAATTATTTATATTAGTATAAGCTCTTTAATATTTATTTTAGTCTTTGGGCTACAGACCAATTTTTTCAGTACTGGGGATTGAGCTGATAAATCTTCTACCACTGAGCTGCATCCCCAGTCTTTTTCAATCTTACATTTTTGCACAGAGTCTCACAAAATTGACAAAGGGGGATCATTAGTTCAGTCCATAGTCTACTGCACTTGTTAAGCTTTTTCTTCCTCGAATTTTTTGATTTCATGTTCTTTGGGGTTGCCTCCATTATCATTTTCACAAGCCATTGTTGTTTGGTTTTCCAGCACTTTGCAAGACTTCTGGGGCCATAGATGACCTAATTTCATCCTGTGTTTTCTTTGTCCCAGACCTGGAACTAACTCTGTCTTTAAGAAGTCTTGGTTCATTTGATTAGAAAATGGTATTTAGAAATCAGAGCCTGAGGGCTGTGCATGCTCAGTGCTCTTGAGACACATCTGCCTCCAGGCCCTCTCTGTGCTGAGAAAATACATGTGTGTATCAATCCCTGTATATGTGTCATGTCTCTATTTCTATGCTATCTGTAAATGTGTTAAAATAATGATGGCACTGCTCATCCAAACTTACCCCCAGGGATCCTTCCAGCTTTCCCACTTTGCTCAGCTGTAACTTCTTTCTTGGTATTAGCATAAAGTTATCTATTGGCCTTCCTGGAAGTTATTTACCAGGCTGAAGAAATTTCCTTCTATTTTAATGAGTTGAAAGTCTAGCTAATTAATGATTTTGGGTTTTATCAAATAAGTTTTCCCGATATAGTATGATGCTTTTGTACATTTTCCTCCGACATAGGGATATTGTATGTTATCCTAGTTATTTTTAGATATGAAGCAGTCTTTCATTCCTGAGATGAATACCACCTTGTCACATTTATAATCATTTTTCAATGGGTGATCCTGAGTCCTCAGCATGCACTGGGAGCATAACTTCAGAAGTGTGATCTTCTAAAATGTTTCGGCTCCTCCTTCTAATGTTACCCTGCTTTAATACTCTTCCTGCCCTTCTCCTTGGGGTGCTGCATCTCTTATTCTGCTGCTCTTCCTTCATAAAGAGTGGGTTTATCCACACTTATAAACTATGGTTCTGATGTCCTTCCCACGCAGGTTAAAGCTTTTGTTTTATAGGAGAGAGGCATCCCAATGGAGTGTGTTCCTTTCACAACTTGCTATGAACTTCCATCAGAGGTGGAATTTTCCCAAGATTCTCACTGCCTCTTGCTCTATTACCTCTAAAAGGACAAGTTTGCAGCCCATGGACTTTTCAGATGTTATCATTTGCCACTATTCAGTTCTTAGTAATTCATTGATAATGCTCCTTTTAACATTTTTAACAAGTTCTATAGTGTTCAGTGATATCTGTCTCAAGGAAACAAACACTCAGGTACTGTTTTGTGACCTCATCTGTTTAACACATTTTTAAAAACGACTCATCCGAACTTTGCAAAGCTCTTTTTCTGTTACACTGGTAGAAGCAATTCTCTTCCTAGTTTTCTATGTCTCCAAATGGAAACCAGAAGTTTCTACTTCTGTATAAATGCCAGAGCTCCAATTAAAGTCGGACTGCAGATGACATGCTAGATGCAGCAATTCTTCATACTACGCAGTCCTAGGAGACAAGATATTTATTTTGTAAAGGTTATTTTCATGTCCTCTATTTTATGCCAAATAGTAAATTTTAAAAAGTTATCTACTTTATTACTGAAAATAATCTCCTACTTACTGTGATAAGGAATATTGCTGGTCACTGATGGAAATGCAGTGTTTAGCTACATTTCCAGACATATTGCACCACTTATGAAAGCTGAACACACAATCTTCATGTGACTTAATCAGTATAAACTTTCAAGCAGTCTTCCTTCCTTTAGTCTCTAGTATGTGTTGAATTAACAGAAAAGCATGTTTCTATGACTATACAAGAATTATGTTTTTAATTAAGAGGAAATAAACTGCAGAGGACTATTAAGTTCAGCTTGTACATTTATCAAATTTAATCAAAACTTCCAAGTGTGCTGGGTTTTATTACAGAATTAGACTGAAATTCTCCTGAGAAAATATTTTTCGTGCAAGTTTGCAAATATCGTCTTAGCTTTTTGTTTCATTTACTCTACAGGTTCAATCCAGAAATGGCAGATTAGTGCATGCTTTCTTTTTTCGGTTTTGTAACATTATATAGTGCCATTTTCCAGCCTGAATCTCGCTGGTCACTACCAGTGATTACAGGCAGCCTTTGGCAAGTGGAAGAAAGACACACATATGCACACGTGCACGCACACATGCATACTCACAAAGTTCATGCTCTCCATAGGGTCAGTTGATTCACATCAGAGCTAGAGATCCCAAAAGCTCTATGTTGAGGTGGCGAGGTCCTGTACAAATGAGACTATCTATCATTTGTCAGGGGCTTCTCTGTTATCCGGAGGTTTTCCTGGAATTTCTCATCATGGTTACTTTCTTCCCTTTTCAAGTGAATCATAACCTTAAAATGCTGGCAGGTTTGGAGACTGTCTGTCTGAGGAACTTGTACGTCTCTTGGAAGCTCAATCTTTATTTCAACTTGATCGTGACTTCTGTACTGTGCCTGGCCTTTATGAGGCAGCAAGGTGTCACTTATAATCTTTATTTTCAGCAATAATTATCAGCCTGCCTGTGTCTTTTGATACATTTTACCATCAGTAGCCAGGGTGATTTATTTATTTAGTAAATAACGGTCTGACCACAAGATCTTAGAATGAAAATCTTTCCAATCTTTCATCTGGCCCTTATTTCTGTGTTCTCTTAAGCAAATTACTCAACTTTTCTGTGGCTTGGTTCTCTGTAAAACGGGCTCTATAGGATGAAATACAACTCACTTAGCACAGAATGAGGCATGCTGCAAGCACACATTTAAAGCTGGTCTAGTACTACCCCTCGTACTTAGAGATTAAAGCCATACTCTTGGCTAAGATTACTCAGCCCCAGGGGCCCTGGCTGACCGGCCCTGCAACTTCATTGTGACCCCATTCTGGCCACAGTTCTTCCCTCTGTGCCCCCCATGACCATCAGAAGAGTGGTCCCTCAGCCCCACAGTAGCGCTCTGCACTGGCCTCTCTGCTGTTGTGTTGGGCCTGCAGATCAGCCGGCACTGTGCTCCTCCCCCGTGAAACCACTGGTCAGCCTCCCGCCATCTTGATGCTTCCATAACCGGCTTCCCAGAGCCCACGCTGATGACTCAGCACTAATGCCCCCAGCAGGTCACACTGTCCTCAGGGGCCTGACCTCAGCTCTCTGGTTTCCGGGTGTGATAATCCAGATTGTTCTCTTCCTTCCTCTCCCTCCCTCTCATTTCTTCTCTCAGTATACCAGGAAGTTTCTTTTATCCATTTTCCAGACTTCGTGTAATTTTTCTTTTCTCTCTGGGTTGTATTTTTCAGTTGGGGTCTTTGATTCTACTTCTTTTGGCTTGGCGTGTTTCTCCGCCTCCCTCAAGCCCGCCCACCTCTACCCCTTAACTGGCTGATACCATATCATCTTTCATCTCCCAGATTAAATTTCCTCCATGACTTCTCCAGCTAAGATTTTCCTGCCTCTTGTTATCAGTACAACACTCAGTTCATTTTATTCTTGCCATTTTGCCTAGTCATTAATTACTAGTTGCTTTACGATTATTATTTATTTGGTGCTGCAGATCGAATCTACAGCCTTCACACCAAGCTATACCCAGGCATTTTTAGATTTAACTATGAGACAGTATTGCACCAAGTCACTAAGTTGCCCAGGCGGTGCTCGAATTTACCATCCTCCTGCCTCAGCCTCCCAGAGTGCTGGGATTACAGGCCAGTGCCTTTGGATTGGGCCACTTCTGCCCTTAGCCTCCAGTTCATGAGGCGAACACCACAGTTCATCCTTGTCTTGGTGTCCCCACGACCAACACAGTTCTTGCAACACAATAGTAATTTCTAGATATGTCTGCAGAGTAAATGTGTTCCCACCTTCTTGGGACTGTTAAAGTAATGGTACTTCTTCCCTTCTACCTAGAACCTTTTTGTTCCCCCCGACAGCCAATGCCCAGTTTTCCTCCTGGTGTACTTCCTGCGTCATGAATAAGTGACTTCCGCTGGGTAGATAAAGCGCCCTTGCTTGGCCCGCCAAACACCACAATAGACCTTACATCATTACACAGCATCATTAAAACAATCCTTTTGGGGAATCAGGAGATGAAATTTTTTCCTTTAGCTCTTTTTAAAATAAGATTAATATCAGCAGCGCAGTTAGCCTCCTATATCACACCCGTCAGTTTTGACAAGCCTGGCCACCGGGATCCAGAAGAAACCGCATTAGACTGACTTGCACTTCCTGTCTTGGTCCTATGGTGCCCTGAGCACCTCTCCAAGCAGTGTGCCATCGGGGATGGACAGTTTAATTGGTTATCTCAGTATCGGTAAATGATTTAGCGCTTTTGAACATTTTCAGTTACAAAGGCAGAATGCTTCCCTGTGTAATATTTACCTTCATTATGCAGCCCAGCCTTACCAGCCACTTTCATCTCATGATATTGTTTACTTCTAGCTAGGCTATTTTCGGTAGCTTACCTTCTAGGAAGTCTGCTCTGAGAGACAGCTCTGTCAAATGCTGTGGCATCAATGGAATGCGTGGATGGTGTCATCTTAAGAACAGATTTAGACAGCTAGGACTGTATTCTCACGTCCAGGGGAGATGTGAGAAGCAATTCCTGGAGCTATGACACTTCCAAATTTTTTTTTTCCAAAAAGTTGGAGGAAGCCTTTGTTGCCTTTAAGAAGTTGGATACTTACATTAAATTTTTTCCTGAGTTTTTCTTCCCTGCAAACCTTTCACCTTTGTTCTCCTGATCTCTACAAATTCTTCCCAAGGGGGCTAGAGGAATAGCACAGTGGTTAAAGCCCTTGCCTAGCCACGTGTAAGACCCCATATCCCATTCCTCAGCACTGCATAAGCCAGGCAGGGTGGTGCATGCTTGTTATCTCAGCACTTGTTCTTGGGAGGGTGAGGCAGAAGGATTGCTGTGAGTTCAAGTTTAGGCTAGGCTACATAGTGAGCTCAGGATCAGCTTGGACCACAGAGTGAGACCCTGACTCAAGAAAAAAAAAAAGAAAAGAAAAAATGAAAATCTTCCTAGGATATCTCAACCATTGTCATTTGTACGGTGGCTCAGACGCTCCCAAACATCTATCTCTAATCCTACTACATGTGTTTTCTGTTTGTTTGTTTGTTTGTTTCCTGGTCATTTCGTTGCTTGGGATACCACCTGTGTCTCTCCAGGCTTCTCATCCAAGACTCACATGACTCACCTCTTCCTGGTGAGGGAGCCAATTTCTTTGCATCCTTTATGCCTTTGCTCTGACTGCACAGCTGAGCAAACTGCCATTCTCCGTGGCTGGCTGCCCCATCACCTGAGCGTCTCATGTGAGGCACCTCTTATTTACATAGACAGCTTTTGGTCTGGTAGCAAGATCTCTTCATCTCAAAAGTTCAAGACCAGCCTTGATATTCTGGGCTCATGACTGTGGCTGCTGTGCCCTAGATTCTCAGTCTAGGGTTGGGGAGACAAAGGTGTAAGGCAAGGGAAGATTCAGCTTCTTGTGTCGGGTCCCCCAAGATTCTGCACAGGGATGCTTGTAGTACAGATAGTAAACCAGATGGCTTGAGTACCCAAAAATTTGGGCTCCTTATATTTTAAACTATACGTGGTCATGGTAGCCCATAGTTGCTCAAAAATAACATTTTAAATGAAAATATATTCAATGAGACTATAAAAGTAAAAAAAGAATAATGCCTGTAAAAGTTGAAAAAAGAAGTATGTGTTTATAGGGAGGTGGAAATTTTTCCTTTTACTAGTTGTGAATTTTAAGTAGAAAGTATTGATATGCTGATGGTTTTTGGGCAATGTTCAAGACAAAGCTAAGCAAATGCAGTATTGGGTACATTTTTTAAATGATAAATAAGTTGTGCTGATTTTACATAAAGGAATCTTTTATTTTCCTGACATAGCTATTTTTCAGCTCAATACAAAAAAATTTTGCTCTATCAAGTGTTCTTTATAAAAGGGACAGTTATCATTTATTAAATCCTCAAAAAAGATCAGCATTGAGTTGAAAAATATCAAACTTTGAAAATGATAAAATCTATGAAATGTTCAACTTTTACCCAAGAACATCAGGGTTTCTGTTCAGGATGATTTGACGCTACTGCTACATTACCAGCACCCAACTGAACGGGGAGTGATGGTAACCATACCCCCACACAAGCTGAGATGGGGTAGAGAGATGGCTTCTTGCAAGGAGTCTCCCCTACATGAGGGATCTTATAGGCAGATCCAGTGGAGACTTCTGTGAAAGCAAGATGCCTATAAGCTTGTCTGTTGGTTCTTTGGATTGTGTGTGGAGTGGGGGAGTGGAGCGGGTGCACACATATTCTATTCCTTGGAGCACTGTGGTGAGGCAATAAACATTACCATGAGAGACCATTAAACTTAGTGACGGAGAGAACCAGGAGTAAATAGGAGGCCAGTGTTTGAAACTGGATAGAAGCAGGCTCATCTGGTGGGCTCTTCCCTCTCCTTTTGTATCCTGTTCACCTGACAGCACAAGCCCCGGGCAGCTCAGAAAAAAGAGACTATTTCATTGTGCAGCTCTGTTAGAATGCAAAAACTAGGGTCTTTTATTTATCATATCACAATGTACCTTTGTAAAAGCAAAAGAGTTTGAGTCAGAGAGGGACTCTACACAACTCCAAAAAAATTAGGCCAAAAAGTCTTAAAAACTGAGCTATTCTGACACCACACAACCTCAGATATTTTTCTTCTGCTTTAGGAGCAGCTAGTGAGTGTTTTCCGGAAACAGCACTCTTCTTGAGAGGACCAGTGGCACGTCCCCAGGGTGACGCAGGCATTAGCTATAATTTAATTTTGAGATCTTCTCTCACAGTTGTTCTTATCACCTTTGGAAATCGATGAGCGTGTTTCACTTGAATGTTCAGACTTGTCCTTTGATTTACTGGTCACAATGCAGATGGCCGAGGAGGCAGGAATCTTTGTGCCCGGGCAGGAAATGGCTCTATATTAGTTGTTTTGACAAACGCTGGACCTAACAGAGATGCAATATGCCAATTTTTCCCCTCAGATGCCCTAACTTTGGGTATAGATTCAATGGCTATCTTTTGTTTTGCTTTTGTAGAACTCCATCTGGGGGAAATAAACATCACAACTCTGCACCGTGGCCATTTTCATTGATGCTGAAGTGCATGATTGGTTCATGGTAGCTCTTCGTTTTGCTTTGCAATTCCTCAGTTTACTTAAAAAACGACAGAAAAGGCAATGTCACCTAGCTCTTAAAATTATGAACACAGACATGTTTTTGAGATCTAGATTACAACCTATTTGCCCAACGTAGTTATGGTAAGTAGCAAGTTGATATACTTTGCAGAAAGCATGTGCTGGTTGGGTGGGTTTACATGGCTCTACCCATGGGGTCCATATACATTTAAGATATAGACTAAGACACGGCCCCCGAGTGCCGAGCCCTTACACAGTGGGAAATGAGCTAGGATGTGGAAGAGGAGGAGGACCAAGGCTCACATTTGTTCTTTTAAATCTTAAAGATTTTGAACACTGTTACGTTATCCACCAGATGTGTCTATTTTTTATGTTCTAAATTGCCTCCTTTAATCCTCCCACAATCCATTTGCTTCATTTGATGGGGTGGCCTCTTCCTTTCTCACTTAGAGAATCCCAGAAAGAAGGTTGGTACCCAGAGTTGGGCACCCTCACGCACGAAGGTCTCCCAGGCTGGGGCTGGTCTGTGGTTCCTGAACTTCATCCCAAGAGTCACTGTCGTTTTCAGCCCTGATACAGATAAGGGAGGAGATACATATGTACCTATCTGTCACAGTGAGTCCTTGAGGGTGGCTACCACGGAGCACCCACTTGTCCGTGTCTGCATTCTGGCGCTGCACAGGGGCCAGGAACTCACATGGAGTCCTCAAGAAGTCAGCGTGGCAGCTCAAGTGTGTAATTCCAGCTGTTCCAGAGGCTGAGGCAGGAGGAGGACTTCAAGCCCTGAATGAGAAGCCTGGACAACTTAGGAAGACCCTCTCTTAAATAGAAATTTTAAAAGAATAGGGGACATAGCTCAGTCTTAGAAAGCCTGCCTATCTCGAATTCATGAGGCCCTGCATTCAGTCCTTATCACTGTGAAACAAACAAACAAAAAAGTGGGGCAAAGTTTTAAAAATTGAAAAATACAGATCTTGTAGACTAATAGACGTTACCAATGTTTATATACTCTTAATGTATGCACTAATAAAACATGCACGGAAATACAGGATTAAAATTGGACTACAGACTTACTATTTTGACAAGTCTTTTTTAAAATGAAAAGCCTTTCTATTAATTACTGGTGTGATATTTCTATGTATATACACAAAAAATAATTTTAAAGCCCCTATTGTGTCTTTAAAACCGGTTCTTGAACACTACTAACTGATGAAAACTTTTGTATTCACTTTGTATTGCCGTTAGAAGTTATTGCAAAGCCACTGACTGAAAACAACACAGATTTATTGCCTTTCAGATTTATGGGTCAGAAGTTCAACATGGTCTCCATGTACTAAAATCAAGGTCTCAGGTAAGGTTATGGCAAATAATTCTTTGCCTACCCCGCCATCGGTCTCATTCCCCATCTCCAATCTCTTCCTCATATCTCTGAGGCCATCAACAAAACACCCTTCTGACTGTTCTCCTATTGTTACAATGCTGTCACCAGCTAGGAAATAAAATAAATAAACAATTCTGCTGGAAGAACCCATGTGATCAGACTGTATCTCCCAGGTTCATCTCCCCGTTTCAAGACCCTTCATCCCATTTGCTGTGTTCCTTTCGGGAACACAGGTTCCAGGACCAGAGGTCAGGCATCTTTGTCAGGGCTATGGTTCTGCTGAAGGCTATTTCCTCAAATGTATGTTTCCACTGTTTGAAATCTCAGGTTTATATTTTACAAAGACAGAAGTTGATTGATGGGTGTGGTCTGAAGAATGGGTTAAAGAGAAGCTGAAGAATAAAAATCTTGATGGCTCATTTCCTTTGAAAATGTTCATCTAGTACTCTGACTCAAGATAAAATAGTCTGGCTTGGTTTGGTAGAGCTGGACCACAGGATAGAGTTCATCCCATGCTCCTTTGAAATAGATTTGTATAACAGCAGGTCTGCAAATGATCCCAGACCTGTGGCAGAAACAAAAACAAGGTTGAGGTGAAGTTCTTTTCTTATTGGTATGTCATCTAGAACAGTGATACTCCAAGGAAGCGTCACCCCCAGAATGGTGCTGCATTCAGGTGGACACGTTTGCACAGCTTAGGGATTCACCCTTGAAAACAGAGATAGCTTCCCTACGAACTCTGGCATTGACAGCCTTGCTGCTGGAGGCCTGAGTCTAACTTCAAGCTCTGTATCTGTCCTGCCTTGATTTCAAACACTTCTCTTCCTTTTTTGTTACTCTTTCTCCTTCAATTGCAAATACCCAGTGGATAGATCGGACTTACTTAATTTCCTTAATTATGAAAGCGTGCTTTTTAACTTTTAAAGAGCAGAGATGTGTCAAATAAAACAAATGTGTCACTGGTGTATACATTTCACCGAAAAGTAATGGTGTACGTTTTGAGACACATAATTCTACATAAACCACCGTGTGTTATATTGCATTGCATAATGGCATTGTTTTTCTTTGACATTTTATTCTCCCATTCGTAATATAAAAAGGTACTGAATGTACTATGGAAGACTTTCAGTGGCTTTTTTCCCCTAAATTGCAGCTCTGCAAAGATTTAGTTGCATATTCATAACCGCTGGTGACACGGTGCCAAGTGCTGAAACAATTATTCAGTGAATTCTTCGCGTGACACTTCAGGGGAAGCGTTAAAGTGCTGAAGCTGGCTCCTATTTTAAGATCTTTGGCTGGTGATCGCTGGAACGACATAAAGGGCACCACACCGCTAGCAAAGCGCTCAAAAGGAGGGGAAACAAAGTAGATAAGCTATAAAGAAAAGAGCTAACAGAAAGCCCGGCCCGTGCAGTATTCAATAAACACTAAGTGAAGGATCGCGATCACTTTGGTTGAAAATGTTCCAACTTTGTAAAAAGCCTACATTCCTTTCCTGATAAGTGCTTATTTCTTGATGTGCTTCTAAATATTAGTCTACTAATTAATAGAAGAAACACCAGTCTATCATTCTTTATTCTTTGTAAACCATGTTGAAGTGTTTTTCCATTTGATCAAAACTGATTAGCAGAACAAGAACTATATCTTTCTTTTTATTATAAAAGAAGAAATCGAGGCAAAACCACTCAAGGGTCTTGACCAAATTCTTATAGTTGGTAGTGCTAACCAAAATATGGTCTTTTTCACTGTGATCTTTCCACTGTGCTGCGCAACAGTCACAGAAATACGCTCTTGTTAAGCAATAAGCACTGTTGTAATGCGTAAACGTATCACAATACAGCAGTAACCACTTCTATTGGGCGTTGGTTAGCTTGAATTTTCTAGAATCTTATCTATGTGGAACCATACATCGTACAGCAGTAGTTTGGGTCTTCAGTGTGCTGGAGGTTTGGTACCAGGGAGGTAAGGAGATGCTGGGGAGAGATAATGAAACCTTTAGGAGCTGTGACTATCGGCAGGAAATTAGATCAGTGGTGTGTCCTGAAAGAGGATTGTGGGACCTTGGTTCTAACCCTTCTGCACGTAGTTTTGCTTTGCCACATGCTGCTGGCTGATGTGCTGCCCCACCATGGGGCAACAGGGCCACTGACTCTTGGACTGAAAACCTGCAAAACAGTCAAACAATGTAGGCCTTTCTCCTTCAGAATTAATAGTCTCACACATTCAATATGGTAAGATATAGCCGACCAAGGCCCAATACCTAGTCTTCCTTTTTTTGGCTTTCCTCACTCAGAATCATTTTGAGATTCAACCAAGTTGTAGCAAATATCAAGTGTTCATTCTTTTTGCTGCTGAGTAGCATACTATTACATAACTATGTCAAGTCATCCCTTAATAAATATTTGAGCTTTTCCTAACTTAGGGCTTAAAAAAGGAATCTGCTATGGATATTTTTTTTTTTTTTTGAGACAGGGTCTCACTCTGTGGTCCAGGCTAGTCCTGAATTCACTTCAGAGCCCAGGCTAGCCCTGGACTCACGGCAATCCTCCTGTCTCAGCCTCCCGAGTGCTGGGATTGCAGGCGTGTGCCACCACGCCCAGCTTATGTGGTGCTGGGGAATCGAACTCGGGTACTTAACGCTTGGCTTAGCGCTAACGGCTGAGCCATTCCTCCAGCCCCTGCTATGGATATTTCTGCCCAAGCCTACACAGCTGTAATCCTCCATTTTTTTGTGGTTAAATACCTAGAGTGGATGAGCTGTACATATGTTAAGTGTATGTTAAGTGTTTTAAGAGTCTACCAACTATTTTCAAAGAAAATTGGATTTGGGGAGTAAAACACACTTACGAGTAAACCGAAATCCCCGAAGACCTACTCAGCAGCTCCCTCACCGTTCATTAGGGAATCAGCAGGCATGAGGACATGGTCAGTCTTTTCCTTTTCCCTGCTTTCCTTTGGTAAAGTAACTTCTATTTGATTGACAAATGAAAGTTTTGTATATTTATGGTTGATATATGTATGCATTATAATTATTTTAACTAAAAAAACTATCACCTTTGTGTATGTGAGACATTATCAAAACATTAGTCTTTTAGAGAATTGAAAGTACGCAATACATCATTATCAACTATAGTTGCCACTAGGTACCCAAAATGTGTCCATGTTGTAATTGAAAACTTGTGTCCTTGATGAAAATCTCCCTATTTCTCCTACCACCCCCCTCAACCCCTGGCAATCTTCTATGATCCAACTTGTTGGATTCCACACATAAATGAGATTATAGAACATTTGGTTTTTTGTGTCTCACTCCATTCACTGAATATTCCCCAGTTTCACCCACGTTGTAATACATGGCAGAATTTCTTTGTCTTGCAAGGCTGATTAAAATTCTCTTGTTCCACTATACCACGTTTTCTTTTCCATTCATCTGTTTTCCATTCACCTGTCCAACTTCAGACATTTTCATTGATGTAAATTTATATATTACTGTGTCTTTAATTTGCATTTTTCTAATGAATATTAGCCACATTTTAATAGGCTTAGTACCCCCATATACATATAATTATATATAAAAGCTTCATTGAGATTTAATTTACATGGCATACAATTCACCCATTTAAAATGTACAATTCAAGGACTTTTAGTAGATTCACAAGCATGTACAACCATCACCACTGTCATCTTCAGAGCATTTCCATCATCTTAGAAAGAAACTGTATACTCTTTGTCAACCATCCTTCGAATCACCTTCTTTCAGCTGTAAACAATCACTAATTTACTTTCTGTCTCTACAGATTTCCTATTTATATGAATTGAATCAATATAACATGTGGCCTTCTTCTGGCTGAATTCCTTTGCCGAGCACAATGCTTTAAAGTTCATTCATATTAGGTCATTACTTTTTATGAATGAATAGTATTCCACTACATAGATACACCACACTTTGTTCATCACTTTGGACTTTTGGGTTTTTTTCTCATTTTTGGCTGTTATGAATGAAGTGGCTGTAAGCATTCTTATGCCAAATTGGTTTGGACATTTGTTCCTATTTCTCCAAATTATGTAGGAATGAAATGTCTGAGTAACATGATAACTCCATGTTTAATTATTTGAGGCTTTTCCAGGCTGCTTTCCCAAATGGCTGCGCCATTTGACGTTCCTCCAAGCAAGACAAAAGTGTTTCAAGTTTTCAATAACGGTTACTATGAACTGACTTTTTGATTCTAGCCTTTCTAGTGGAAGTACAGTTGTATCTTGTGATTTTGATTTGCATTTACCAGATGACATGTGATGCACAACGCTTCTTACGTGCTTGTTGGATCTTTCCATATTTTCCTTGAAGAAATAGCCTTTCAGATTTCTGGTCTACTTTTCTTTTTGGAACTGGGAATTGAGCCCAAGGACTTCAAACTGAGCTACGTGATCAGCCTTTTTATATTTGTATTTTGAGACAGAGTTTCACAAAGTTGATAAATACCCAAAGTGGATTTGAACTTGTGATCTTCCTGCTTTAACTTGCTAGAGTTCTGGGGTTACTAACCTGCACAATCACGCCCGGTCCTCTTTTTAAATTGGATTTTTAAATTTTTGTGGTGTAAGCATCCTTTATATATTTCATATGCAAGTGCCTGATGGGACACATAGTTCGTAAATACCTGATTCCATTTTGTCATTTATCTCTTCATTTTATTGTGTTTTATGGTAGACAAAAGATTTTAATTTTAATGATGTCTTTGTTTATTCTTTCCTTTGTTATGCTTTTGGTATTATAGCTAAAAATTCATTTCCAAATCTAAGGTCATAAAAATGAACCTATGGGTTTTCTTTTAAGAGCTTTGTAGCTTTAGCCTTTATATGTGGACCACTGAGCCACTTTGAGTAAAAAAAATTTGTATATATTCAGAGATACGTGTTCAACTTCACTCAGCATGTAATTACTCAGTTTCTCATTTGTTGCTTCATTTGTTGAAGGGTCTTGGCAGCTAAGCAAAAAATCATATGTAATTGATAGTGTTTCAGGTAAGAAAAACATAAATACATGGAGATGAAATAATACATTATTGAACAAGCAATGGGTCACAGAAGAAACCAGGGACAAAATCAAAACCTCCCTAGGGTCAAATGACAATGAGAGTACATCACAGCAGAATCTATGGGACACAGTGAAAGCAATACTCAGAGGGAAATGTACAGCTATGCATGCACAATTTTTAAAAATGGAGCAATTCCGAATAAATCATTTAATCATACACCCCAAGGTTCTAGAAAAACAAGAACAAACCAAATCCAAAAAGGAAAATAGTACAAGAAATGATAAGGAGCAGAGCAGAAATTAATGAAATTGAAACTAAAAATATACAAATGACCAATGAGTCAGAGTTGGTTACTCTGAAAAATAAGACCGATTAATAAATCTTTAGCTAAATTAAACAAAATAGGACAAGAAACAACCCATGGCAATATGAGTAGAAATGAAAAGGTGAAATCACAACGAACACTGCTGAAACCCAGAGAATTATAAGGAACTGTTTTGAAAACTTGCATTCAAAAAATTATAGAACCTGAAAGAAAAGAGTAAATTTCTAGACACCTACAAGATACCAAAACTGGAACTTGAGACCATCATGCTTAGTGAAGTGAGTCAGAAGCAGAAGGTGAAACATCGAGTGGTCTCTCTGATATGAGATACAAAAATTCTGAATAGACAATAACAAGTTTTGAAATTGAGGCATAATAAAATCTCTACCTACAAAGAAAAGTACAGGGCCTGATGAATTCACAGTAGAATTTCACGAGCACATCAGAGAAAAGAGGACATCAATACTTTTCAAACTTTTTCAGGAAATTTAAAGAGAAGGAACATTATCAAACTCTTCTCTGGAAGCTAGCATTACCCTGATATGAAAATCAGAAAAAGACTTAACAAGAAAAGAAAGCTATAGGCCCGTTTTCTTAATGTATATAGATGCAAAAATCCTCAGTAAGATACTTGCAAACAGAATCCAACAAATCATTTTTTAAAATACTATGATCAACTTGGCTTCCTCCCAGGGATGCAGGATGGCTCAACATGCATAGATCAATTAATAAACCAAAGCAATGACCAAAGGCAGAAAAAGCCTTTGACAAAATTCAGCATTCACGCATGATAAAAATGAATGATGAAAATAGGTACAGAAGTACCTTACTTCAAGCTGATAAAAGACATTTATGCCAAACCCACTGCGAACATTTTACCAAATGTAGAAAAACTGAAAATATTTCTCCTTAAGTAAGGTGTAATACAAAGTTGTCCACTGTCACCACTTCTATTCGATATGGTACACAAAACACTGGCCAGAGCAGTCAGGCAAGAAAATGAAATAAGGGAATGCATACTGGAAAGGAAGAAGTTAAACTACCCTTATTTGCAGACAACTTGAATCTAGACATAGGAGACCCCACAAACTCTACCAGAAGACTCTCAGAACTAATTAACAAATGCAGTCAAGTTGCAAGATATCACATTAGTACAAAAATAGCACTCCAATACGCTATGAACTCACTGAGAAAGAGATGAGAAGAACAATCTTGTTTTCAGTAGCTTTCAGAAAATAAAGGTCCTAGGAATGAAACCAACCAAGGAAGTGAGGGATATCTATAACTAAAACTGTGTTACACTGAAAAAAAAACTTGAAGAGGGCATTAAAAAATGGAAAGCCATCCCCTGTTTCTGGACAGGGGGAGCTAATACTGTCAAAATCAACATACTACCAAAACTGATAGACAGATTCAATGCAATTCTCATAAAATACCAACACCATTCTTCACAGAACTGGAAAAAAATCCTAAAATTTATACAGAACCAAAAGAGACTCACAATAGTAATAGTAAAGCTAACTTGACAACAAGACAAAAGCAAGTGGCATCATGATTCCAGGCATCAAGTTGTGTTACACAGCAACAGTGATTTTAAAAATAACAATATGGTATCGGTATAAAAAGAGACAATTGAATGAATGGAACAGGCTGAGGATTCAGAAACAGCTTCAAGTACATCTGACATCTGATCTTCGGCAAACAGGCCAGAACATGTTGGAGAAAGATTAGCCTTTTTAAATAAATGGTTCTTGGAAAATTGGTTACTCGCACGCAGAATAATGAAATTAGACCCACACCTTTCACCATGTACGAAGGCGAAATCCAAGTGGACCAAAGACCTAGATATTAAAATGGAAACACTGAACCTTCTGGAGGACAAAATAGGTAAAATTCTTGAAGACATCAACATAGGCAACGACTTTCTTAAAAGAACATTTGTTGCCAAATAAATTACACCAAGAATTAACAACTGGGATTATGTCAGATTAAAAAGCTTCTGAACAGTAAATGAAACAATCGACAAAACAAAGAATAGATGGAATGGGGAAGATTTTCCACTTACTTCTCTCACAGGGGACCACTAACCAGAACATACAAGAACTGAAAAATTTTACAGTCTTGAAAATAAAAGGTCCAATTAAAAATGGGCAATTGAAATGAGTATACAGTACTCAGAAGAAGCAACAAAGGGCCACAAATACATGAAAAAATGTACAATATCTTTAGCCTTTAGCTTTTAGAGAAATGCAAATCAAAGAAACACTAAGGTTCCATCTTACCTTAGGGAGAAGCTCTTATCAAGAACTCAAAAAACAATAGTTGCTGGTGGGACTGTAAACTTGCGCAACCTCTATGGGAAGCAGTATAGATTCCTCAAAAAACAGAAAATAGATACTCCATTTGACCCAGTGACACCGCTTCTGTGTATCTTTCCAAAAGCACAATATAACAGAGATATATGCTTACCCATTTTTACAGCAGCACAGCTAACAATAGCTAAGTCATGGAAGATGCCAAAATATTCATCAACAGACTGGCACAGAGAATGAGGTATATGCCGCTCTGCCACAAAGAAAGGTAACTTTGAGTCATTTGTAGAAAAATGGATATAACTTGGCACTGTTATGTTTAATGAAGTGAACTGACCCAGAAAACGACGTGATGTATGATTTCTCTAATATGAGAAATCCAAAGCATAAATGAGTAATAGAGTCAAACGAGTGAGATGTTAGGGAGCAGGGAGATGAATTTGTGGAGAAAGAGGGGGGACGGGGAGGTGGAAGAGGGGGGCTGAGAAGGTGGAAATGCGAAGAGGAAAGGGAATGTGAACTTAATAGGATGTGTATATGCACACATTCCTCAAGTCTGAGGTAACTATCATATATTGCAAATATGTCCTAATAAAAAACGACTATTGGGGGACTAAAATAAATATAAATAAATAAGCAAAACAAAAATACCAAGCAATTCTGGAAGCTACAAAGGCCTGCTTTGCGATTCAAGTCTGGGACAACAGTTCAGCTGTGTGTGGGCCTATCAGTGGTCATGTGGAGCACATTTTATCTGTGTCTATGTGTTTCTGATAAAATGCTGTATTTGCATGCAGTGTTTGGCTGCGGAACTTGCTGAAACTCTCATTTAAAGATAGGTACCGAATCTGCCTTCAGGTTTTTCTTTAGCGAGAAACTGAGACGTAGATTGGATTGAGAATTGATTGCTTGATAGGCCCTGATTCCATTCCAATCAGCCAGTGGATCTACGTTTGCAGTGAGAGATAGTTATGGTTGGTATCAGATCGGATTGAATTCTGCTGGACACAAAAGGTGCCTCTAGTTAACGGGATTAAACAGAACAGGAGTTTGTTTATTCCTCACATGAACATAACGAAGGTGAGCAATCCCCTGGTGAAAGCGTAGCCGCCCGGCTCCTCGGCCTTTCAGCTGGATCGTCTCTCCTGGGCAGCCTTTGCCTCCAATGGTCCAACATGGTGAATCGCACTTCAGCCATGTCCATGTTCCTGGCAAAAGGCTGCAAGGTAAGCCAAACAGGAAGTGGGCAAAAGGCGCTCACCGGATGCCGTTAGTAGGCTTCCTCAGTTCGATTCAATTAGTTACCGATCCAACTGAGCCTTTATTCCCAACTGGAAGAAAGTTGAAAAGCAGATCTTTTAAGCTTCTGAGGTGCTTGATTGTTTGGTTTTCAGTATCTCCAATGTTTCCTTATAAGGCTGGCAGTACAGAGTGCTTGTCTAGGAACCTCCCGGTTTGGGGTTCATCCTCCAGCATCACAAAATAGCTGGATATAGAGGCGCATGCCGTGATACCCGTCCTCAGAAGAGGATAGGAGGATTCTCTGAGTTCGAGACCAGCTTGGCGTTCATAGTGAATTCAAGACTGGACTACACAGGGACAGCCTATCTCAAAAAAAAAAAAAAATCTTCTGGAATATGTAATCTTTGTCTGGTTAGTAAGCACTTTTACAAAAATGAGTCTTATTGCTAAGGTATTAGGACAACTACAGTGTTATACCAGAAATAGGGCGGTAGAAAGGAGTCACCCCAGCTTGAGATAATAATTTTCAAGTGATAAGAAAATTGGATAAAAGTTTATCTGTTTTTATGACCATATGTCAGTAAAGCCAGACAATATTATAGGCAAATATTTCTCCCTAAAAACATCTTTTAAAAATTTATTGTTTAAATAGTGTTTTGCAATTTTGGCACTGTTACAAATTCTGAACTGGATAATTCTTTTTTTTTTTTTTAAATGGGAGATTTCCCATACCTTCTACCATGTGAGAGTACAGAAAGGAAATACTATGAAATTGAAATCACTCCCTACCACACGCTGCGTCTTGTTCATGCCTCGATCTTGGGCTTCCAGCCTCCAGAACCCAGAAATAAATGCTTGCCAAATATAAGCCACTGAGTCTAAGTTATTTCTGTTAGAGCAATCTCACATAAACTCCCTAAGACAATAATTATTACTAAAAACACTTTTGTAATAATGAGTTGGGGGCTGTTAGAAAATGAGGGTATGGAGACAATGAGTTGAATTGTGCCTGGTATGCTGCCAATCAGCCAGCATGTGCTGTGATCCTTGGATCCAAACAAACTAATTCTGAATATGACAGGAAAGATGTCATCCCAGTAGCCTGGGAAAAATGCGACTAATCCCTGATCACAAGTAATTCATTTTTAAAAGACTTGCAGATTTTGAAATATTGCAGAGTCCAGTCACCGGACAGGACTCTCCCAAGTGGACCACCTTTTGGGCAAATGATGCCCAGAAGCAAAGCTTGGAGAGACCCAGAAACTACATAGAGAGTTCCATTTTTATTTTGTATTGGAAAATTTTTAGCTGTGACATTTTTCCTAAAGGATAATGAAACTAAGAACGTGACCTACATGAAAAGACGGTTTCTGTGGTTTCTGTCTTCACCCACAAACCTCGCCTGACTCTCTTGAAGGTGGAGGGCATTTCCTCCAAATAAGATGAAATGGATGCAGATATTTCTAGACTCCTGACCTCTCTGAGCCTTTTCAGATATTCAAAGAGAGTTAATTAGAACCTAATGAACAATTCATAGGATTCTCCATATGACAGAGGTGAAAAAGTTCAAGAAATATTTTTGCTGAAATATACATGATCATACAGGAAGCCAGAATTAAGGAAAAAACATGCAAAATGTCTTATACCAAAAAGTCAAAGCAAAGCAAAAGAGAACAACTTTGACCTATGTTTCTATTTAAAACTTCGACATTAGAGGTCTTAGAAGATTCATATTTCAAAGTTTGAAGTACGACAAATCTAGATTTTTGCATTAACCACCAGTTTACAAATTGGTGCATTTGCTGCCCTGCTGAACTAGTCCTGGAGTTTGAGGCCTAGATGGTACAATTTTAGATTAGACAATGCTCAAAAGAAAAGATATTTTGAAACTAAATTCTTCTTACGTTAATACGGTCCTTCCCTCTCCCAAGTTGCTTTGATATGCTGCTACATTATAACCTCTAAATGTTGTTAGGACAAAAAGTAGCACAGTGAGTGTTACTGGGCTAGATCAAGTTTTAGAGTATTCATAGGACATCCACACAGACAGATAAGCCTGGTCATTAATACTAAGCAGAGCTCTGTGGTAAGAGAAGAGAAGCTGGACCAAGGCAGTCATAAACAGGACAAATTGAGTATGAAAAAAGTACTCTCTTGAGATGCAAATTGGTAGTACTCTTCTGGAGATGATTTCCCCAATAGTCAGAAACTGTAGGCTCGTGGACCCAATACTCCCACTTCTAGAAATCTGTCTCCAAAGTACAAATGCCTCTGTGCAAGGCAACATTATTTATAAAGCAAAAGACCGCAACTATCCAAACATACACAAAAAATTAGTACCATGCAATTTATGGTAGGTTTGAAATTGCCTCTCTTGCTCCCCTTAAAAATGATACTCACATCTGAATACCTGGAATTTGCTAATTTTTTTACCTTAAACCAATAGAATCTTTACAGATGTGATGAAAGTAAAGGATCATGGGATGGGTTCTAAATGCAACCTAATGAAGGTCAAGGGTGCCAGGTACGCAAAAGGCTGAGACAGGAAAATTGCAAATTTGAAGCCATCTTGGCAAGTTATTGAGAACCTGAATCAAAATGAAAAACAAGTATTAGGAATGTAGCTCTAAACACTCCCTGGGTTCAGCCCCCAGTACTATATAAATAAATAAACAAACAAAAAACAAACACAGAGAAGAAGTCCATGAATGGACAGAACAGAGAAAGATTTAAAGATGGAGGTGGAGGGTTAGAGTGATGTGGTCACAAATAAGGAAGCCAGAAGTTACCAGGAGCTGGAAGAGGCAGCCAACCTCCAATCTCCTGCCAGCTCTTGACTTTGGCTTGGTGATTCTGATGTCTGATCTCAGGCCTCCCTCATACATTTTGAAGCGATCTAGAGGGAAGGAGGACTATGTTGTGGATTGACTCACCAGGTCATGAAGAAGCAAAAGCAAACATTTCTGTAAAGAACGGATAGCTCAGTTCTTGGTCTTTGTGTGTTGTACAGTTTCTGTTGCGACTACTCAACCCTGTTGTTGTAGCCATGGGCAATATGTACATGAGTCAGTGTGGGTATGTTCAAATAAAACTTTGTTTACAAATGTGGTAGGTCATATTTGGCCTCGTAGGTCACACATGGTTTATAAACTCCAATGTGGAAGTAAGTGAAAAAATGTGGAAAAGCAAGGATGATGGTATGATATTCTGTGATTTATCTAAGAAAGGAAAACAAGGCATAGTGGAAGCAGTTGAAAGAAAGACTAAAGAGGATTTTTAAATGCAGAAAAAGAAGGATGAAGGGACGGTAATAGAAACTGGACTTATCATTTATCTTATTTTATAGGTTTCACTTGGTAATACTAAAATATTTCACAAAACATTAACTCATACTAAATTGAAAAGTGTTGCTATCAACGGAAGGTAAAACAAAATAAAATGATCAGTTTCCGAATTGCGACATAACTAAGTAATAAATCACTATCATTAGATGATATTTTCATGTGATCAATATTTTCAGAGATAAAAAAACAAAAGAAAGTGCAAAACGTGAAACATTTTCAGTAACAGTGATGCTGATGATAGTGTTTATATAATTATTACAGATTCCAGGACTTGTGGGTGCATATCATGCGACAAAGCAAAGCTAACTCAACTGAAGTCATTGAGAACGTGGTTTCTCAGCGTGGCAGAAAAAAGATGAAGATGTGAAGGATCAATTAAGTTAAATAAATCACATAGCCTGAATCTGAATTATAATACACATTGCTAAGTCTCAACTGGTGCTCCATGCTCCCCCGACCCTGGCCAGTGTCAGGAAAGACAGCCGGCTCCCTCCACCCTCTCCTTTCATACATGCCCACATCTGCCTTGTCTCAACATTCCGTCATGAACTCATGTGCGTGAAGCCATGCTCTCTAGCTGGTGGGCCCCCGTGAAGCAATTCTTCATAATCCTACAGCTCTGCCTCTGCTCCCACCCCAGGCTCTGCTGCCCTGCTTCTCACCTGTCTGATCACTGCCCGTGCCAGCCCATTCCTTCCCCAGTTCTTCCTCTAAAGCCCCCTTCCCTAATTAACTTAGAATGTGAAGTTCACTTTCAATAAACTTCTGGGGGTTCCATCCAGACAGTTTCTCTGAATGGACATGGCCTGGAACCCCCAAATTTGATTGGCCTTGTTCACTGATTATTTGATGCCAACTTTAACTAATCGTATAAGTTAATCATTCATAGTTGTA
The DNA here is from genome assembly GCA_004027205.1 of Ctenodactylus gundi. Taxonomy (NCBI): domain Eukaryota; kingdom Metazoa; phylum Chordata; class Mammalia; order Rodentia; family Ctenodactylidae; genus Ctenodactylus; species Ctenodactylus gundi. The sequence goes on along the minus strand of PVKB01000950.1, from coordinate 507,891 downwards.
TATACTGAAGAGTTCAAAAATAATGACCAACTGAGCAGCAATACCTCTTCTAGCATTCAAATTGTGGCTCCAGATTAACATCTTCCACTAAAGGACGTCAGCATTCCTGAGAGAAATAGTAGAGTTAAGCCGGGAGAGGCCAGAACATCAAAGATTATCAGTGAACATCTCAAGAGACAGGAACTTCATCACGGATGACAGCGCGCTTCATCCTCTTGTTTAATCTCAATATCAGTAAAAATGAAACAGTCTGGCACAGTGAGCTTCCTGGTGTGGTACTCCACTTATAAAGCACTCTCAACCCAGACCTGAACTTTAATCTAATTAAGCTTCTATATCCTGTCATCCCTTTCAGTAAGTGCAGAGGGCAGAGGAGCAGGTTTAGCAAAACAGCAGGAGGAAGCAGTATGTTAAATCAGAAGCATGATGGAAATCTCAGGAAAACCGATGCCAATTCTTAAACAAATAACGCAGAAGAGAAAAGAAAGAGGAAGACACGCTACAGGAAGGCCCAAGAGGCCCAGCAGCCAGCCACACAAGGTGTGGGCCTCACCTGCATCCTGCGTCGTTGGAAACGATCACGGAAGTTCTGTACTGATTGAAGATAAGAGGATGATGAGGCAATATATTTAATTGTGTTGACTGTAGTGCTGGCAGTGCCTGGTTCAGTATGCTCAGCCGGGGATGGAGGTTGAGACACTCATAACCTTGACAACAAATGGCATGCAACTACCATAAAACTTACACATCCTCATGTATATTTTAAACACCTCGAGATGGCTTATAATATTCAATTAAATATAAATGCTATGTAAATAGTTGGCAAAAATTGGTTAGGAAATAATACGAAGAAAGGAAGTCTATACACACTCCTCACGGGTGAAATTTAAAAGAGATATTTTTTATTCTACTCCTGGTTTAATCCACGGAATTAGGGCCCACAGATATGGAGGCCAAGTGTGCTTATGGTAAGCAAATAAAGCTTTTGTTCCATAGAGATGTCTAATAAAATATTTGCAGGTGAAATAGAGGCTGTTGGCTTTGAAATACATCAGTCTTTCTGCAGAACAACTGGTTGGAGTGGATGAAATGGCGAAAGTAGATGAGGGAAAGCGGAAGGGAGAAGGCTGTTGGAGCAGCCAGACGGGTTCCTGGCCGTCAGGTCGTTGTCCTATGCTCTCTGCTTTGATATCGTTTGAAATTTTCCATTAAAAAATAGCCTGCTGTTTCCTTTCCCATGGTTAAATATATCAGTTAGCAACTGGTTACAAGAACAGAATTAATGTTCAGTTTTTTACTTTTGGAAAACATATGTCAAAATCAGAATTAATTTTTCTCTTTTATCCATTCTTATGGAGCCTAGGGTGGTGATGTTTTTATTTTAATAAAGGAAAGTTTTCTGAATTCCAAAAAGTAAAGACTTCTGCTTTCATTTGGCAAACAGTAACAAGCCCTGCTTATAAGAACACGTTTTGGTGATATTTAAGAACAAATTGATGTAATGGACGTATGAATGTTGGAGCAATTCAGGAAAAGAGCTTTCAGGGCTTTTTATACCGAAAAAAGAAAAAGAGAAAGAAAAAAATCTTTTGCTCTACGCTTTCATCTTTGCAATGGAAAACCCTTACAGTGAGTCATTTTATCTCCAGATTGCTTCTTCGCAGAAAAGTCCTTAAGCACAATCTCCCTGTGCACCTGTGTATATATGAATCACCACGCATTCTTGGCTGTGCGGCTGCAGGTTTGGATTGGAGTTTCCTTGGGTCAGAAGAAGTGTTTCTCAGAACTGGAAAAGATGACTCTGTGTGAACTGAAGATTGATGAAGCCAAGCAGACTGTGAGCTGCCCAGGATAGCTTTTCCGGGAGCAGCGACACTGAGGTGCCGCAGGGCTGCCTCGGGTGCCTGGGGCCTCCTCACTGGGCAGAGGCAGAGAAGAAAGGAGGTCGAATTTTGACTGTTAGGCCAGACATCTCTTCCCTATTTGGAGATGCAAAATAAGGGGTCCCTGACACCATGAACTAACGGTGGTATGGGTGAAATGTTCACTTTTCAATCCTTAGGCTTCTTTGGTAATTATTTTAAAATTCATTATACACTTAAAGTGAACATTTCAGGAGTGCATCCAGGTTCTCTGAGGTTTAGCTAATGAACAGATTCGTGCTACCAACACTAGAGTCAGAATACAAAACAGCTCCCTCCATCACACCAGGAAAATCCCCTCCTGCGGCTGAGTTTTCCTGCCGCCTCTACCCTCCAGCATCTACACAGGGCAGATCCTTACCCCACCGTGGGACACAGCTTTCTTTGCTACATTGGAAGCCTTAGTTTTCAGAAGGACTTAGGTGAGTATCTTAAATCTGTGCAAAGTGGCCTTGAAGACTCAGACACCAGCAGAAGAGGATTTGAGAAATTATGGGGACTCACACACATGCCCCTACCTCTCAGCCTCAGAAAGTGGTCACCCACGAAAGCATAGCAGAATAACAGATAAACAGTATGGAAAGGTAATTTTATTATTACCACAAGTTCAAGGGAGATTTTTGTTTGTCAGACATAGGCTGTAATTGCTGGCTCTTGAGATTAGAAAGTGTTAGTGATTTCAAAAACAGATGAACTGTGTGTTTTGCAGTGCTAGGAATTGCTCCCTTCTGAACGCTTTTTGTCTTCCTAGTAAGCCTCCAAGGAAAGTAAGATTAATTTATCCCATATTTTAGGGACAAAGAGGCAATGCGAGCTTAACTAACAAGCCCAAGAATCATGCTGGAACTCGAACCCAGGTTTCTGACTTCTAGCCCAGGAGTACAGCGATGGATCAGAGAAAACTTGCCAGTGGAATTTATCTATAAAGGATTATGTCTCTCCTTTTTGAGGTTTCCATGGCAGCGCCCAGGGAAATTAATTTTTCAATCACATTTCCACCAGCTCACCCTTCCTGTGGCATCTAGAGTCTTGCTGGCTAATCAATACTGAGGTTTCAGAAGGGGTGGTTCTCTGCTGCAATGGCGAAAACAAAAGGGATGGGCTTGCCATGCAGATGCAATTGGCGCATGAGTCCAAGAAAATGGCGCACAACATTACTCCTTGGCAGCTGAAATAGGCTGAATCTGCTAGGGAGAAACCCGAGCCCTGCAGCAATTTATCTACCCTACTCCCTCCCCTTATTTTAATCAATTCTGCAGAGGCACTACAAAATGAATTCCGTGGAAAACCCACCTGTGCATGAACTGCGTGACTGAGCCTCTTGGAAAAGGGCAGTTTTCCCTTCAAAAGTAGCAACCAGAACAACTGATCCAATTTATCAGAGTTGAATTTCTAATTTAGAGAGGTATAGGGGAACTTGATCAAGTAGCAAATGTGTCCCAGGGTTTCCTACAGTCCATTTCTCTTCTCCCTGTGTCAGAAGTAGGCATGAACTGTGCCACCAACAAGCAGCGAGAATTATAAATGCTCCTTAACCAACTTTGATCAGTAACGTTTTCTCCTTGAACTTTGCTGGGTGTGTGTTCCTTGTCATTTACAAAGATGCTGACCACAGTACCTCCAAGCAAATTTTCTTATATTTTAGAGCACAAAGCCAACAAGCAGGCATGTCACTTACGTCTATGATCCCAGGCATGTCACTTACGTCTATGATCCCATGTGACTGGATTACACGAGGCATTTTCCTCTCTTTAGGTTTCTTGTCATGCAGGGTAAGGGTGGCCCCATTTTTTTTTTTTTTTTGGCCTGGACTCTTTACTATCTTGGAAGAGAGTAAGCAGTTTTTTAAAAGAAGATGTTGAGTGTTGTTCGGGGGAAGAATTATTTGTTGAACAAGTTTAAATGTAAAGACTATAGAAACACAAAGAAACCCACTACCCAGCATACCTCCCTGCAAACCTATGTACTGTTGGATTTCCCCTAGGGCTGGGGAAGTGTGGAGTCCACAGGGTGGAAAAGAAAATACAGTATCTATCTATGAATAATCTTTAAATCATAAGCAAAATAGGACTGCACATTGTACTGATTTTCAATTGGCAACTGAATTTGACAGTTTGTCTGATGAGCACAAGTATTTCTGAGCCTGACTGCATTCTCCTCAAAACATTACCGTGTCTAGTTTTCTCTTTCCTGGAACCTGGTCAGAGTTATTTGACTTCACAAAGCAACACGGAGAAAGATGCACTGCTAAATGATTCCAAACTCCCAGCTTTTGCAAAACCAGTTTGTTCACAGTTAGATGACCTAGAGCACTTGCTTAGTCTTGCCACTCTCCCTTAGTCCCCAGAATGGGTATCCTGAAGCATCAATTAAACCTTGTACCTCTTCTATTGCCTGGTTTTTCTGCTCTCTCCAGGATGCCACTGAATAAGGAACTCACTCAGGAGGAGACAGGGACTGATTGCTCTCCAAGCCAGGGCCATCCCACCTGGGCTGGCAGAGAGGCCAGAAGAGTTTGTGGAGGGGGGAAGGGCCTAGGAGAGGGAAAGGAAGGAAGGCAGGAGGAGAAGGGGAAGTAAAAATGATCAGGATCAGGGAGAAGGGTGTGTACCAGTTCTCCAAGGTATATGTAATTATTAGCAAATGTATACTAATAATAAATAAATAAAGGTTCCTTTAGCATCAGTAGCTTTGTGATGCAGGGTAGCCTGCTCACTGAATCTTCTCATGAATTCCTCCCTGAAACAGAGGGACCAGGGAGCCCTGCCCTGCTGTTCAAAGATTGGGATTATCTTGACTCTGCAATCCCCCAGAGTCATCCTCAGGAGGCCTGAGTCCACCACAGTTTTTCTGGTTTTTGTTTCTTTGTTTGTTTGTTTGTTTGTTTGTTTGTTTGTTTGTTTTTGTTGTTTCTGGTGGCAAATTCAGCCAGTGCGGTCACCCTCAGTCAGTTATGCAAAGTTCAGTGCAGAGCTTTCTGCCCACCATTTGCTGGGCTTCTGTACCACAGGAGCCCCAGTCACGTCCATGTGGCCCCCACTGTCTTCCTAGGAACACTAGCCTCATCTGGAACTTACACTGGGGTCTCCGTGATGGCCATGCCTCTGTTTCATGATGCCAGCCAGATGCAGAAGCAGTCAGTCTGATAAATGCCACATGTCAGTCTCCTCCAGACCGGGACCACATCACAGGTTGCTCCTACAACCCAGCTGCCACCCGTGTCTCAGGATCCCTCTGAGCACTCCTACCAAGCCAGGTGTTTATCTCAGTCCCTCAAAATACACTGTGTGTCACCTCTATGTCAGACACTATCCAAGTCAATGGAGACACAAAGATAAGTTCAATGTGGCCCTATAGCTCCAGGGTCAGGTAATTGAGAGAGGTCAGGGAGTCAAACATGAACACTATGACATCGAAAGAACAGTGACTAGAATGTATATAGATATGATCTCTCTGGTAGGAGAGTCCCAGATCACAACTATTATGGAACTTAAAGCGAAAAACAAAGTGAAATAGGGGGTAAGGTGGGGGATAAGGAAAGGAGAGGAAGGTGGGGGGAGGAACAGAAAGAGAGTGGGAAAGCCCTTGTGTCCTTGGCAGGGTGCGTATGTGCACACAATGCTCGACTCCGGTGTAAACCTTAAATTTTGCACATATACATACCAATAAAATGGGAAGAAAGAAAAGAAAACAGGGGCAGTGTAGAACCAGGCAGAGGTTTTATAACAGGAAATGTATATCTGATCAGGAAAGTTTATAGGGGAAGAAAAAAAGTGGGGTAAGAACAGAATGGAGACATCTTGTCGGAGACACAGAATGAACAAAGGTCTAGACCAGAGGCGTGAGGTCAGAGGTCAGAATCAAAGGCAGGTGGGGAGAAGCAGGAGACGGTTTGTGAGCTGGAACAGGGACAAGATGAAAGGCCAGAAGTGAACTTATGAGATGTTTTACCATGAAGGCAGTGTTGACCTGAGAAATAGTTTTACAGAATTACTAGAAGAGGCTTTTGTTAAATATATAGCAAGTTGAGCAAATCAAAGTTTTCAGCTAAACAGAAGGTCCTGAGTTCGATTTTCCAGCACCATATAAGCTGAGCACGGCAGTGCACACTTGTAATCCCAGCACTTGGGAGGCTGAGTCAGGAGGATTGCAGTGTAGCCCAGGCTAGTTCTGGAACAGACTGGACTACAGAGTAAGACCCTACTTCAAAAAGTTTTCATGCACTCGTGTGGTCACATTCTAATACCCGTCCAAGTCTTTATGGAGCCAGTCATTCTTCTTGGGACAACATTTCTTCCATTTAAAACATTATATATAAAATTGGTAAGTGACACAAAATTAAAGGTCAAAATACGAAATTTTAAAATTTATTAGTTAAGTTGGATTTTTAAGGTGTGAGGTGTTCTTTGCATGCTAAATAGATGGTTTCTTTTTAAATGGAGTCACTTTCAGTAACTATTACAAATTAGATTCTTAAATAGCATATAATGCATTACAGCGTGTCCAGCTACTAAGTGGCATTTTGATAGCTTGTAATTAATGGATACACCTGCAGAACTGAGAAAATACTTTCTAGAACTCAACTTACAGTGCAGTACTCCCTCCTCTCACCCTGTACAACCCTGCCCCTAGATCTTTGGGTGAGAGAGCGTAGGGCGTACATAACGCAAGCGTTCTGGGACAGGACTGCTTTGTCCGGACAAGATCCTCACCCTTTCTCAGCCTCCACCTTCTTGTTAACAGAGGCTTGTTTTGAGGAGTAAGTGAGCTACCAAAAGAGTGGGGACCCCATATGAAGGGGTGGGGAGCTCAGCAGACTTCTTCTTAGTAGAACAAATAGAAAAATTTAACTGATGAAAATGATTTTTTTAGAAAATCAACAATATAAGCTCTCCAGAAAATTTTTCTAAGTAAATGCAGAAAGCAGAGAAAAGAATCTTCTCAATCTTGACAAGATCCAGGGGAGTTTTGGCGTTCGAGCCTGCGTACATTCCCATCCATCCCTTTCCACCAGCTGCATATGACGACTCTTATTCTAGGTGCTATACACAGGGCAGGTGTGAAAAGAAGACCAAGGCTCTGAATTTGCCTAGGTCCGAGCGTAGGTTGCAGTTCACTACCAGGAGGGCTGGGCTTTTGGTTGCCTCACCCTCGCCAGTGCCGTGTTGCAGAAGTGCTATGTGTTGCAGAAGTGCTATGGGAGGTCTGTACCTCCTCCGGCCGAAACCTGGCTCCCCCCACCCCCCATCCTCCACTGCTAGGGCTAGGACAATGCTCTGAGTGTGACAAGCTAGAACACTAGATTCTGACTGTTCCCTCGCTAGCTTGCTCTTTCAGATTCCACCCAGAAAACGCAAGTCAGGAAGCCAAGAGTTCACTCATAAACACGGGTACAAATTTAGAGAAACAAAAGGCAAATATTCCCTCCTCCCAGATCCAGGACAAAGGTAAAGAAACCTGCCATAAAGAAAGACGCTGTCAAAGGTTTGCCCCTAGAGACATATTTCATTTGAAGCTGAGCTGGAGAAGTTTATATCCACATACAGTTTGGGAAACAGTGGAGAACATCGTGACAAGCAATTTCGTGCGCTGGCAGCTTCACGCTACTAGTAGCAAAAGGCAAGACATGAGGCGAACAGCGTATCAGAGAAAGGGACGTCACAGAAGAGTGCTCCTGGGATCACAGGCATCCTTGGAGGTCTGCAAGGCGCTGCCTGGTGCCAGATTGTACTCACCCAGATTAGGACAAAGGACAGGCTTCGAAACGTTCCTCTAGCCACACCGAGATCCAACAGCAGGGGAACATGAGCCTTGGATCACACATCAACTGAACAGTAAGCTATTTGGACTCAAAGGAACACCTAGTGAGCTAGGCTCAAAAATAAAAGCACACTAACCCTCAGTGGCCTTGGGAGACCCTGCAGTTGCCCGAGGCGATGCCCACTCAGGATCTACCACAGACTCAAGCTCTGAGCTCTTAGCTCCCCGGCCGGTAATGTGGGGCAAGATAATGAACTCGAACAGTGACAAAAATCCTTAACACACACACACACACACACACACACACACACACACACATACACACACACACATGTTTCATGACAGAGTGGAAACAGAAGTGGCCTACAGAAGCAATGAGTAGTCTCTAATAGATAAGTTGTTTCTGAAGACCAAGGGTGACTGCCAGAGAAACAGTTAACATAGAAACCTAAAAACAAAACAAAAAGGAACTAAGCAGAGATGTCACAAGCTGTATTTGCCCAGGTCCTAAGGTACCTTACGATTCACTACCAGGAGGGTCAGGTCAACATGAGAAAAATAGATACGTACAATTGACCAAGTCAGTAAAAAAGGAGCCAAATACAAACCACAACAAGAACAGATCAGTATCCCAGCACGTTGTCTGGAGTGCCTCACTCTCATATGTGAAATATGAAAGTCAACAATTGTGACGAGACACAGGATTTTCTAATTTGTGTATATACGTGAGGCATACAAAGAAAGAGGAAAATTGAGCCCCTTATATGGAGAAAAATATCCAGCAATAAAAATTAGAATATGTACCTTTGGAAAGATATATACACTACATTTGGCAACAAAAAATTAAAAGCTGCCATTACAAATATGCTAAAAGAACTTAAGAACAGTGAGATAACAATGACTCACTAAGAGACTATGATTAAGAAAGTAGACATTAAATTATTTTTTAAAAGATAGTGGAAAATTTGCAAGAAAAACAAGTTAAAATTTTAAATGAACGGAAATCTCTAGAAAGGCAGGCCAGTCCGTAGTTGACAGAGGAAAGAAAAAAAAAAAAGCAGCAAACTCGAAGGCAGATCAATAGCGACTCTGCCGACTGAAGACGACAAACAGTAAAATTGAGCAGGGAAATGTGGGACAACGTAGCACAAGGAGCACTTGATGGGAAGTCAGAATGGAGAGGGAGGAAGAATCAACATGAAAACCCTCACGTAAATAATGGCTGAGAACTTCTGCAACTCGATTGTAAACACTAATCAGCACATCAAAGGAGTGGAATGAATTCCCAACAGAAAATTTATTTTTATGCATAATGAGATCCTTACCTAGACACATCAATGTCGAAAGTCAAAGATGCCAGGGAAGTCGTCGGAGCAGCAAGACTCCTGCCCATAGCTTCATGTATGTGACACGGACAGTCATGTAGAGGACTCCGTGTCTGTGAGGAGGTAGCAACAAGGCACAGAATGCCCTTCTCACCAGGCACCCTGGGCCCCAGGACGCCACGAGATTTCAAAGCAGTAAAAGGCAGGGGAAGCCACTTTTCAAAAATAAAGTTGAAGTAAAGACATTTCCAGGTAAACATAAACTGAGATTATGTTGTCAGTACATCTGCCTTAAAAGATGTACTATAGGAATTTCTTTAGTCTGAAAAGGTTGACCTCATCAACAATGAGTTCATACGAAACAAGTGTTGATAAAAAAAATTAGTGAAAGTGATAATAAAATAAATACACTATAATTATGTAATTATTTTTTCTAACTTATTTTGAAGTGATTAGGGGACGGTGTGAGGTTTTCCGAATAAAAAATAAAAGTATGAGCTAGAGATGTCGCCCAGTATGAAAGCCCAGGGCAAAACACCTAGTTAAGACAAAAAGAGGTTGTTAAGGAGGAATGAAGAATCAAGTGATGATGCAAAATATAGGACGGAAGTACACGTGAGACAGCTCAGTGTTGTCAATAGGACATTAAACACAAATGAATTAAATAACCTTATTGAAAGCATTGTTAGATGTAATAAAACAAGCAAACAAACAAGATTTAATTTGTGCATAAAGGAGACATAAATATATTAAATATAGGGCATAAATATATTAAAAGCATAAATGTAGAAAAGGGAATAAATATATTAAATATAAATAAATATATTAAATATATTAAAAGCATAAATATATTCAAAGCATGAATGTAGAAAAGATACATCATAGAAGAGTCATCATAACAGAGCTACATTAACATTAGACAAGAAAATAGTTCTGATAAAAAAGTTGCTAGAAATACAGAATCTTTATCACAATTAAAAAGTCAATATATCAAGAAGATAACAATTTAAACCCATATGCAACTAACAACAGAACCCCCAAATACGTAAGACAAAATTTATCAGAATTGAAAGAATAGACTGATCAAAAATAACAGTTAGGAGTCAGGGACTTAAATATTCAAATTTTAATTATGATTCAAATAAAGTATATACAAGACTCGAACAATGCTGTGAAATCACCTTTACCAGCCTCTGTAGTCACCATGGCAGAGTGCACATTCTTCTCAATTGGTCAAGAAACATTCTTCAAAGGAGACAGTATGCTAGGACACAAACAACCCTAAGGGACTCAAAAGGATTGAAATCATACAAAGTGTCTTCCAATATTAATAGGAAAAATTAGAAATCAATAACAAAAGAATATTTGGGAAATTCATGAACTGTAAAAATGAAATAAGGCACTCCTAAATAACCAATGGGTCAAAAAGAGGCACAAGGTAGACTATAAAAATAATTTAAGATAGCTAAAAATGTGAGGAAATCATACTAGAACTTGTGGAGTGCAACTAAAGCAGTAATTAGAAGAAAATGTATAGCTATAAACAACTGTATTAAGAAAAAATCCTGAGACCAATGAAGTAGCCATCCCTTCAGGAAACCACGAAAGAAGAACACAGTAAAGGCAAGCCAGCCAAAGAAAGGAAAGAAAGATGGACAAAACACTGATCGCTGTTTGTGTTCCTGATGCACGCCATTCTCTCCGGAATCAGATGGTATCTTAGTGATGTTTTGATTTGCATTTCTTTAATGGTTAAAGATGTTGAACATCTTCTCATGTATTTATTGGTCATTTAAACAAACATCGATCAGTGTCGGTAGGCTGTGGGGAAAAAAGAACCCTCTTGCACTGCTGTTGAGAATATAAATGGTACAACCACGATGGAAAGCAGTATGGAAGTTTCTCAAAAGATTGGAAATAAATATCCCCTTCAATCCAGCAATACCTCTTCTGGGAATTTTCCCAAAAAAGTTAAAAAAAACAACGTATAACAGAAATACATGTAGACCCATGATCATAGCAGCACAACTAACAATAGCTAAAATGTGAAAGACACCACAATACCCAACAAGAGACCAGTGGACACATAAATTGTGGTATTTATACAAAACGGAATACTATGCACCTATAAAGACAGATAGGTTGGAGGCTTTTGTAGGTAAATGTAAGGAATTTGAGACCATCATGCTCAGTGAAGTGAGTCAGAAGAAGGAGTTTAAATATTGAATGGTCTCTCTAATATGAGAAACCCAGGTCACAATTATTTCATAGAACTAATAATGGAAATTGAATGGGAGGGGGAGAGGTGGTAGTGTTGAAAAGGGAGAAAGAAAGAATTGGTAATTTGCTACAATACGTATCTGCATAAAATACTCAAGATGAATGTAAACATTATGCATTACATCTATACATATCAGTAAAATGGGGAAAATGCTGAATAATACAAAAAGTGAAATAGAAAATTGTAAAAAAAATGGACAAAAGGGAATCAAACCCAAACATGATTTTTAAAGGATCAACAATTTTAACCAACTACTAACTACTCAAGAAAAAATGGAGAATAATCTATCAAATTCAAGAAAAAAAGACACCATAATTACCAAATTTAGAGAAAATATTATAAGTGTATTTTGTGTGCTAACAGGTGCCAACAAATCAGGAAATTAAGTGAAATGAAGAAATGCCTAGAAGACACACATCACTGATTTGATTCAAGAAGAAAAAGGAAATGTGAAATTTTAACAAGGTACTAAATTTAGCCTACTTCATAGAAAATCCCTAGCAGACACAGCTTCACTGAATTCTACTCAATATTTAAAGAAGAATTAATGCCCATCTTTGAGAAATACTTTAAGAAAATAAAAGAGAATATCTCTCATCTTATTTCATGAGGCCAATAACCAACTAAAGATGCTGTGGCTTGGATCAGGAATGTCCCCTAAGAGTCTCGTGTATTTAGATGGTTTGGATTATTTATGAAGCCATGCCGTTAGGAGTGGGAGCCTAATCTGGAGGGGTGGATTGTAGTCATGTGGGGGATTATAGGTGTGTGGTGGAAGATGGGCTAATGGTAGATTATGGATTACATGCATGTGCTGAATTAGGGGCATAAACCTAGAAGGGGCAGAACACCAAGGCTATACTCAGAAGGGGCGGATCACTGGGATGGGACCTGGAAGGATATACGCTGCTTCCTCCCTTTCTTCTGGGACTTGACTTCCTGTTTGCAATGTCATGAGGAGCTGCCTCCACCTCCGCCTCCATGTACTTGGACTATTGCTGGCGACCCTCTGAAACTGTGAGCTAAGATGAACTTTTCCTTCCCCAACCTGAGTAGGTCAGATATTCCATCACAGCAACAAGAAAATAACTAAGACAAAGATATCACAAAAATTTAGTCTTATAAATACAGGTGTAAAAATTCTCAAGACAATACTGGCAAATTAAATCCAGTAATATAGAAATAAGATTATAAAAAATGACTACATTGTATTTATCCTAAGAATTAAATTAATAGTCGGTTTAGCATCCAAAATGATTGCTATGATACAGGCTAATATAATTCTGCATTAATTAAAGGGAAAGAGTGCATGATCACTTCATGTAAAGTGGAAGTACGCGATAGCTTCAGAAAAAGAAAATGTGACAAATTCGACACTCTTCAAAAATAAAAATCTTTACAAGTTATAGGTAAAGAGAAACTTTCTCAACCTGATAAACATTATCTAAAAAATAGTCTAAGCAAATAGTGAAACAACGAAAGATTGTTCTCCTGAAACTGGAACAAGACACAGATGTATTTTTAAAATTTGTATGTGGTATTTCCCTCCAGGCTCTGTCCTCTCGTCATGCATATAAGTTAACTCAAACCTCCTTATATGCTTAGAGTTGGGATGTAACTCAGTGATGGAGGGTCTGACAAGCATAAACCAAGTCCTGCGTTCCACTCCCAGGGTGTGAGGGGTAGTCCTATACGCTTAAAATAATCTCTGAATCTACCAAAGTCTCAAAGAAGAAAATATAGTAACATATCTTCATGATCTTGACCAAGGCTGTGCTTCTTTAAGACATCAGAAGCACAAGCAATAAACAGAATGTTGAGAATACAAACTTCAGTGAAAATTAAACACATGTATAGCTTCCAGGAAACCATCATAAAGTGAGAAGACAACTAACTTTTATAAAATAAATATTGAAAATAAATATTTGATACATTTGATAAACAGCATCTGCAAGATACATAGCAAGCTTTTACTACTCCAATATAAAAAGTTAAATAACCCGAATAAATGGGAAAATGTGAATAAGTAGATATTGCTCCAAAGAAGACACATGAGTGACTAAAATGCACATGAATAAAAGTTAATCATTATTAATAGGGAAAAACCAAAATCACAATGAGGTAACACTTTACACTCAATAGGATGACTCCAGACAGTAACAATTATTGGCCAGTATGTGGAGAAAGAGGAACGAGTACATCCGGTTGGTGGGACTTTACCTGGTGCAATCATCAGTTCCAAACATAGACAGATCATTTGACCTAGCAATGACGTCCAGAAACCAGAAAGTATGTATGTGCACCAAAATGTTTCATGCCTACTCATAGCCATGTTACTACTAAGAGCCAAAAGGTAAAATCAAATCAAATGCATGTCAGCTGGACAATGAATATGCAAAATGGGGCACATCTTCACAATAGAATATTTTCAGACATCAAAAGTAATAAAATACTAATAATGTGGATGAACCCCAATGCCTTATTTAAAGGGAAAGAAGCTACATACACTTACCATATGGCCTCATTTCAATATAATGTCCAGAATTTAAAAATCTATGTAGATGAAAAAGTAGTCCCATGACTGCCAGAGCTAGGAGTGTATTGATAAGGAATAGTGATGAACGCAGAATTTCTTTTGTGAATAACAAAATGTTTTAAAATAAGAGTATGGTAAAATTTGCACAATTCTGTTAATGTACTAAATATACTTCATTGTGTGCCTTAAATGAGTGAGTTTTTGCAATGTAAATTGGATGTCAATAGGCTTGTTTAGAAATGAGTTAATTCCTTCCAGGCATATTTATTCCTATTTTAAATTTTTATTTTATTTCTTGTATTGGTAAAAATTTCACATGACATAAAATTTAACAATTTTTTGGAAATACATGAATTCCAAATTCTCTAACACATTAGAACCATGGAGTTTGGGGAATTAGTGTGTGTATACATTTATATATATATATGATATAACATGTATGATATATATTGGTATGATGTGTATGATACATATACCAAAATGCTAAATATATATAACAATTCCTCTAGTTGTATTTCATTAATATGTAAATAGCTATGTATTGCGAACATATACAAATAAAAATGTTCTAAAGAGAAAAACATGAGTTAAGGTGAGAAATCTTGTCCAAGACTCAATTTTCTTGAAACGGTCACTGTTACTCTCGAATGGTGACTCATATCACCATCTGGAAGAAACAAAGCGCTTGCAGCCTTTCCTCTGCCCTTTTTCTCACTCTTTTCTCCAACAACACCACTTCTTAATCCCCATGGTGTGAAGTCATGGCCTGGGACAAGAGCAGTTCAGAGAGAAGACAGCCCAAATTACAAACCTCCATTGCATGGAGGGAAGGGAGGACTGGCACTCACTAGGGAAGCATCTGCTCCTACACAGGTTGCGGTAGGCAAGGGAGTCCTAGAGACTCCCCTAAGTTCCTGAGATACCGTCAGGGGGACCTTCTTATCAGTTCTTCGGTGCTGCATTGATATAGTAATTGAGTCCCAAATAAAGCAGATGCCTTGTACACAGGTACTGAAAAATATAAAAAATATATATCTGTCAATACCAAAATTATTGCCAACGTGATGGCCACTGCTCATTCTGGGATGTTGATATCCCATGAAATAGGCTGACAGACAGCAGGGCATCCATGATCAAAACAAACCACAGAGCCTTTAAACAGAAGAGGATTTCTCTGCAGTATGAATGTCCAAGATTGGAGTGAACACCATGACAGCTGTGAATTGGGTGTGTGCTGCTTTTTCGCTCCTTGATTTTTAACCAGTGGCTACTACCTTGTGATCCTGTAGGGCTCAGATACATCTGTGGTCTAACCGGCAGGAAGGACAAGGAGGGGATGCACCTATCCCAGGAATTCACACCTGTTTCTGGAGGAGTTTATCATCTGGCCAGTCCAGGCTTAGAGGGGTGCTGGGAGAGCGATTGTTACCAAGCAACCGGTTGCCCAGTGGCATGTAGAGTTGCTCACTGAATCAAGGGCAGCTTAAGTCTCTCTCTCTCTCTCTCTCTCTCTCTCTCTCTCTCTCTCTCTCTCTCTCTCTCTCTCTCTGTCTGTCTTTCCTATTATCTCCTCAACTCTCTTTTGTGTATATCTTGTGGCTGAGAATATGGAAATATGTGAAATATGTGATCGCGTTTGGTTAAATGAAAAACTCAAATTTACCACAGGTTCATCTCCTTGAGTTCTGTGTCTGTACGTGTCAAGAGGACCTTTGAGTTTAAACAAATAACAGCAAATCTTCCATTCCTTAATGATTTTTTGAGTCTCTGCACCCAAACCTCGTATTGGCTTTATGAAAATACAAAGTTTTAACCCAATTTAAAAACTTTAACCAAATTTAAAAATTTAAATACAAAGTTTTAACCAAAGGAACCTGGTTCCTTGATCCATTTACTTTTCACTTTTTCAGGCTTCAACATGTTTTTTTTATCTCATTTTCATGAATTCTATTTTATAACTCCCCCTGCTTTTGGTAAGTTCATGTAGTCGCTGTTCCTGGCTGTGTTGTGCGTCCGCCAGAGTCCAGGAGTGGAGCCGCCAAGCACACGCTGAGGAGGCCGCGAGTTCACTGAAGCATAGAGCGCACTCCTGCTACTCCGGCGGGGATCCTGAAGGAAGGTGTCACCTGGTTCTTGTCCCAGATGGTTTTATGAGTGTCTAAATGCAGAAGCACTATGAGTCTGCACAAGGGATGTCTTTCCCTGACATATTTAAGAGCACTGTCTAATTGTGCCTACAGAAGCAGGACATCTGTGTGCCGTATTTTGAAGCATCATCTAATCCTATCTTATAGAAGGGGGCATCTGCTATTTGGTTACTTTTGAAAATCTTGTCATTCTACAAGCTTGTTTTCTCATTCCCCCTAAGGCCTCTGTCCCTGGCAGCCTGTTTATCCTGTTGCTTGCTTTACAAGCAGCTCACTTCACTCCTTTCTCAAGCTCTTACAGAGCCATTTATTCAATGGGCAGACATTTGTGTAATATCTATCATGTATTTGCATGGCACTGGGAATACAAATATTAACAAGAAAGGTGCATGGCTCACTGCCCTGAAACTCTGAGCTCTCCATGTAACTCTGAGGCTAGCATTTCCCAGTGACATGATCCTCCAATTGCTGGCTGCAGAAACATTTACTGTAGCTGCCTGGGAACATGGCTTCCCATCTGAGCCAGATGGGCTGTGTTGTAACTCATCCCTGAAATACCCAGATGTCTCCTCACACTGGATGCACTGGACTGCCTCAGCACTCCCTGGCCACAGGCTGATTCCAAGGGAGACGGAGACAGTGGGAGCCCAGGAGCGCCAAGCTACTCAGGCCAAGTCTGACCCTGAGCTCTCTTCCTAGCAAGAACAAAGTGGGGTAAAGAAGTGCTAAGAAATCCTTCCTCTTGAAAACATCAGTTGGGAAACAGATTCTGCGTTGCAAGTGTCTTAGTTACTTGTTCATTGCTGTGACTCGATACCCGACTTCCACATTAGTTGAGGAAAGTTTATTTTAACTCACAGTTTCAGAAGGTCACGGTCCATTCAGGGGTGGCCAGCAGCAATGGAAGTACATGGCAGAGGCAGAGGTGGAGGCAGCTTCTCACGACATCACAGACAGGAAGTCAAGCTGAGACTAGTTGAGACTAGTCCTCAAGGAAGGCAGGTGCAGCTTATATATCCTTCCAGGTCTCCGCCCAGTGATCAGCCCCTCCTGCATCCAGGTGTGGAAGGTGTGGCCACTACACACCGTTAATCCTAACTCATACATCTGGAATCCTAACTTAACTGCAATCCACCCCTCCAGACCAGACGCCCAATGCACCAACATCACATGGTTCCATAGACAATCCATAACATTAAAATTCATGAGACTTGGGGGACACTCCAGAACCTAACCACAATACAAATGAAGCTGGAAAGTCACATCCATTTTTTTTTCTCATTAATTACAGTGGGAGATTTTTTTAGTTTGCCACAGAAAGTTGGCACGTTGTAACAAATCCAGTGGAGCTGAGGAAACTGCTAAGTTATATATATTGTCGAGTTTTTATACAATATCTATTGAATTGTAGAACTGAAAAGTAATTGAGTTACATGAGCCTGCCATCCATCTCTTTTCCTCCTATGCTGGATATAAAGTTACTTCCTCGAACTTGTAAGGCCTCTCCTCATTGGAAGGTGACACTCTGAGCTCCCTTACAGCTACGCACCTTCCGGAACCCACTCACACCTTCGGTACATGCAGCTTTTCTTCACACTGACGTATTTCCTTACATTTTTATTCTATTCTTTAACACAATTTTTGCCTTCATTGCAGTTTCATGGCAAAGGTAAAAAAGAATGTTCATACTATTTCATGTAAGTATTATTCAACACAGAACCACACAGGAAGCACAAGTGTTATATAATTTCTGAGCTACCCAGAATGTTCTCAATACCAAAAATAAGTCACTTCTCTCATCACATACTTTTATTTCTGAAAAGGAGAATCCACAATGGCTTGCTTGTTAATTGGCTTTTGGATTCTTGTGTAGTTTCAGTCCTGCTACTGTTTTCAGGGAATTCTACCTGTCTCTGTGCCTTCCACCGTCCTCCCACCCTCTGCTCCCACAGTTCTCCATTATAACATTTTTCCTGCTTTCTATCTTTTTACTTTTATTACTGTCCTCATCACACTGTTCTTTGGAACATGAGCCAGTCTCAAGGAATGCCAGTGTTTGATGCAGATTGAAATTTCCCAAGTAAGTAGGAAACATAATTTATTAAATTTTGCTATTAAAGTATAGAAGTGGCAGTTCTACCATGAGAGCAAATTTGGATTAGATGACCTATCTATTTATGGCCCAAACTTAACAAATCTTAGTTAATTAAAAGAAGTCTGGAAGATCTCTATTAGAGAGTCATCCTAGATTTATGGACCACTTACAGAGCCTACAAATAGGTTCATTTGCTCACTGTAGACCAACTCAAAGGAAACCATCTATTATGGTAAGTAAGCAAAAGGACTTAGTGAAAGCCAACTTTGAGGGGACAGAGGGTCTTACCTCAGGTCACCATCTACACTCCGTGGCAGGTGTCTTTTATAATCAAGGAAAGGCAGGAGCAGGGACTACAACAAGAATAGACATACCCAGCTTGTCCACCCCTTCCTGGATCCCAACATCCCTCTCCCTTGCCTAAGGCTACATACACATTGTCCATTTATGGATGGAGAAGAGGTGGATCTGGTGGCCTAAGGCTTAGACACAAGGATGTACGAAGAAGCTATTCTTTCCAAGAGGGGAAAAAGTCTAATTTTTGAAGTTCCTCTTTATCATGCTAGCCAGTTACACAGACATAAGAGCGTTTTGATTTATAGGTGCATGTCTTAATTTCAATGACCTTTTAATAATTTAGAAATCATATATGGTAAGAGTGAAATTTAGAGCCATTTTTAAATATCCAGCATAAAATTGTAAATGAAATGACAATAAGGATTTTTTTCAGCTTTTCTTTCTTTTTTCTTTTTTGATTACAAACTAAATGTTATCGGCGTAAGTATAAGAGAGAACGTGAGGTTGAGAGTAGGAACACCCTGGCAGCAGGGCAGGGCTAGAGCACCCTTGATTTTATTTCAATTCACATATTTGCCAGTTTGTCTATCATTTTATTAATCTTCATGCCAGTATATTTCGTAGATGATCGACTTAAAAAATGAAGTAAGTTATTATGTGAGCCAAAATACTACTCTCATCTTTAAAAATAAGTATTACGAGGAAAAGAAACCAACGGGAAACCCGTGTATTTTTATACTAGGAAGAAGTGCGTGAAAGAATCTCAGGTAGTTGGAAGTCAGCGCAGACACAGAGGCCGGGTGTGCCTCAAGGGGAAGAAGCAAGGCATTGGATGTAGGCCGCCAGGAAGCGCAAGAGACATGCTGCAGGTAAGGAGGTGGTGATGTTATTCTAATGGTGGGTATGTCAAGTGGTGGGGTCCAAGATGCCAAGTAAGGGCTCAGAGGGGCTGGAGAAATAGCTTAGAGGTAAAGCGCATAAGTAACAAGCTCAAGGCCCTGGGCTCAATTCCCCAGCATCATAAAAGCCAGGCGTGGTGGCACAAGGTGGTAATCCCAGCATTCGGTAGGCTGAGACAAGAGGATTGCCTGAGTTTGAGGCTAGCCTGGGCTATGTCGCGAATTTAGGACCAGTCTGTACTACAGAGACCCTGTCTCAAAAAAAAAAAAAATACTCAGAGCAGAGTGTGGCTTGGGTGAGATCCTGAGATCTACGAAAGCTAATATTTCAAAACTAGAAAATGTACCATTTTTACTGATGAGAAATTTAACATTTAGAAAGATCAGTTTTGGGGGTTTGGCATTTTTTGTTTTGTTTGCTTGTTTTAATCTAGAACAGGATGGAACTGAGGTTCAGTCAGTCAAGACTAATTCTTCAGCTCCAAGGATGTTTTTCTATGCCTCCCTCGGGTGTGTAGCTGATCACCGTTGCTGGAGAAACTGTCAGCTCTCAGGTAAGCATAAAATCTTGTCACATAAAATTAACTGCTGAAAACCATCCTCATGGGATCTAAGGGCTTGAGCTTATTGATTCCTTCTTCCTTCCTTCCTTCCTTCCTTCCTTCCTTCCTTCCTTCTTTCCTTCTTTTTTCTTTCCTATAAATAATTAACAAGCATTTACCCTTTTTCTTTTAATTTTGTGGTGAAATAAGTTGTATTGGCCTAATATTCTGGTAGGGTATCAGTCTAGAATACCCCCACAAAAACTCATTACTTGGAAGACAATTGGATCCTGGGGCTGCTATACTCATCAATGGATTCAATTTATTGATAAGCTCATGGCTGAATGAACTGTTAGAAGATGGCGGGAATGGAAGAATGGCATAGTAGTTAAAGCACTTGTCCAACAAGTGCAAGGCCCTGGATTCAATTCCTCAGCACCAAGTAAGCCTGGGTGTGATAATGCATGCCTATAACCCAGAACTCAGGAAGCTGAAGCAGGAAGATTGCCCTGAGTTTGAGGCTAGCCTGGGCTCCATAGTGAATTCAGAGGGAGATCCAAAAAAGATAGAGCCTGATTGGATGTGTGTCTCTAGAGACATGACCTGGAAGGGTGTGTTTTTCTTACCAACTTCTCCTTGCTCTCTCTGCTTTCTAGCCATGATGACACCAACAGCTGTTCTCAACCATGAGCCCTTTCAACACACCCTCTAATACTTCGAGCCAGCTGACTATGGAATGAGTTCTTTAAAAGCCATAAACCAAAATAAACTTCTCCCCCCTTAAGTTGTAAGTGTGAAGTATTTTGTCCAGGGACATGAAAGTGATCTAAACAAATTCCAGGAGAATCCATAAGACATAGCCATCCATATTCCAAGTTGAACGTAATTATTATGTACTTCGAACATGTACTAATGAAAAGAATAATTATTGAGGGAAAAAGAATTTAAGGAGAGGGTACAAGTAAGGCTAATCCATTGTCCTTATCCATGCCAAAATTTACACAAGAATGTCAAAATATCTTTTAGAAACTGCAAATAGAAACCCATTGATAAACTTTCTGAAGTGAAGACTTCTGACTTAGAGGTGACCAAGAAAATAGTCGCTTTGCTATTCAACTGAGAACAGAGAACTGATTTAAACAGGAAGGAAGAAAGAAAAGCTAATCATCATGCAGGGAAGAGATCATATTTCCTAGTAATGTTTTAGGCGTGTTCCAGTCTACAATTTCTTGCGCAGTAAAGTGCAAAGTAATATTTGTGAGGAGAAATAACTTTTTCTCCAGATACTAAATTCAGTACTATGCTTAGGAAATACCTTTTGCTAACTAACAAGCTCATCACATAAATTTTACTTCCTATGGAGTAGAAATTTTGCTAAATTTGCAGGTACTATGGAATAAGGACTTCTCTTCCTCCAGGCTCCCAACACACATCCACACTACCTTCTGCATCCTCATTGACACTGCTCCTACTAATGATAGTCTGTTCACCTCGACTCAGTGATGGAGGGAGCAGGGACCTGGGGAGGTGGTACCAGAATAGGCTGTCATAGGAGGGACTCACTGACTCCTGGGGACAGAAAGACATTTTAGGAACAAAGGAATTGTATCAGCCATAGAGGGCATGGAAAGTCGAAAAAAAAAAGGTTTCACAGAATTGGAAAAAGACACAAAAAATGGAAAAATTTGTATAAGAAACTTCATTCACTATAATAATAGTGAGTGACGATTTAAAGTAAGAAACTAAGTATACCATATAATGCTGTCATTTATTATGTGACTACTTATTGTGAGCCTGGGAAAAATCCAGCATAAATAATCGTGAGCAAGAAAAGGAGTCCAGAATCCATTCAGCGTGACTATGCAATACAAAGAAAATGAGAATATTATCTAGCCTTACATCCATTATTTCTGACTGCTGAACGATTTTGCCTATCCTTAAGATGTAAGTGAAATATGTGGCAAGGTAAAATTCAGGCAGTAATTTAGTAAACTGGTCAAGGAAACAATTACAGATGTCAATCTACAAAAATAAAGAGCCAGAGAAACTATGGAAAGTTTAAGGACAAAAATGCAAAAAATTTAATTTAAAAAATTCTCACACCACTGCAACTCTGTCTGATCAAATAGATAAAATATACAAATCAAAACATAGTTTAAGTAGAAGACTAAACATTATGATCAAGATTGTAAACAATTTCAATATATAAGTAGTATTCTAAATAATAGGAAATACAAACTGACAAATTATTATTTTAAGCAAACATGGTAATTTCATAAAAATTAACCATTAGATAGGGAGGAAACCTCCATAAGTTCTCTAAAATAGGAATAATGAAAAAATTCTTATCAGTTCAATGAGAGTAGAAATGAATATTAAAATGCTACCTGCGTAACTAAACATCTTTATTAAACAATCTGTATGTCAAAACACTTTATAATAAAATATAAACATAAAAATCTATGGGATGCATTAAAACAGTGATAAATAAAAAATGTAGCCTCAAAACACAAATTTAAAATAAAATAAAAATTAACAAATTAAACCTCCAAGTAAAAAGTTACAAAAAATGATCCAAAAAGGAGAAAGAGAAATAATGAATTTTATAAAAAAAGATAATTTTCAAAACTTAGTAAAATACCCTTACAATCAAGACAAAAGGGGAGAAAACACAATACTTAAAATAGAGTACAACTAAAAAGGAATTCGGTTTAGTTGTGAGAGAAGTTTTGCTTAACACCAAGCAAATAAAATTAAAAAGTAACAAAGATTAATTTCTTTTTAGAAAAATTATAAATTACCAATATTGTCTTCATTTAATGATTCTTATCTGCTTCTTTCCATTTTCATCTCATTTTGTAGGCATTCTGAAGTTATTGTCAGTAATAGATAGCTGGAATTTACCGAATAAAAAAGATCATCTTACTTTCTGACATCATTGGGACGAAATACCACACCCACAACTTGAAGGAAAAGAGGTGTATTTGGCTCACCATTTTCAGTGGGCTGAGTTCAAAGTTAGCAGGCTCCAAGGCCAGTGGAAGAGACTGGTGGAGGAGAGCATCTGCTTCCGCAGCAGCCAGGAAGCAGAGGGGCAAATAGCAGAAGAGCCAGGACCAGGACGCCCCCTGCAGGTCGTGCCCCCAAAGCCCCTTCTCCAACCAAACAAGACATTCAACTGAGAACTCAGCAATGGATGAATCCATTAAGGAGAGCAGCACTATCACTAAGGACAGAACAACTATCTTCCAATACTTAGGACTTTGGGGTAAATTTTTTATTTAATCCACAAGAGAGATCTTACTTTTTTTTAAATCCTAGTGAGCTATATGCTTCTGCTTTGGAATTTATATATGTTCCAATATAATTTATAATTTATCAAAATGAACTCCAGTAGAGATCAACATTTAATCAGCTAACGTTTCATTGATAAAATTGAGTCAGGTTGAGCTCCCTTGCCCCAAGGATAGAAACTAAGTCAGATGATCTGTCAGGGGAACCCTATCAAGCTTTTAACAGTAAGCAGACCCTGATGAATTTTAATTGCTGACATCATAGGAAAGGAAAGTCACACAGATCCCCACGATGTATTCCAAACCTATCAAATATTGCATTGAAAATTATATGACTGGATTGCATTGCCCAATCTTAATATAAATGAAAAAATGTAATATAGGTGAGAAAATGACAGCATTATTTAGAAAAGCATATATGATTTAAAAATTAGCAATTTAAGCAATTCTATGAATTTAAGAACAGTCTATATTAGAAATGTACTAATATGTTTTATCACATTAATAATTTCAAGAGGGGTTAGGAACACAGCTCTGTTCAGAGTGCCTGCCTAGGAAGCGCAAGGCCCTGGGTTCAAGCTCCAAGCATCACATAATAGATGGGTGTGGTAGTGCATTCCTTTAATCCCAGCATTCAGGAGGCTGAGGCAAAAGGACTACCATAAATCTGAGGCTACCCTGAGCTACATAGTGAGTTCAGGATCAGCTTAGATTACAGAATGAGACCCTGTTTCAAAAAGAAAGAAAGAAAAACAAAGTAAAGAAGGAAGAAAGAAAGCGAGCTCCAAGAAGATACCCTATAATCAGATATTTTTATAGACATTGAAATAGTATTCTAAAAACATCCTAATTTTTAAAATGCTTAATTTTTTCCATATGAGTGATTTTTCACATATTCTGGTACTTCCATAGGCAGGAAAATAGCATTTTAAACAGTTTGAACAGATCATTCAAAACCATGTAAATCTACGTGCAATCCTAGAAGATGAAGTGGAACACGGGAAAAGCCACGATGCCAAGATTTCTGAGTAGATGACTCAGCTTTGTATACTGGCCTCAAGTTCATATGAAATTTTAATGTGGTCTCAATAAAAATAACTCCTTTTCTTCTGGCACAGACTTACTGATTCTAAGCTTTATGCAAAAAAAAAAAAAAAGCAATCAAGAACAGCCAAGACACCCATGAAACAGACTGATGGGTAAACTTAGCTCTATGAGCCATTAGAACTACTCTCAAGTAGTAAAGTTGACGTGTTAGACCAAGGAAGGACAGAGAAACCAACGCGATGTGATAGTGAGGCCAGGGACGATGCACAGTGCGTCTGGAAACTGGGAATGACTAAATATGTGTGTGATTTATCTCTTGTTATGTAACGCGTAACTACAAAAGTAATGGCTTAAAACAACTCTCAAACTTACACTTTTGTGGTTCGAAAACCAAGTGAGTTTTCTCTGGCCTCTTTGCTTAGCGTCTCAGGGAGAATCCAGGTGGCACTGAATCGACTTGGTGTGTGGAGGGGAGGAGATGAACTTCTCACCTCTGTCAGATTGCTGGAGAGGTTCACTTTCCTTCACTTACAGGACTGAGAGTTTCGGTTTCCTGCAGGAGGTTGCTGCCTGCTCCTAGAAGCCACCTACAATCACTTGTGGTACTTGCTTCTCAAACCTGGGGACATAGTTCCTATCAACTTGTTTCTTTAAAGCTGGCAACAGAGATTGCTTAGTATACAGATTACTGTTTGGTCACGAATAGTGTCCCACCGTCTTTGCCATGTAAGAAAATAACAAGGGTAGCATTTTGTTACTCTTGGTAAGTCTGTTGGATATAAAGAAGAGAAGTGCTGCTCCTGCAAGGTATCCTACAAGGTTGTGATCACCAGAAGGTGAGGATCACCTTAGGGTCTGTCCACCACAGCGTGACCTCTCAAATCACAGGAACAAATATTCAGAAAAGGTGTGTTGCTAAACTGGATTAGTCATTGGGGAAACAAAACTTCCTCTTAGCATCATGCATCAACATAAAATCCAACTGGGTTACAAGTGTAAGAGGAAAGGTCTTCAAACTCAGAAGTAAACATGTGTAGGTCTCAATGACTTGAAAATAGAAAGTCATGTAATGCAAATTCAAAGAGATTGGTAATTTCTCTATATTATATGCTCGGAAAAAGAAACAAGCAAAACCAATAGATAAATGATCTCAGAGAAAATATTTACAATTTGTCTAACAAAACAAGAGATTAATTTTCTTAATGTGTAAGAGAAGTTTTTAAAATGTAACCAAAATCTGAGTAGAACAGTCCACAAGCAAAAATGGAGGAACAGACACAGTGCATGAAGGGATACTCACAGTAACGAGTTTGACTCAAACTAAGCTAAATGAACATTAAACTGCACTGAGGCACTCATCCTTCACTCACCAGGTTGGCACAAATCTGAAATCTAAGCACCTAGGCTTGTTGGCAAAGCTGTGGAGAATTATGCGCTCAACGGAAGGGAACTTGGCAATAACTGACAGAACTGCGGGCCCATTTACCTTTCTATCCAGGTGTTTCACTTTAGGGAATCCCACTTCAAGATTCACATCAACAAAAACAGAAGAACAAACGATTCTAAGGAAGTAGGATACCCCAAAGTTCACCAGTAGGACTGAATACATATGGTAGCAAATTGGCTAAACTAGGAAATAAAATTTCAAAAAGAACTCCGATGCAAATTTGAAGCACTCTTTAGACTGTATTAAGCACAAAATGCAAGGGCAGAATAGTGTAGCTGATGTGTTTCTTTTGGCACTTTGAGCAAGACTTGTAGCATACCATTTTTGCAGTACCTACTCACTGTGTAATAGTTTTTGTTTGCATTAGATTGAGTCTCTATGAAGCAAGGTTTTATGTTTTTTTATTTTCTCCCTAATGCCTAGAATAGATTAGGCTTTTGGAATAGATACACCAGGCTACTTCCTCTCTCTCTCTCTCTTCTCTCTCTCTCTCTCTCTCTCTCTCTCTCTCTCTGTCTCTCTCTCTCTCTCTCTCTCTGTCTCTCTCTCTCTGTCTCTGGTTTGACACAGATTATTTGGAGGGGATTCTATGAATGGCTTTAATAATAGTATCAGGCCTCATCTCTCACAATCCATGTTTCAAGTATCATCACTGAGTTACTTCAGGGTCTACACCTCCCAGATGCTGGCTGTGGGACCTCCCATCTTCCTTAGGTTGCTTGGTAACACCGTTCTATGATTAGGTTTATTGCTCCCATGTGAATTACATATCATTGCTCTAATTAATGCCTCAAACAAACATTACAGGAGCTCTAGAGAAATATTCAATCCTCTCTTCTCTCTTTGAAAAAACTCCTCCTCTTGTGATAGAAGATTTGTAATGATGGCCAGCATTTTTATTACATATTCGACATGCATTTCAGACACAATACTCAGAGAAACATTGCTTCATCTCATCTCTGGGCTTCCAGGTTTCATTTTCTGTGCTTTTGCCAAAGATTAGATAAAATTCAAAATTAATCCAGCAGAAACATAATATCCCACTTGAACCAAGATACTACGTTTATTTTAAGGACTGCATACCTATAAAAATCATTATAATAAGACAATGTTTTCAACTCACTACAGTTCCTACCAAGCCAATATTCATAACTTCATGTTAAAGGGGTGTAGCTCCATGAATTTATTTTTCTTTATTACATTTTTTCTTCCTGTGTATATGCAGTGGTTCCATACCCATGGATTCATTCAACTGTAGACAGAAAACATTTTTTAAAATAAATTACATCTGATGAAAACCATACCAACATTTTCAAGCATTTTAAGCATGGTCATAAAAGCAGAACTCTAAGGTCACTTGCAAAAATGAAAATAACCACAATTACAGTAAAACAAACAGAAAAGTGTGGGAAGAGTCAATTGGAAGATGTATCTTCTGCTAAGATAAGTCTAAAGTTAATAGCAATGACTACTTCTAGAGTAGGAAAATGAGAGTAGGACGGACAGCAAGGCTTCCCTCCCTTTCATCCCTTTAATAGTATAAGGCCAGAAGATTCTTTTCGAAGAGTACAGAAAAAAAATGTTAAGGTGAATAGACAAATGAGAGTTGATTGCTATGCAGATGATGGACACGTGGAATACAGTCAAGAGGCCAGTGAAGACGAATGGTTAATACAGAACTGGGAGGTAAAGGGGGTGATAGGTAAGGCCAAAGGGCAAAATCTGTGAGAAGGTAATTCTTGATGGGAGAGGACAAGGTGGTGCCTGACAGGAGAACGTGGTAAGACGCCAAATGAAAGAGATCTCTTCAGGCCTCAACACCATCACTTCCTAAACCACAAAAATTTATTAAGAGAGACGTTGAGTTTATATGACAGGAACAAGGCATTGCGCATACACTCTTGTCTTTAAAAATTACTTGGAATAGCAGAAAGAATAGAAACCATTATGGAAACCGTAACTTCATATTCAGCCAACTGCAGCCAATGTCAGGGGAGAAGGCTTGAATTTCTGAGATGTAAAAGAAAGATTTGAAGAAGAGGCCACAAAGAAGCTGATGTTTGAGGAATTCCCTGGTGGACACATGAAGAGGATGGTTGCTGGCTGGTGGTCCAGCACAGGGAAGGCTCTGGCAATTCGGAAGGCATAGTGTGTTTGGGCCAGAATCAGACATGGGTGATTCATAACGGGCTAAGGATAAACGCTTTCCTCTCAATAACATAAGGAGTACTACATAGTACCGACTTGGTCTCCTAGAGAAAGATCATTGGCTGGAGAAGAAACCTGGGTTGGAAGATGAGAAAGAAGGTCATTCGTGTTGTGTTCACTCATGAGACTCTGATGGCTTTCTACTCAGTGAAGTTGTGGTCTCAGGGTCCACACAGGAAGGCAGTGGAGATTTGTATTACTATTCACTAAATCTGCAGGGTGTGGCATACTGCCCCACCCAGGTGCCTGAAGTTTCTGATCCAATTTACTACAATGTTAAGAATGAACTTCTCCAAAGTAGAAAACAGAAGAAGTGTCCTGGAACTAGAAAATACAGAAGCCGCATTTATAGGGGTGAAGGAACCATGACAGATCCTAGAAAAAGAGCTAGTGATCCTCAGTAATGTTAGTGAGAACCTATAATTGTGTATTGTTGTATATGTGTGGTTAATGGTTTAGTTGTATATAAAGTAAACTGAATGTCTATACTGGTAATGTTTTTAGGACACATAAATCATACCCTTTAATTGTTCCTCATGACAATTAAAATGGCCTGTCAACGTAATTGGCTTAAGAGAGACCTAGGAGATGAGTAAACACATTTCCAAGTTTGTCTTGTTGGGTCATGGAAGTGTAACTGTGACCATGGGTCCTATACCTGGCCTCTGGACCCTTCCTTTCTGACGCTGCCCTCTATCCAGCTTTCTGGGCACCGTGAACTGAATAGCTTGGCTTCACTGTGTCCTTCCACCACTATGTTTTTACCTTGGAACTAGCAGACTCTGAACTGACTCTAAATCATAAGCCAAATTAAATCTCTCCTTTAAGTTAGAGGTGTCGGGTATCTTGTTCCACTAACGGGAAAGGTGATTAACACATACTCACACTGTCAACCTTTTCCTTTTGTAATAAATCTAATCACTGTGATTCAGAAGACCAAGGAGGCAAAGTAGAATCACTAGGCCAGTCATTCTCAATTCAGGTTGCTCCTTCAAATTATGTGATGCGCTGTATAGTAGAATGTCTGGGGTGGAGCCCCAGAATCCATTGCGCCAAGTGATTAAAATGCATAGCCACTAATCTGTGGTAAAAAAATGACATTCAGACATGAAAATTTTCATTGTTGAACCTTGACGTCATCACGTCAGTGAGTCTTCTAACAAGGGCAGGGTATCTTTGCTCTACCAAGGACCACTTAGATATTTAGAATGTCCGTCATGGGTGATACAGTGTAATCAATTTAAAAGATAGCCTAGTATATTTGATGAAATATTTCATTGTTGTATTACTAATCCACTCCTCATGTGACAGTTGCCCTGGGTAGGCCAAAAGAAATATTTCATGGGCTGTACATGGCCCAACAGCTGGATGTTCACCTGCCAACAAAAAATCTTAATTTGGGAGCATTCTGCATAACTTTAAATTTATTTTATATATAAATTAATATTGTTGTGAAAATTAAATGAAATCTATTGTTTGAGTGTGGCCCTAAAAAACTATGTTGAATTGGAATAAAATACATGAATCATGGTTCATGGTTAAAGAGAATTAAAGAGAATCCTGCTACTTCTAATAGCCAATTAGTTATAATACAAGTAGCTGCTAATATAAATCACACATTCTCTAAGTACTTTTTGTTGAATTTGAAAAATAAATAAAATGTCTGGAGGGTAAGATTTTATATGCCCTTTTAATTCTAAATATGCGACCTCCCTTATGATTTCTTAACTTGAAAGAAAAATTTGAGTCATATATTTTTCATTCACTCCATGCATATTTAAATTTCTCAGAGTAAAATTACCATGCAAGTGTGTGATGGTTTGGGTCTGGAATGCATCCCCAGAACTGCATGTGCTTAGAGGGTGAGTGGATTATCGGAGGCAGTTGTACCAAACAAATTAATCCATGATTGTTTCTCATGCTGTTAGCAGCTCGGGTCTGGTTGGAAGAAGGTGTTACCGGGGCCTAGCATGGAAGGGCATGTATTCCGGTGCTCCACGCTTCACTCTGTCTCCTCCTTGGCCATGCTGGGACGAACAACTTTCTTGAACTGCACCCAAGTCCTTCCACTATTGCAGATCATATTAAGACCTCTGAATTTTTAGCTAAAATAAGCCCTGAGCCCTTCCTCCTTTGAGTTGTGAGTGTCAGTGTTGTGTTCCAGTGATAAGAAAGTAATTAAGACAAAGTATGTAATAAAAAGGTAATTTTGAAATACTTATTTCAAAGCTATTCTTAATTTAAGAAAATCTGCTGCCATTTGATACCATGTTTTATACATTAGTCTCAGAAAACATATTGCTGTCTTATTTATGTATATTTAGATATATTCATTTTTACATATACACATATTGGATGTATATATACACATCGAATGTGTTTATCTTTAGTGCAGACTCATGATTTGGATTATATGTCAAGCATGAAGAAGTGGGACATACTCAGGCATATCTTGGGAATCAATTTGTGGATGTAACTGAAGTCTATATACAGGTTGAATATCCCCTATTCAAAAGGCTTGAGACCCAAAGTAATTCCAAAGTAATCCAGATTTCAAATTTTCAGGTATATATATTGAACTATATCTTGGGAATGGGACTCAAGTCTAAGCACAAAACTATTATATATACCTTATGCCTAACCTAGAGGTAATTGTATATAAGGTTTTTAATGTGCTTCCTGTACTTTGATTTTGACCTGTCATATGAGATCCTATGTGGAATTTTCTATTTAAAGCCCCATTTTACTATTCAAAAAAGGTGTTGGATTTTTTTTTTACAAATTTTTGATCATTTTGGATTTTCTATTAGAATGTTCACACTGCACTCCACTTTCTAAAACATTTATTGTCTAGCTGTTATTCAAAATCTCACCATCTGATGTATCTTAGTTCAGCCCCTACACCTTTTTAATATTTTAATTTCTGCCTTGCTTTCTACTGCTTCTATTTTAGAGACTTGAAAATACATGAAATCTAGTATATTAGCCACTCTCTTATCACTAGGACAAAATACTTGACATCTACAACCTAAAGGAGAAGTTTATTTTGACTCACGATTTTAGTGAGGTCAGTCCAGTGTTGGTTGGCTGTAAGGTAGAAGCATCATGGTGGAAAACATGGTGAAGAAAAGTTGCCAGCCTGTGATGGTCAGAAAGCGGAGAGAAAAGGAAGGAACCAGAAACAAGAATGTGCTTTTCTAGGTCACACTCCTAGGGATCTTCCTGTAACCAGCATATTCAGCTTCCTAACTCACCAATGAATGAAGCCCTGATAAATTTTGTGCCCCCTTAATTCAATAATCTTCCAAACACATTAGGCTTTGAAGGGACACTTTAGGTCTAAACCATAATAGCTAGAGGAAAGAGCCAGTCAATATCAGTTGTAGGTCTATGTCATCATCACCAGTTCAAGACTGATTCAAAGTTTCAAGTTGTGATTTAAGCTAATTCATTAGGATAGAGAAACAAAGTTCTAATCAGACCAAAAATAAATAGGTTGACCTAAGGGTTCTTGTGCAAAGCCTGCTGTCCCTCCCAAGCAAGCAGTGGCCCGGAGGTAATCAAAGCCTGCCTTTGAACATCTGTCTCCTCTCCTCTACTGGACACACCCCTCTGTGCAGACGTGAGCATCCTGAGGTGACTCCTGAGCTGGAAATTCCCCAGCTGCTTCAAACAGCAGGACCCTGAATTACAGCTTCCAGGTCACTTACAAGGACGACACTTCTTGCCTATCGATCCCTGCATGGAACCTCTGAGTTTCCACCATAGACCTTGACTCTTAACACTTACGGTGCACAGTGGGGGGGGGGGGGAAGAGCAGAATAAGTTGCCCCAAGAGGGGTAAATAGGATCTGGGTGGTTCTGTTTTGACTTCCCTTCCTATGTGCATATATTCATTTTCAACCAATTCCATAGTCACTGATTTTAAGAGACAACTGGTAGAAGTTTAACTTCTCCTTTGAATGTATTCACATGTATTTTGTTCACATAATTCACATCTAAATTTTCTCTTTGCCAGTCTTCTAATCCTTCTGCAACGTGGTCATTAGACCTAAAACTACCAGCGATGTGATAATCTACAATGTACGTAAGAGGAACCGTAGGGCTCTTGCTAGAAAGCAAACAATATAGAACATGGCCGCAAGAACATTTTCTGCATGATTCAAGAGTCATTACGATTTTTCTCTCATTTACTTGTGCTAGCTCCCTTCCTGGATATTAAGGCTTAGCGTTTCCCAGTAATTTATATTTAACTGTAATTCCACCAAAGTGGATTGAGTAGTGTCATGCCCTGCCAGGACCTCACTATGTGACTTTAGTTGAAATAGAGCCTGATGAAATTATTCTGTATTTAAGTAGACCTTGTATCCTTCTGAAAGAAAAAGATAAGAGAGATATGCATGGAGAAGAAGAGAAAGTCATGTAAGGATAAAGATGAAGGGTGAGATGAAAACAGAGATTGGAGCAAATGCATCAACAAGCTGAAGAGTCCTGGTGATGGCAGCAACCGCCACGCACGAGGAGAGTGGCATGGAATGGACTTTCCTTTAGAGCGTCCAGGAGAGAATACACACATGTTGTTTTTGGGCACTCGGTGATAGTTTCGACATCATCCCTAGGAAATGAGTATACCTACCTTGAAAACTCCGTATCATAAGATATGTAAGGCTCTATGTGCCTCACTGTGCTGTGTGCTAGTGCCCCTTACCCAGACTTTTGAGTCCAAGTGGCCCTTTGGAGATGCTCCACTACCACCTTTAGGGTACTAATAAAATCCAAACAATTCAGATGCCATAGCTATTCTTGTCTAGAGCCACCAATCTCAAGAGTTACTTTTTTTGATGTTCTACCTGGGTGTGAGTCATGCTGAATACAAGAGCTGGTAGCAGCCCAAGTCTTCTCAGGTCCTCTACCATAGACCTGCTATTCCCAAACCTCCCCAGGCACCTAGGTCTGTACTTATCTGTGTCTTAGGGTGACTCTCACATAACTATCCATTTTAACTTGGAGTTTCCTCAAATCTTATGTCTTTAGGCACAATGGCTCTTAAGAAACTTCCTTTCTCCGACATCTAAAATTGGCTCTGGGTGTGTGAAAGCAAAGACTTCCAGATTCTAGCTTCTGAAAAGTGTGATTGAAAGTAAAACTTGAGCTGTGGTGTTTTGTTGTCGTAGGTGGTATCTGCCTTATCCCCAAAATAATAAATGCTGTTGGTTCAATGGGTAGGAAGCTACTGGAAAATCCATTCTACTGTCATTGTAAAATACAATAGCTAAACATTTTCTGAGGTGTTACCTACATACACAATCTTCCTTCTATTCACTGACTCTGTAGCCAATTAGAGCGGTTCCTCGGTACCCATGGGGGATTAATTCGAAGACCCTTGTCACATACCAAAATCTGAACATACTCAACTCCTACATATAAAATGGCATAATAGTTGCGTGTAATCTACATCCATTTCCTTATACCTTTTAAATCATTTCTAGGTGATTTATAATACTTAAAATGTAATGCATTGTGAATAATTTTACTGTACTGGTTAGAAAATTATTATGAGAAAAAAGTCTGTACATGTTTAGCATACATGTTATAATCTAACTTCATTGCACACCTCCACAACAACATAATATTTTTTAAAAATTTCAGTTGTTTTCAATATTTGGTTGGTTGAATCTGTGAATGCAGAACCAAAAGACATGAAAATCTAAAAGCATCTACTTAATTTGGATCCTAGAAGCAAAAAGAATGTTACTGAATTCAGATACTTCATGTTGTATAAATTAATCATTTTCTCCATAGTTAAAATACAACGTACAAAAATCCTAATAGGTATCAGCACTAACTCTGATACAAATATTTCAGAGGATCCACGGACCAAAGACCATGGCTTACTTCTTCCAGTTCACGCACCGCATACTGGGCCCAATCGCCTTGACACAACTGGCTTCCTGAAGCTGGGGAGACAGTACTCAACAAGGCTCGCGGCACAAAGGTCCACTACATGAACAAAGCAGTGATCAGTCATCATGGATGAAACCGCTTGTTGCCAGCCTTGTTCTTGACATGCTAAGCCTCCTGATTTGGTATTCAAAGGTCATCTTCCGTCGTTGGTCTGGGAGAAGATAGATTACTCCATCAATCTTTTTTTCTTGCAGGTAAAATGAGTGAGCAACGCTTGGCCCAGTCAAAACCCATTAACCTTCTTGACCTGTAGGGGGAGCCCAACACTCTTCACCCGAAGATTGGAATTAAGACCTGGTCTTCAGGTGTTCAGGAGGGAAGATCTGGGTTGGCCTTCTTATCTGAAGAGGCCCTGTTTAGAGAAGACAAAGGGCACAAGCTCTCTCTGCTCTGGCCAGGTCCTGCAGCCCAGCTGTCTTTGGACTGTTTCAGCCTCCTGCAGCTGGTAATCTGAGGCTATTGCTCCTGGTGCTGGCTTTAGATCATAGGCTCTTTGTTGAGCTTTTCTCTTGGTCTTCCTTCCACTGCTAGCCAGGAGGTGTCTTCACATAGGTTTACCAGCTATAATACAAATCTCTTGGCTGAATTTGAATCTGAATAAGCAACAATTAGTTTTCAACTATAAATAGGCTCCAATGCTGCATGGATCATATAATCTCTGAGTGCCAACAGGCTAGGGTGGGTCCTTCTGCTATCCTGATAACACCTGGAACTCTGCCTTTTGCTAGGAGCCAGGGCCTGCCTGTCTTGGCCAAGTCAGATCTAGGTTATTTCTGAACCCCAGCTTGAGGCTTCTAAAGCTCTCCCATGGCGGCCCTATTTGCCAGCACTCTCCGAACTCACTGCAGTCTCCAATCCAACTTGCTGATCCAATCTAACACCACAGCATTGTGCCAAAGGAGAGTGCCTAGAGGTGGTCCCAGCATTAGCATATGCCAAACCCCATGACTGACTTCTAGTCTATAAAAACCTGTTTTATAGTAGCCAACAAATGGAGGATTTTTTTTTCTTTCAATGCCTCAAATGTATCTGGTTGAATTTTAAAATGAAAAATATAGCTCTACTTTAAATTCTGAAATTCTGAATTAAAAAATAAGTCCTACCCAATTGCCTTCAGCTATGACTGTAAGCGGTGACATTCTGCTGGTAGCATTCAGAGTGCTATCTTTGAATGCCATGGTAATCACTTGCTTCCCTTCAAGGCTGTCGTGTCTGGCATGAAATTTAAGAATTTTAAATACCAGATCAGCAGGCTGGCACCCAGCAGACATGGCACATCTAAATGTACAGTTAATGATTACTTGCTGGTATATTCCAATGTAGAAAGGGAGACAAGTGGTGATTACAGTAAAACACAAACAAACAAACAAAGCTAAACAAAATGTTGACAGAATGAGAGTGTTACACAAGGTTACAGATTTTGAAAATTTCAGATTCCCTCACTGATGATGTCGCAAGGACGTCGCCCTGACTTTCTCAGAGCAAATGTTTCAAAGCAAATCTAATTGCCTGAGTTGACTCTCAGGTCTGAGGTAGTACGGGGACCGAGGAATGTCTAGGAGAGGGACCTCTGAAACTCGGACTATGTACAGAGTAGATGATAAGTTAATCTTTGTGAAATTAATCTGTTGACTTAAAATGAGGCACATGACATTCATCTGGGAAAATTCCTGCATGGTAATTACAAAATCAACTCTAATAAGTCAGGAAAGTTGACTTCTTTTTGCAAATTCTACTGATTGACTTCATGTATGCTGAGAATATGAATAAATAACAGGCCTCCAGAAGAGGCATGGACAGAAATCCGTTCTAAAGAAATGTTGGCATATATCACCCGATCGCTACAAGCAATCTACCCAGAGCTAAATGTAGATATACAAAACCGTTGTCTAATTCAGAAAAAGCAAAGCCTTGCGTTGGGCAGAACTATTTATGTTCTTGCACAAGTGGAATCATTTCAGGTACAGTCAGCAATTAAATACAATCTTAGAGGTAATTTAACATGGTGGTGCCAGAAAAAAAATGGCAGGTGAAAAAATAACATGAGCATGAGCAAAATGACACATCAGCCTTTGAACTTTCAGCCAGGATCTGAGAAATGGACCAATGACTTACTCTGGACCACTTACTGAAGACTTTATTTAAATGTACCACTGTTGCTACCAGAAGGGTCAGCTGACTGTTCTGGCTCACCAAGAAGGACTGTGAGCAAGCTAGTATACACAACCTTCCCCCCTACACAGAGCCACGGCGTGTCTTTTACCCCAAGTTATTCTTGTTGTACAGTTACAGAAGTATATAGTAAAATCAGATTGAATAAAGCAAACTGAAATAATAGCTATGATGGAGACACTAATGAGATTAGGTTATAAATGATAAGAAAGAAATCCAAAATTTGTAAGAGCAAAAATTAAACTTCTGTCATGCTTTAGAAAGTTTGTGTGCACATGAACTTAGTAGTAATTTGCAAAACCAGAGAAAAATTATATTAACTTAACAAATAGTAAGATTGGAACATGTAAGTAAATTCTCAAGGACTTAAGATAAATGCCTCTTTTCCATTTTGAGTTTAGTGGGAACAAATGATATTTGGAAGAATACTTTGAATGAAACAAAATGCTTGCAGAATTTTTCATCTCGAGAGCAGCAAGCACACGGAGTGCCAAGATCTTGGCTTCTAATGCTGTTCTCCAACGAAAGAAATCAAGGCTCCTCAGAGAGATGAAAGATTCTACGGATGGGACAAAAAAAATACACATTGTGGTTGGATCTGGAATGTTCCCCCAAAGTCCCATGTATGTGGATGTTATGGATTTTTTTCCTAACCATGTGCCATTGAGAGATTGGTGCCTGGTCAGGAAGGGCGGAGTACAGGTCCGTGGATTGGACTACAGGCATGAGGATTGGATTATAGGCATGTAGTAAATTAGAACCACACCTAGAAGGAGTGGAATATTGAGGCTGGACCCATATATATATATATATATATATATATATATATATATATATATATATATATATATATGTGTGTGTGTGTGTGTGTATGTATATGTATATATACTGTGAAATGAAACTTTCCCCTCTCTAATTTGCACATGTTGGGTATTGAGTCACAGAAACAAAAAAGTAACTTAGGTAAGGTAAGCACGGAGCATCTCTCAGTTCCAGAAAGTAAAGAAGCGCTCAACAAGCCAAGTGACAGGATAATGAAACCGACAAAGGAACCAACTTAAGGAGCTTTCAATAGTAAATTCTGGGACAGTTTCAGCAAAAAAAAGAAAAATATACATGTATACACACACATGTGCACCCACAAACACATATATAAACACTGGATTACTGGATTATAACCTGGAGCATAAAATAAATATCCATAAATTTACCTGGTATAACTATGATTGAATAAACAGATAAGCTAGAAAGACTATGAAAATCTTCATAGTGAAGAATTCCAACTAATTTTTATTGCCATTCTTCTCTTGAGAAAGTAGAACACAGTATCTTTAAACCTTAAATGTAAGATTCCTTCCAAAATGGTTTCTTTACAAAAAGTGCAGTATGAGAAGAGGGGGGAAGGTGGTTCCTTTTGTCAGGAGAAAACTGACATACCTATTACTTTAATAGGTCAGGTTCAAAGTCTATAACACTAAGTCATTTCTATTGCACCCACCATGATACGGTAAAGCCTTAAAGTAAGCACATAAGAAAAGTAACAGGCAAGTACAAGCTGAGGAGAGTTACACAAAATATCTGACCAGTACTCCTTAAAACTGCCGTGATCATCAAAAACAAAGCAAGTTTGCCACAGTCGAGAGAAGCCCAAGACAATCGGATAACTAAGTGGAGTCCTCACAGAAAACCTAATTTTAGGGGGAAACTGAGGAAACCTGACTAATATATGGACTGTAGCTAAATTAAAAATGCTTTATAGTGACATGACAAGACCCAGACATTCAGAGTAAGCATTCTTCAAATTATTTTTTAAAATAAAAGAAACTATGAAAATGAGCATAAGGGAGAACGTGGACTGAGTCGGTGGAGCCTATCATCAGCTGCAATCTGTGAAAAAATAGAACCTGTTTATCCTGAAATTCCTTTTGGAGGTAAAATTAGAGCAATGATTGACTACCAGCACAGCAAATGAATCAGCATGTTGACCTCTGCAGGGAGGAACCAGGAAGGGTTTTCGTTTTTACCTAGTACTCTCATTCCATAAAAAAGGAAAGCGTAGACATGAGTCAAAGAGAAATATTGTCTATAAATATGACCTTATTTTTAAAATATGCCTCTCACTGGGTACCTTTGAAACCAGGGAGGCTATGCCTTACCATGGCTGTCAGGGAACCTGGTTTTGTGAAAGCACCTGTAACCATAGTCCCTAGAACACTCCCATCCACAGCACATAGCAGAAGGACAGTGTACTTTATAAAAGCGGAAGTTTGAGCTTCTTGCTTTGTTTTACAAAGCACCAACTAGTCCTCTGAGGTCACTTCCTTTGTTCATTTGCTGTAGTCAGTCAACCACTTGCATGAGGCACCGATTTACTCTGTGTCTGCTGCTGTGCTCACAATTGGAGACATAAAAATGCAGAAGGATTCTGGGAAGAAAAAGTAGGAAGTGACAGGTATCATGGCTTAGATCTAAATAAAATGTTCCCATAAAGTCCCTTGTTTCTGAAGGTGGAGCATTTGGAAAGTGACGGGACCATTAGGAGGCCAACATATCAGGGAGCAAGTCCACTGCTAAGTTCAGAGCGGAATATTCTGTAGGGAGGTGGGAATTCGGTGGAGAGGGTA
Source organism: Ctenodactylus gundi (assembly GCA_004027205.1). Lineage (NCBI taxonomy): Eukaryota > Metazoa > Chordata > Mammalia > Rodentia > Ctenodactylidae > Ctenodactylus > Ctenodactylus gundi. The sequence goes on along the minus strand of PVKB01000950.1, from coordinate 469,332 downwards.
GGTCACAGGGTTTATGAAACTTAGAATGACATATGTTTGTACCTAGCCCCTTACTTTCTGCTTCCTACCACACCCTCTGCCATGCTGTTTCTGTCTTGGATCTAGTCCACTGTGGACTGAAATTTTAATAACCAAAATGAAAAATCAACCAAACCAGTCAAAGTCAGATTTGAGCAGGCAGAGTAAAGAATTAGCAATTGTGAAAATGGGACAGTAGAAATGATCAATTCTGAGAAACAGAAAGAAAAACACAGAAAGTGAATAAACTCTGATGGGCCTATTGGACATGATCAACAGATCACATAGACAAATTACTATGGAAAATCCAGAAAGAAAAGAAAGGAAAGAAAAGAGATATGAAAGGGAATAATTAGAAAAATATTTCCCAGTTTTGACAAAATATATGAATATAAGCATCCGTGAAGTTCAATCAATTACAAACAAGATGAATCAAAGATAATCATAGTGAGACATACTACAATCAAAATTTAAAAACTGGAGATACAAAATCTTGAAAGCAGAAAGAAAGAAAAGCTAATCGTAGGTAGGCAAATCCCAGTAAGACGCCCAATGGATTTTTCATCAGATATCTCCTCCCACTAGTTCTGCTCAAGATGGTTCTGGAAGCTCAAGCAGAGCAATTAGGCAAGAAATAAAATGCCACCAAACTGTAAAGAAAGAAATAAAAATATCTCTGTTTGCAGTTGACATGATAACATTATCTTATATGTAGAAATGATCCCACACAAACACACACACAGACTCAGACACACACTCCATTCAAGTTGAACTAATAAATCAATTTAGTTAATGATTAAGATACAAAGTCAATGTACCAAAATTAATTGCATCTCTATACACTACCAATAAACAATCTGAAAAAAAAAATCATGGAAGGAACCTCATTTTCAATAGCATCAAGCACAATAAAATGTAGAATTAAACAAGGGTATTGTCACATCTGGGGACAAAGGATAAAGGCACTAATTCAGTCTCAAGGACTGCAAATGACTACATGGGTCCATCCTCTGAAGGAGAGGGTGCATGTGGTCAAGTGGTCTTGAGTAGAAGTCTATTTTTGTATCTTTTGGAGGAAAGAAAGGGCAGAGGGGAATATCATCCCTAAAAACTCTAAAAGCAGACAGGAACTTGCAGAGTGGCTGACTAGAATACCACAGCACACCGGTGGTAAGCAAACCCAGAACCTCAATGCAGAGTGCATTCTTGTTGATCTCTTGATTATCATAAGGCAAGAAATCACAGGGCGGGAGATCACAAGGCAGGGCATATTCTTATCACTCGTCTGACTATAGGTCGATGAAGGCAGGGGGTCATATAGCAGGAGGTTAGCAGACACCTGATTCACATTCTTCTCCCATCCAAGTTACTAACCGGGACCCACTCTGCTTAGCTTCGGAGACCAGACGAGATTGGGGGCATTCCTGGAGGTATGGCCGTAGACTGCTTCACATTCTTAAGAGGCCATAGTTGAGGCTGAATACGGGCCTGGTCAACATAGAAAGAGAATTAACGCTTAGGGCCCTACAGGAAGCAAACAGCCTGCTCAACGAAAACCACAGAGCATGGCTCATAAAAATTGAAGATGACACAAAAAGTAAATGGAAACACATTTCATGCTAATGGAAGAGAAGACATGTCCATACTAACCAAAGTCCTCTATTCATGCAATGCAATCTGCCTTAAAATTGTAAAAGTATTTCTTACCACAATAGAAAAACTGTTCCTAAAAGGCAAAGCATGTCGAGGGACCTCCCAGCGGCGAGGACGAGCAGGGAGAGAGGGGAAGCGGAGACTCACGCGTGCCTGTGCATCCCTGCCACCAGAGGAATTTAAGAATGAGCCAAGGAAAAGCCTGTGAACATAGAGGAAAACATTGCAAAATTTACAAAGCAAATTCATATTATTTTATGTTTTTTGGTTGTACTGGGGATTGAACTCTGAGCTATATCCCCAGCAGAGTTTCTATTTTTACTTCGAGACAGAGACTCATTAAGCTGCTAAGTTGCCCGGGCTGGGCTCAAACTTGTGCTCTTTTTTGCCTCAGCCTCTGAGAGTGCTGAGATTACAGGCCTGTGCCACCAGGCCCAGTTGAAGATATATTTAGTGGATGAAATGGCCAATAAAGCATTATTCCTGTTGCATGAGTACTCATATTACCCTACTTCTAAAACTGGATAGTAACCTAGGTGTTGTTAGGGAAGGTAAAAAGGCAGGCAGGATAGTGTAGGGACATGCCTGGTAGAGTGAGACTGGGAAATTAACATTAACTAAAGACCAGAATGGCAGCAGACCAGCCACTTGTGTGTGTGTGTGTGTGTGTGTGTGTCCTGCTCCCTGGCTAAACTTTTGCTGGGCACAATGCGTGGGCTTTGCTCACGCAGGAGGAGCGAAGGGAGCCAGAAGAATTGAGTTATCTATTGTTGACTTTTATCGCCACTTAATTAACTGGTACCCTGAATGCCACATTAATCACCCACCCATCCCAAGGCCCACGTGAAGATGAGGAAAAACCAAAAATCATAAAAGGAGCTACACATGGAGGGGAACGGATTTCCCTGGTCAGTGCCCCTCCTCACTACCTGAACAGTGAAGTGCTGTTGTCACTCTGACAGTAAATCCTACTTAAAGTTACCTCAACAATGTGTGGTAACTCCTCAGGCTCTGACCAGCTCAGTCCTTGGGTCCATACTGCTTAAGGTAAGAACCCAGAGCCGCAGTTTAAGAAGCCCATGAGTGACACAGCAATGGCAGAAGAGGAGAGACAGCTGTCCCATGGGAGGGGACCGTAGTAATGATAATGTATTATTAATTAAAAACAAAACTAGAAAAAATTTTCGAATGTTTTCATTACAAAGAGATGTTTAATATTCTTAAGAAATAGAAATGCTCGTCATGATTTGAACTTTATCCCACATCTACATTTACAGAAACATCACATAGCACCTGGTAAACATGTATAGTTTTTGCATGTGAATTTAAAGAGAGAGGGAGACAGAAGAGGCTGGCGGGGTGGGGCTTTGGAGGATAGAGGCCTTGTGGGTGAAACAGACCACTCATGAAAGGGCTAGAGAGACCAAGTTGTTTCTCTGCCATGTAACAACACTTCCTCTTCTTCCTGTGGAGGTTGCAACAATAAGGTGCCATTATTTGGAAGCTGAGAGTAGAGCCTTGCTGAACACTAACTCAAATAATGCTTTGATCTTGTACTTCTCAGACTACAACTGTCAGCAGTGATTTTCTGATTTGTATATATATTTTTTTTAATTAAGGTGACCACTTGTTCAATGTTTTTGTCTGAATGTTTGTGTTTCCCCTTACACGTGGATTAGAACTCAGTCCTCAACATGCTGGTATCAGCAGATGGGGCAATCAGGAGATGCCTGGGACATGAATGTCATTAGAGCCCTTAGGTAAGGCATCCTAGAGAAGTCCTTTACCCCTCTACCATGTGAGGACAGCATCAGACCAATCCAAATATGATTCAGAAAACAGACCGAGATGCCAAATCTATACATCTTGACTTCAGACTTCTCAACCTTCAAAACAGCGAGGGGTAAATTACTTCTGCTTATAAGCCATGGGTTGTATAGTATTTTGTAATAGCAGCTAGAATGGACTGAGAACCAAAGTGGTACTGTGGTAAAGGACCGAATGATCACTGCAGGAAGGGGCTGACCTGGCCTGTATTTTCCCTGGTGTCCTGTAACACTTTTATTTTATGTTCAGGTCCACATAGTCACATAAACATCAGCAGGTGGGCTTCAATTTTAGCAGCAGGAAGGTGGTGGTTCTCCTTGGTTTAAAACTTCCACTCTCTGTTTCTTCTGTTTAAATTTATTTTCACATCTGACAGTTATTTAATTTGCCACAGCCAAGTTATAAACATTGCTACTTATTTTCTACTAAAAAGAAGACGTGGCTACAAGCAGCAATGTAGGCATCTAGTCATGTGGCTTGTTTTCCTTTAAAAATTCAGGAAAGCAATAGCAACCATCAGAGTGCAAAAGATTAAGGTTATGAAGCCAGTAGGTAGAAAGGCCCACGTTGGGTTCCATGTCCTGCATGGCTGAGTGCAGGGAGGTAGGAGGGAAAGCCAAGGTCCCGTCTTTCTGGCCTTGTCAGGCTGGGCAATATATTAAGTGTTCACTGTTATTTAACAAATTGCCACCAACACACAGCTGAGAACACCACCCACTCATAATAGCACAATTCTGTTGTTCAGAGCTTCCGGCAGGCTCCTCTGCTAGTCTCTGCCCTGGCTCTCCAAACCTAGATCAAGAGATTGGCTGGCCTTGCCACTGACCTCAAGTGCTTTTACATGCATACAAGTTGATCACAGAACTCAGTTCCTGCTGGCTGCAGAACTGAAATCCCTGCTTCCTTGCAGGCTGCCAGCCAGCGGTTGCTTTCAGCTCCTAGGGGCCATCTGCCTTCTTGACATATGACCGCCAACAACTCTTCAAGCCAGTGATGCGTGCCTACGTCCTGTCATGCTTCGATTGGGACTTCTCTTACAACCAGAGAAAAGTTTCTGCTTCTAAAGAACTTACCTGAGTGGGATAGGCCCACTCACACAATATTCTATATCTTATTGTAAACCGCATTGACATGGAATCATAATCCATAATACCATCTACAAAATTCCTTCACAGTAGTCCTGAGATTGCATCTGACCGAATAACCAGGGAGCAGAATCTTGGGGGTCATCCTTAGAATTATACTTACCAGACAATGTTCAGAAAGCTTCCAGGAGGCTATCATGAACACAAAAGATTATAAACCCAAGAGTTAAAATGTATACACGGTGAACCAAGAAGGTTGTCCAGAGGGGGAAGGCTGGCTCAAGCCCAGGAGAACTAGTGGGTCTCAAGGACACATGAGGAAAGGTGCAGGTGTGTCAGATGAGAGGAGAGAAGGCAGGTGCTGAAGCCAGGGGCACTGGTCACTGTGGCCATGGACAAGAATGGTCACAATAGCCTACCCTGGGTCAAGCTCAGTCTAGAGTAATGCCAAATGAACCAAAAGGTAAATAGAGGTGTAGAATAGGAGGACAGAGAGGATAATGACAATGAAGAGGCTCCCGATGGCCTCTTTAGCTGCCTGAGAACCTGCAGAAGGTAGAAGTTGACCCTTAAGTTCCAGGAACTTTTGTGGTTCTTAAGAGACTCCTGTCTCTGAAGATCTGTTCAGCTGCAGGTCAGCATTGCAGTTCCCAGCGGTACTGTAGGCATGTCTCTGAGCAGCCCCAGAGTGCCACTGGCTCCGACCTCTGATCCCATAGACACATCCACCTCTTGCCTCTTTCCAGCATCCTGAGGTACAGGATGGGCCAGCTGTGCTCACCCTCCTGCCTCTGCCAACACCACTATTAACTCTACTCACTGCCTCTGAAACTTCCAGGTATCTCAGACACAAAATTCAAAGAGAACTCTTGCTAACTTTCTGACAGTAGGTAGTGACCCACAGAAGCCCTGTAAGTTGGAGAGGTTCTGCTGCCTGCCCAGATAGCTCACTCCAAGAAGGCCATCCCAGCAAGCACCCTTCTGTGTTCTTCTGCCTGTCTGTGACTCTCTCTCCCTCTCCCTCCCTCATTCTTGCCCTCACTCTCACTCGCTATCTTTCTCTCCCCCTGTGTTGTATTCCATAAGTGTTGAGAGTACAAACCCCGGAAGGATGGTCTCCCTTTGTACAGCTTGAACACGGCAGCAGGTCCCTCTGCAAGTCTACAACTGGACCTTGGTTTTTATAGGAAACTTCAAATTTCAAAACATATATTAGCAATTTCATGTATAGAAGCTCATTCAAGGGGCCTTCTGAGAATGGAAAAGGTAGAAGCTGGTTCAGGTGAGAGGACGCTGAGACTGTTGACCATCTGCTAGCACACAGTGTCCAAGCCAGGGTAAGTAATTGGCACAGTGGAGAACCGGTGTGCCCTGATCACATTTCAGTGATGGGCAGGACTCAAGGGCCTGAACAGAGGAGGCAGGATCTCACATCCCACCTGTAAGGTCAAGGTTAAAGGGAGGAAGTGAGTTTTAACAGGTGAGAAGGCTAAAAACCAACAGCGACAATGAGGAACAGACAGAGTTGTGTTGACGACAGTTGCTAGAAGACACAGCTGATTCCAGGCTTGTGCTGGAACTTCCTGCCTCGCTTAGAGTTGCTCTGAGTAGCAGTCCTATCCTGGCAGTGCAATCCTCTGGGCAGGTTTTGTGTAGCTTTGTAAATGATGCCTGTGCCACTTTTCCATGCTAGGAATGCTTATTTTGTCGGTCTGTCTTAATATGTTTAGGCTGTCTCCCTCAGAATGCTGGAGGTGGTGGTCTGAGATCAAGGCAGCTTCAGATGCCATATCTGATTCCTGCTTCAAAGACAACGTCTTCTCTTTCTGTTCTCACATGGTGTAAAGCTCAGAATAGCCCTCGTCGTCCTCTTCAGAGGGGCCAGTCCCATTCAGGAGGTCTTCATTCTCATAACCTAATCACCTCCCATAGGCCCCATGCCCTAAGCACCCTCGCCTTATAAATTAAGATTTCAACCTATGAATTTGGAAGAGGCATAAAGATACAGGCCAAGCAGGCTGGCTGCACGCTTCCTTTGTCCCTATAGCGCGTGCAGTGTTTGTATGAGCATCGGAAAGTGAGGCTGCTGGTGACAAGGACCTGAATTGTCTCTTGGTGACACAGGAGCGAGAGGAGGCTAGAGACCTGGGCTTGGGTTTTCTTATCTTTAGGGCCTCTGGGCCTCAGAGCCAGGAGGAGCGGTCTGGGACTGTAATTTATATGCAGCAGAAGGCTCAGGCTGAATTTGGGGCAAGGAAATTGTACGACTAGGGCTGTGTTTTAGGGAGATGAATTTGGCTGGTTTTTGCAGCAGAAGTTGGCTGGAAATCAGAGACCAGAGAGAGGCGGCTGCAAACAGAGATGTGTAACGAAGGCATCAAACGCAAGCTAAGGGCCAGGGGGAAATTCCAGCTTCTAAAAATATCTCAGCTCAGCAGTGCAGGTGTTGTGGTCTGAGCCACGCTGGGGAGCGGGAGGCGGAGGGGCTTGTCATCGGTCTGCACACGTTCCCTGTTGCTGGGGGATCTGGGCGTCTGCTGGCTGATTAGTGCTTCCTGGAGGACAAAAGCAGCTGGTATTTTCCTTTCTAATTCCAGCAATGACGTCCCGTCTTCACATAATAAGAGAATTCACTGGTAGAGGCGTGCAGCCAGTGAGAAGAAAGGCAGAGGTGACCAGGGGGCCCTGCTTCTTGTCCAGAGGCTACCCAGGGGCAGCCCAGCTCACCCAGGCACAGCCAGGGCCCTGCGACAGCCTCCAAACTTCAGGCTGAATTCATGTAGGTGGACATTGGATGCTCAGGGAAAGATCAGAACAGTCCCTCTTATGTTTGATCTTTGGAAGTTTAATTGTTGCTATTCATATTTAAGAAACCCAAAGTACACACATGCCTAGCCTCAAGGTGGTGACACAGGGTAGGATTCCTTTTATGTAACATTCTTGAAATGACACAGTTTTAGAAATGGAAAATGGATTGGTGATTGTCAGGGAAAGGGACAGGAGGGAGGGGGCAGGGACAGAGGGAAGAGGGGTGGCTGTAAAGGGCAACAGGATGCTCGCGGTGGCAATGAAAACCTGCTGTACTTGTTACAGCACGTGTGCACGTAGTGAGACATCACATGTCACCATTAACATGCACAAATTCTATGTGTTGGCTAAAAAGAAATTTAATTCTAGAAGTTCCGTATCTTAACTGTGGTGGTGGCACAACTTACACATGTGACTAAACTTTAGGGAAGGAAACACATCGCAGAGATGAATTGGAGGAAGAATGGGGACATCCGAGTGAGACTGGTGGGTCACATACAGCCCAAGATCATGAACAGTCCAAGCCCTGATGGTGTTTGTCTACTCTTCTTTCATAACTTACCGTGGGGAGGAAAAATGAGGAAACAGGTTCTCTCTGTATTATTTTTCATGACTGCATGTGAATCTACAATTACCTCCATAAAATTTTCAATTGAAAATTCCTCCAGAAGGTTAGACAGTGAATGTTGTCATGGAGATAAACACAGTGAAGGAGTGGGAAGGAACGTCTGGAGAGCGTTAAGTCAGACAAAGAGCTACTGCGGAGGCCTTGAGGTGAGAGGACACTCAGGTGGCTACGGCAGGGAGAACCTTGCCTTCAACCCTAAAGGAGTTAGGAAGCTACTGGGGGGACAGAAGGAATAGTTAACGCTGTCCTGCTGCACCTGTCGTCATCGTCACCTACGTCTCCCAGCCTGAGTAGGCAGATCGGAAAGATGGGCCGTGTCCAGAACAGAGAAAAAATGGTAGGTGTCACACGTGGGGCAGGGAAAGCACAGCGTGCTGGAGTTCCTCTCACTCCCTTTCCCACTGACGAGGCTGCCTGGAAGTTGCGTGTTCCAGGTGACATGGCAGAAGAAGCGTCGGCTGCACCTTCCAGTCGCTGTTAGACAGGAGGTTTGCTGGAGTGGCACTGAGCCGTGGAGAGCTAGTGTGAGTGGCAAGTTTGACTAATGAGTTCTGCCCCTGAGACCTCAGGTTTCCTTGTGAGTGCAGCACCTACCTCCCCACAGCACAAGGGCTGGAGCAGCAGACGCAATGTACTCGGGAAGTGTGAATTCCCCCGTCTCTTAGTTACTTTCTTGTTGCAAAGACGGAATACCTGTCATCCACAACATAAGGGAGGAAAGACTTACTAGCTCACAGTTTCAGAAGGTCTCAGTCCATGCATGGGCAGCTGGCAATGGCGGAAGTGCATGGAGGTGGCTTAACTGGAGGAAGCTGTTCACACATGGCTGACAGGAAGCCAAGGGAGGGTGGAGCTAGCATACATCCTTTCATGTCAAGCCCCAGTGTCTTGCCCCTTCTGGGTTAAACCCTGGTGGCCTTCCCCTTCCCAGTCACACACCCAGTCACGTGCCACGCATTTGTAATTTACTACATACTGCTAATCTACCACAAGCCCGCTCCTCCTAACCAGCCCCACCTCTCAGTAGCACCTGCTTCCGTGGCACTGAAGTACATGAGGCCTTTAAGAGACATTCCAAATTCAACCATAAAACCCCAGAATGTAAGAACCTCAGTAAGTTAGCAGTTTGCACCGCAATGGTTAGATTACAACTTTTTTTTATGAAGATAATTGGCTCGGCAGGATTTTCTGATGGATTAGATGTGTGAATCTAACAGAAGAGCCAAAGACCCCTTAAGAGTTTTATTCTGTGCAATTGGAAGCATGAGACTTCCATTATCTGAGTAAAAGATGACTATGGAAAATGCTGGTTTGGGAGGGTCGGGAGAGCACAGGTCCAGTTTGAAACGCCTGCAGGACATCCAAGTCACTTGGAGAGGTCTGGGCCAGGGTCCAGAAGTACAGCCCTGCCTCCAGCAGAGCCTTGCTGCCAGGGGCCTGGGTGGTTACGGGATGGCCACCCTTTTTCCCCACATATTTCCCAAACCAGCAGAACCCATATGACAATTTTCCTATGTAAGTTTTTACTGAAGGAGCAGAAAAATTGCAGATTTGTCCTTAACTTTCTCCCTGGAAAAGAAAGATTCTGCTCCCATTTTAATTATCGTATTCTTCTTATGAAAAATTTCCCGCTGGTACAGAGGATTGTGCCCAGGGAGAACTGAACTACAGACCACGCCTTTCCTGGTTTTGCTAAGTTGCCTAGTTTGTATTCGGGCTTACTATTTATTTATTTCTGCTCTGTAGCCTAGGCTGTTCCTGAACTCACTATGTAGCCCAGACTAACCTTGGACTCATGGAAATCCTCCCGCCTCAGCCTCCCCAGTGCTGGAATTACAGAAATATGCCACCATGCCTAGCTTTATGTGGTGCTGGGGAATCAAGCTCAGGGCCTTGCGCTTGCTAGGACAGCACTTTAACCAATGTGTCATTTTCCAGCCCCCTGTGCTAGAACTTCTGATCCTCCTGCCTCAGCTTCACAAGTGGCTGAGATTATAGGTGTAGAACATCAAATCCAGCTAAACTGTAGTCTTGAAAATTCAAGTTTAAAGCTTCAGCTGGAGGCTACAAAAGCTGTGCCCTCAGTGCCACATCATTTCTGGCCTGTGCTATGTTCTGACTATGACGAGCAGCTGGAACTGTAAAGATACGTGGGCTTCTGCAGTCACCCCAGGAACTGCAGTGACTAAAAAAGTGTCAGCGACAAAATTCAGAGCACCTCACCAAGCCATGCTTCATGTACCCCAGGAGGAAAGAACACAGATGTTTGACTTGGTTCTGTGGTACCCTCGTTTTTTGTGGCAATTTCTTCTTTCCAGGTTGTAGGAGATACCACACATCAGTTAGCAGTTTTCCCCGGTCCATGAAGAAGGGAAATGAACCCTGGTCCAATTAGACGATTTTGTATTTCAAATTTCTCCTTTCATTGAAGATAAATAGGGGTTGAGTTAGGGAGAGGATTTCTAATGTGAATTAGAAATTCTATGTGCTCTATGTGAATTCATAGAAATATACAAAGATACATGTTTGTGTTTAGAGAGATCCTGATGGGAGATGTTTCTCTTTCTCTGCTTAACGTGCCCCCCACCCCCCACCAACTTTGTCTTCTACAGGAGCTCACGTTTGACCTGGCCCTGCATAACCCTGCCAACTAGGAAAAGGAGTCTTTAATCTGAGTTGCGTGGCCCAATCGGTGATCTGTCTGATTGCCATGAAACATACCTGCGTGTTTTTCTTCCTCTTTATCCAAGCAGCTGGGTCAGCCATCTTGCCTCAGATTTCTTATCCGTTTGAGGAATTGTCCAGCATCTGCCCAAATTATTGTGTTTTTTTCTCTTTCTATCTCCCTCACTGTTTCTTTTGTTTTTGTTTTCTTAAATTAAGATTATCCTAAAGTAGGAAGAGGTGAAGATATTGAAGCTTTCTCTTTTTTTGATGGCATTTCCTCTTTTCAACACAGCACAGCAATTGCTGGAGCAGTATGAGCTGTGCTTTGCATTAGATTTTGGGGTGCTCTTACACGAGTCACGGGAGGCTGCCCCTACTCTCCGTCCATGATGGGAGAAGGCAAGCTCAGAAGAGGACCTTCTCCAGACTTAGCCACACTGGCACCTGGTCTCAGATTTCTATTCTTCTCTTCAAAATTGTGAGGAATAAATATGTGTTGCTTACAAGTCACCCAGCAGCAATTTGTTACAGCCTCTTGAACTGAGGCACCACTAAATGCATCGATTTGTAAGAAGCTAAACAAACTTAATAATTCGTTCAAATTACTTACAAGTAATGATATAATAATGACTATCCATGTCAGCTAGTATTGGTTTACTAGGGAAAGTAGCACTTTCTGATAAGGGGCATTTCATATACCTGCCTATGGTCCTTCAGAATGAAGAAATGACATTTAAGGACCTACTTTCCTGAGGGCCAAGGCCTTTATGGAAAAGCAGCCAAGTTGAAATGAACCCATTAATGCTGGACTGGTCCACAGCACTCTGGGTAAAACACTATGAGTAGTTAGACAGAGAAGGAGAGAAAGAGAGAGAGAGAGAGAGAGAGAGAGAGAGAGAGAGAGAGAGAGAGAGAATCTCACAAATGTAACTACCACAATAACTCATCTTGATCTTGCTTAAGATATATATTCAAAAGACTCATTAGTGCAATTGGATTAAACGAAAATGGTCTCACACGGAGATGATGGAAGTTTCGGGAACATGGCCTACATTGTGCTGATAGCTGAGTATTGGATGACTAAGAAATAAAAGTTTTACCAGCCCCTGCAATTCTATTGCCCATTTCCTATCACCTCCATAGCTTAGGCAAGGCTATAGATGTTTACCTCGGGCATTAGAAAAAATGCACTTTCCAATTCCAATCTCAAATTGGGAATATTGCCACTTGGTCACTGTTGTAAAGTGTCTATGACTCGTTCTGCACAGCTACCTTGCTATGCCCTTTCCTTATCTAGGCAGTGAACTATTGGGCTGACTCTCTTACACACACCCACAAACACACACACACACACACACACACACGCACACACACGCACACACAATTTAAACTTTTGGTTAACACATATTTATTATATATGCTAGTAGGGTTCTATTTATTACCTTAACAGGTGTATACATCACACACTGATCAAATCCAGACTCCTTTGATCCACCTGCCTTTCCCCATTACCACCCTGAGTAAACACTATTCTACACTCAGATCAATTTTTTAAAATATCTATATTTGAGATATTACACACAGTGTTCATGTCTGTTTCTGGCTTATTCACATAGTTTCCTCCAGTTCCATCCATTTTGGTGAAAATGATAAATTTTCATTCTTTTATGAATGTGTGGTACTCTATTGTGCATATACACCACATTTTCTTTGTCCACTCGCCCTTGATGGTGTTTAGGTTGATCCCACATCTCAGCTACTGGGATTAGTGCGGTAACAAGCTCGTCTGCACAGGAATCTCTTTGTGTACTGACTTCATGTCTTCTGGCTACATACCTAAAAGTGGGATTTCTGGGTCATATGGTAAACCTATGTTTAGCTTTTTGAGGAATCTCCATAGTATTCTCCCCATGGTATACTAATTTTCCAAAAGTGTATGAGGGTTCCTTTTCTTCCACATTTTCACCAGCATGATGACATTGGGCATTTTTATATGATTGTTGGCTATTTGTATTTTTCCTTTTAAGAAACATCCGACTAGATAGCTGTAGGAGTGGGTGTTAGTCTAACATAAAAGCTCAGGAATCTGCACCCCTCGCTCTTTCAGAGGCTTGTTTTCAGGTCAGCCCTTCTACAGAGGACTGGAAAGATCTCCAGGCACCATGTTGGGGGATTCCAACTTTTTGCTCAGGGTCCCTGTGTGTCTTAGGTAAGTCTTTGCCAGTGTCATATCATATTGATATTAATATTAGGACAATAGTAGCATGAATGCCGCTATTAAATTTGCATTACTTCCCCAGAAACATGGTACAGACTCTCAAACCACACTGTAGTGGTAAGGGGTGGAAAACATCGCTGACGTCAGTCGGCTTGGCTTAGTTTCCCCGTTTCCTGCTGCTCTGCCTCATTGCTTATGCTTGCTTTCTCGCCTATTCTGAGGTTATTGCTTCTTACTCAACGGGGAAGAAGGGAAATATTGATATTTAAGCTACAATACACTTTCCAGGCAGAAAGCTCTAATTGTAAGCTTTGGGGATATCCAGTATTTTCTTGGGGAGCCTTTAAAAATATAGGGTACCTGTGAGCCACAAAGATTCCTTGGGAAATGGATGAAGGATGTTGAAACCTGAGTGTCTCAATGGCTGTTGGTCATCCTGTGTAAAGACAGGGAAAGAAATGCCGTTGTTTTTAGGTTTCCTTCCTAAAGCCAGTCTACTATATTTACTTCATTATCATTTGCCAACTATAGAATAGTGATTTGAAAAAAATATTGCACGTTGTATAACTAAAAATCAAATTTTATATCAAGATTGTTGACCAAGTTAACTTAACCTCCGAGAATTGTATCTCAAGATGTTGTGAACAGAAATCTAATCAACGATGAGAGTTCAGACTCCTCTGTGAATTTCCAGCACCGCTCAAAAAATTCCTCTTATGAAAAATGTGCAAGGTAGTTTCTGTGGGGAATATTTCATTTCCTGAACAATTAGAAATTATTTTAAACCGAGACAGAAATTAAGACTATGCTGCCAACAATTTAAGAGCCCAGTGTCCCAGCAACCCAGAGCTAAGGATTTGCAAGGAAACAATTCTCATCTATGAGCAACCTGGGAGACTAACAGTCAGACTTTTCTGAGGAAATACTCCACAATTAAGGGGCTTCATTGGTTTCATTTATCTTCTTGATTCTGCTCTTCTTTACTCGTAGCCTTTCTGAACCACTTTTGTGTTAGGGACCTAGGGATTTCTCCTCACAGCTGTAGACACAAGTCTTAGAAAGCCCCCTTACAGAAAACTTTCCGGTCATTATTTCAAATGGAACATGGCTCCCCTGAAGGCAGAGGCTAGCTCCATTTTGGTTCCTTGCTTGAATGAGATACATTTATGTCAACGCGCTGGCAAGGGAGCTGTGACTTGCAGGCTCTGGCCTTTGGGTTTCTCTTTATTGTCACTAGTATTGACAGGGATAAGTTGTTTGTGAAGGATAACTAGTCTTCTGGAATGTGATTCACAGAAGAAGTTGAGGCATACGAAGAGAAAGGAGTAGAGGAATATCTTCAGTGTTGCAAAGAAATCCTGAATACGGATCTCTTGGGTGGGTTTGTTGTTGCTGCTGTTCATGGTGGTGGTGGTGGGAATGGACCCTAACGCCATACTAAACAGTCACATGTTCAATATTCACCATTGAAATACAAATGTAGCCTAAGAAATCTTGAGGAAAGTTTTGTTGAAATTTATGATCGATGAGCAAGAATCCTACACCACACCTCTGAAACCTAGTAAACCAATGCCAGTCAAATTCCTTTATATTATTTCATATGTATAGAGAAATTATATTTTCTCACTAAGTTTCCCTGAGTAAGGGTAGACAATATGAGAAGAGCGACAATGAAGGAAACTATACATTGGGTTAAGATGTGTAGCCAGATGGCTTATATCACATATCAGAGTTTTCACCTCAAAGGAAACAAAGACCTGTTATTCCAAATTCTCATCTTGAAATTGGTCAAACAAATTTTTAGCTGCAGATGTGAGAGTTATATTCAGCCAAATTATGAGAGACATAACTGTCTTGCATTGATAGATTTCCAGCAGCTGCTAACAAAGTCCAATAATGCTGTTATATATGGCTGAAACTGTAGCCACTGCAAATTATGTCATTTCCTAGTATAACATCCTAATACTTAGGAAGTTCTCCTGAAAATATGCTTTTCTCGCTGAAAAAGAAGGTCTACTTCTAGGTATGTGGGCAATGTCAAGGAGACTTGTATCAGAGGATACAACTGTCATAAGGAATACTGTCTTTTGATGATGAAAGAAATGTCTTACTCAATCCTGCCTGTTTCTACTTTGCGTTTTTTGTAGGTCCTTTCCGTTGAAGGAAAACAACCTTGGGCCTTCCAGGACAGTGAGTGTCTCTAATTCACATTCTCTGTTCTTTCCTGTGCATGTGACACAGGGTAAGGACATAATAAATGTTTATTGAACCAAGTCTGAGTATTGGAGAGAAATGTTCTTTCCTTTGACAGTTTTTGTTTTGGGAGATTTTAAGAATTATTTTATGATTTTAAAACATTACTCTTCAGGTAGCATTTGTTATGAATTGCATCTTGTCTGACCACAGATAAGGTTTCAGAAGAAAGACAACAGAAATTCATTTGCATACTCCTTAAAGTAATCTTACTCCTACACTAAGATTTTTATATCAATTTTTATTTTTATTTTTTAGAAACAGTAAAATCACCAACAAAGTCTATTTAAGAAGTGTAGTTAAGGAAAGGTCTCTTTCATGGAATCAAGCATCTTTTCATCAGTATGACCACTGGAAGGATTTTTGTCAACTTATTAGGATTAGGAAACACCCAGGGCAGAGCTTTCAGGTATGTGTAACTGATTTTTGAGGCAGAAAATGAGAGAACACTCACTTTGGCTGTGGGTGGTCCAATCAGCTAGAACTCAATAAAATGAAAAGAAAAAGGAGGATTAAGACACAGTTTCTCCTCCTAGGAGAGTTCTGGCCTTGCCACCATCTCCTGACCTTGACTCGCACCTGTCCGTCTATGCATTGCTGATTTCCATCAAAGATTCGCTAGTCTCGGGACGATGCCCCATGGCACAGGCTAGCACCACCTGTCCTGCAGTCTTGGAGTGGTGCTCTTCTATCTCACAGACT
This sequence comes from Ctenodactylus gundi, assembly GCA_004027205.1. Classification (NCBI taxonomy): domain Eukaryota; kingdom Metazoa; phylum Chordata; class Mammalia; order Rodentia; family Ctenodactylidae; genus Ctenodactylus; species Ctenodactylus gundi. Next base: position 453,473 of record PVKB01000950.1, on the reverse strand, counting down.
TAATCTTTTTCGTACTTGTAAGCCCTCCAAATAAATTCCCTTTCATTTATATATAATTTCTATTATTTCTGCTTCTTTATGAACCCTCTCCAATATAATCAGCTTCTGTGACAGCCTCTGCAAGTCCCAACTGTTCAGAGTGCTCTTAGGACTGAATGTGGCCTAGTAGACTGATGCTTGAGGTGATTTTTCTCACCTATGGGACTTGGCACTGTAGATATTCCCTGGCTTGCTCTGGTTACTTTCTCTTAGAGAGGCTGTATCTGTAGATCCCATCTGTGTTCACGTGGCTTTGATACGTAGAGATTTCAGCATTATCAGCTGCTTGGATGCAATGATGGTCCTAGGCACAGATCAGCACCCTGGAAAGAGATGAGTACCTATGAGCGTCACAGTACTAGAAATCACACACGTTTATAAAACAGAAGCGGTAACGTTCCAAACACTTCTAATGAAGAGCCCACTCAGGCCAAAGTCAGGAACTCCTGTTGCTGAAAGGTGCTTCTTCCCAGAGCTCAGCTGTGGCACAAAGGATCCCTGGGTACAGGGGGCGAAAAAAAAAAACTCTGAAAAATCAAGATCCCCTCTCAACCATGGGAATGGGGACTTTTAGGCAAAGACCTTGACGTCATGCTCAAATTGCCGGACATCTTCAGCACCTGTTCCGCGTACGGGACATGGGCTGCTTCACGGAGGCACTGAGCTGCAGAGGCGGAGGAGCTTGTGAGGGCGGCATGCCCCGGGGGTGTTCTGTTTTCTTTGCTCTTGCCCTCTCGGGTGCTCACACCCTCCTGCCTGCATGTAGGTTAGCAGTAAATGACAGCACTTTAATTTAAAGTTTTACTGCGTGGCCATGTTGGAAGGTCTTTGGCAGGGATGAAAGTCCTGAAATGGCAAATTATAGAAAACGCACCATGTACAGACTTTCATAATAGTGACCCCATTTGGAAGCCTGGCTTCCTGTAGCTCGAGGCCCTTCTCACTCATGTGATGCTCTTAAGGATTCCGATTCTGAATGAACCCAATACATGTAGAAGACGAACACAACTCATGAGAGTGTGAGTCAGATAAATACAACGAAGTAGTTTGAACCAGACAGTGGAAACCAGGGGACGGGCCGCGGGGGTGATTCCCAGAAGTTTCCAGTGTTCTGTGGTGGAGACATGGTTACAGACCCAGAAACTCTTGTCTTTGGAATCGTGAAAAGTTAATCGAGGCAACCACCCTTTCCTCAGTGCGCTTGCATCTCTCGTGAACTAGGGGGTTTAACACCTTGAGAGGGGTCTGGGATTGGTATGCCCCTAAATTTCTTACTCTTGTCCTTCAGTGGTGTGTGCTTAAGCTCTTGGAAGAAAAGTCAACATTTAAATCTCTTTTAATTTTTATATTAAGTACAGTGAAATGCAATATAGTATAGTATGTTCCATTACTATTTCTCAAATCCGTGAAAAGGTAATCAAGTCAAAGGTGCAATCCAATTGTACATGCCTGTGTACAAACCATTCTGTGACCCAACATGGTGCTATTAAAACACAAGAAGAGTCATAACTGACTTTACATTGACTCCTTGCATAGGCCACACAGTCACATTTTTAGGCATTGGAGTGTGGTGATCTTTGTATGGGCATTGTGGAGAGAGAATTGATTTCTAAATCTCATTTTAAATGCATTGATTGTTGCTAACCAATAATTTTTTTTTTTTTTTTTTTTTTTTTTTTTTTTTTTTTTTTTTTTTTTTTTTTTTTTTTTTGCTCTCTAGAGTTCTTAAAGAATTAGCTGACTCGTATTCTGTCTACCAGGTAATACTTAGATTTGATGTCTTTCCTCATTAAATGAAATAGTCCATTTACTCCTGTATTGTCCTAAGATTCCCAAGGCGTAAAATATGAAGGGCATCTCACTAGAAGGCTTGTGCTTTGTGTTCGAAGGCAGACTCATCCCTGATCTCTAATTAAACATGGATATATTGTCTGCCCAATGCAGAAGCAAATCCTGCTCCCTGCCTCTCCTTCTGGGTCATCTATGTCTCTGCAAAACTATATCTTGTTTAAGAAAGATATCTCCCCTGCAAAAGACCTCACTGGCCCAGAAACCAGTATGGCTCCCAAAGACACCTCCTTCTCCATCCTTCCTACCCAACCTCTTGCCTTCTCTTCTCTTGAGTGGTTTGAAAGAAAAGGATACATGACTCTCCCTCTGAGTGTTTCCTGGGTGGAGGGACCTTTATCTCTTTCCATTTTCTTAATCTTTAATAAGTTTATGTTTTTTTTATTCTTTGTCTTAATCTAAGTTAGATTTGAGTCCTACCCTTTCCTACAATCTTCTGTCCAATGTACCAAGAAAAGCTGAGTTGGTGGAATACAATATGGCATTGATCTTATCTACTGACCACATTTGTGAAAGGAGTTTCTCTTATGTTTCCACATCAGGGAGTTACAGAATATCACTCTTAACTCTCTTTACAAGTGTTACATGCTTACATAATTTTGGTTTCAGTGGGTGTATCAGTTTGTCACACATGTGAAAGTTTTTATATTCAATACATACACATCTCAATAACCAATAAAACATCCATTACATTTAATTAAAATAAAAGCTTCCATATTTCAGATTTCTTGAGTGTCATTTTTATTCTTTTCTTTTTTAAAGACAGAGTCTTGCTCTGCAGTCCAGGTTGGTCTTGAATTCACTTTGTAGCCCAGGCTGGCCTTGAACTCATGGTAGTCTTCTTGCCTCAGCTGGGCCTTGGGTATGATAGGCAATTGTTTTAACCATCAAGCTGTGCACCCAGCCCTACTTCATTGTTCAAAGATAGTGGAAACCACTCCTTGTCTAATATAGTATAGTATTTTAATTACTCTACTAATGGCGCAAATCACCCAATTATTTGTGGAATAGATAACTGGCTCCTAAGGAGTCAGGAGTCCTGTGAAAGTGATAGAAGGTGTGCTGATCCAGCCAGAGATTGATAGGTCAATGTCTGGGACCAATAGGTGGTTTATGGCAGAAGAAGGGGGACAAGAGGCATTCACTTGTCTGCTTGACTCCACCACCAGCAACTACTGTGATTTCTTGCATCCTTCAGTCAGAATTCTCACAAATCATCCACTAAGTCTCTCAAGTAACAATACACAAAAATCAGGTACAAAACATGTTTTTATTATTAAAAACATGTTCTAAAACAATTTTGTTTGAACACTGAAGTAATGAATTGTATGCTTCAGCTAAAGAAGAAAACTATACTCTACCTTCTAACAGATTAACTAATGAACTAGCTATAATACTAGCAGTTACACTCAATTTTGAAATCTGCAAGGCTCTGAAAACCCAAAGCTGTTTTTAAATTAAGCATCAAAAGTCATCAACCAGCCAAAACTGATCTGAACTAACAGAAATCTATTTGCAAGCTTGTTTTTTTTTCCATTTTATGGATATATAAAGTTTCAAGTTCTTACAGTTTACATTGAACTTGAGTATTTTGCGCACATATATGTCCTGGCAAAATTACAATTCCTTCCCCTCTCCCTTTCTGATCTTCCCATACTCATCCCCTCCTCCCTAGTTACCACCATTCCACCATTTTATTCTATGAAATGACTGTGACTTGGGTTTCTCATATTAGAGAAACCATTCAATTTTTAACTTTCTGCATCTGACTCACTTCACTGAACATGATGGTCTCAAGGTACCTCCATTTACTTACAAAGGCCTCAAACCTATCTGTTTTGATAGAAGAGTAGTATTCCACTGTGTATAGACACCATAATTTCTGTATCCATTTGTCAGCTGGTACCACACTTGTGAAAGGAGTAGATAGGTATTTTTGTTATTTCACGTTTTAGCTATTGTCAATTGTGCTGCTATAAACATGGGTATCTATGTATCTCTGTTATAAGATTTTTTCAATTTGCAAGCTTTATATATTCAAGTGTGGATCTTGTCATATTAACCTACATAAATACCAGTGTGTTTTATAATGTTATTCTTTACACATTGCTAGGGTGCTTGCTATATAAATGGTTGTATGTATCACATTACTTAAGTTCAAAATGGTCTAATTTCCAAATATATCTATGAAAGCCATATAGAAGGTTTTGTAGACTTACAATTTGTGATAATAATTTATATTACAAAATTTAGTAACAAGCAGAATAGTATTTAACTGCTACCCACAAGGCACCAAAAAAGCACTCAATATTATGAGTACTTCCATAAAAACATAAAAGTAATTGTAGTCATTTTCAGATATGATGAATTCCCAACTACATTTTTTTCAAATATTTGTATGGAAATAGTTTCAATTGCAACAGGCACCCGAAAAAATATTTTCCCCTGACTTTTTTCATATAAATCTTAAAATGGTGACTCAAACTTGTGAGTCTCTCATTTTCCTTGACTCTGTTTCTACTTATTATTAGGCATAATAATAAAGCCCTTTAAAGTTTGGATATTTTTACAAGTGTTATTTCTGTTACCATTAAACTTATCCTCCATTCCATTTCCTGAAGCTTTTGTTATAGTTATGTAAAAGCTTCAAAAACTTCTTCAGAAGTTTAAATTAGAAATCTATCTTGAACTTGAAACTTATCGCCCCAATGTTTATCTGAATTTCTTTGATCTAACATCAGACTGAATTTGTAAAGAGAGGCAACAGATTTTTCTTTACAAATATCGCTTCTGGTGGGATCAAAGTTCAGTGAAAATGAAGTCTTCTCAAGGGATTTAGAAAAGATTTCTTCTAGGTTTGGTTGGAAAACTTTGTGAAATCAAAAGGAAGCAAACCTTGTTTTGGGGGCCAGTCAGAAACTCTGAGGAAAATGTGTTCAAAATCTAAGCCAAATTTTTGGAAAGCAAGATCTAATATATTTTTAAAACCCAGATATGTGTCTTCATGAAGAATGCTTGTGTTAATTAAAACTAAGTTTTCATCATTTCAAAAGCTGCATGATGACTTTGTAAGGTTAGAAAATAGAGGCTAGCAAAAGTAACAACAGTGAGAATTATTCTACTACCAACCCAAGTGGTTATAGCTACAGAGCACACACACACACACATACAGAGATTTTGACAAGTTTACCAATATAATGTCATGTTGCAAATCTTTTAAAACTAATAATGTACACGTTTTCACAGAAATAATTTCTTGTGCAATCACAAATTTTCTCAATTGTCTGAAAAAGTTCTTCTGCAGTTCTTTGTGCCAAATCAGAGACCAAATCCACAACCACACATTGAATTTGGTAGGGCTGGTCCTTACTTCCCTTTTCATTTGGAAGAGTCTACCTCCTGCCCCTTTGTTTATCCATAATATCAAGTTAGTGGTCGGGGGGAGGGAATCCCCCATCTTTGAATAGGCTTACGTGTACCCACTGTCCTGCAATGTTCTTTTTCTTAGCTGATGTGGAATAGGGGTTGAAGCTGGGTCAAAGCCAGGAGTCATCCCCTCCTGATCATTGAGGTTATTTAAGACTGAAGTTGGATTTATTGTAAGAGACAGAGAGACAGAAGTTCCTAACTGGGAAAGAAGGTCTGCTGACCATGGAAATCCATCTACCTACTGTGGGAGCCTTTTTCTATGGATTTTTGGCTTTCTCTTACCTCCAGCTAGGCCTTGGATTGGTGCTACCATCCCCAGTCAGTGATGTATGCAGTATTGAGGTTACCAGTTGGTTAAGTGGTGGTAAGAGGCAGGGACAGACCATTCAAGTCCTATGCCCCTTTGCCCCTTTGTGAGGGCAGAGTCTGCCAATTTTTGCCCATCAAAATTTAAGCCAGGGTGCAGGGAGAACAAAGGAGCTGCTGGCTAGTTGCCATTTTAGTCTGTAGCTAGTTTCAGTTTTTCCAATTTGATTTTATTGTGTACTTTTTCTCACTCTATCTTACCTACCCTTTCACCTTTCCTAGTGAAATGAGAGCTAATTGTCCTGAGGAAAATATGTGGCCTCCTGAGTTTGTGGATAGTTAGCCTTTGATTTTGAACACATAGCATAGTCTTTAATTATTTTATTTGGGTCTTCTCTTTTTTTAGTTCAATTAACATGTCTATTTCACTGATTAAATCCATTCCATTTACTACAATAGAACTCCTGAATTTTTTCAACGTGTTGGACAGTCTGTAAGTGCTTTCTCTTAAATGGTGCCCAGTACCTTCCAGCATTTCTTGTATCATTAATCCAGGAAGCAAGAGTTTTACCTATAAGTATCTATGGAAGCCATGTATGATGGTACATTCTTGTAATTCCAACTGTTTGGAAAGCTGAGCAGAAGAGTACCAAATTTAAGACAGACTGGGAAAATTTAGCAAGGCTCCATCTCTAAATAAATAGATAAGACTTATTTTTTTAAAAAAAAAATAAAGTTTGAGACTGTAGCTCATGGGTACAGCATGTTCAACCCACAATATAATAAATAAAATTAGACAATTATGAGTTTTAAATATATGATAATTTGGGTGCTAAATCAATAGAAAGTTAAAAGTTATTTTTGTCAATTTCTACTGATTAAAAAGACTTGAGGTGAAAAAAGTTAAACTACTATTAAAAATGTAAAGTACATTTCATTCAGAGTAATCCCTTCATATTTGTATATGAAATATTCAGGACAAGAAAAAATTCCCACCCCCTGGAATTATAAAAATTTGCTTAAGTATATCTTAGACATGCAGCCAGATCTTATTTGAGCTCCATTTTTTACTTCCTTTTACTGAAAATTGAATTTAGACACCCACAACTAAGTGTTCAAGCCCATCTGTTACAAACAGCATTCTTATAATATTTGAATTGATTGGATGGGCAGCAACTGGATGATGGTACAGCCAGCTGGACGTGGGACATACAAGAAGAGGAAGGGTTCTTTCTGCAGGAAGGAACTGTCCATCAGGAAAGAATTAACTGAACAGCTCCCATCCCACAAGCTCCCCAATCTTGGCAACATATTCCATGCCCTATGCGGGACATATTTATACTAAACTTTTTTTCTTGATCTGAAAAATTTCAAATTTAACTGGGCACCTTGTATTTGATCTGGCACCCCATTATCAAAGCCCTTCTTTCCACAGGTGGTAGTGAGTCGGGTCTTCCATACTCATCCGCTGTTGTGTCCAACGCGAACTCCCAACACGTGCTGGAAACCACCTGGGTGCCGCTTAGCTGTGCATTTTTCATTGCGGTGGCAGGAAGTCAGGCTGATCTGGGATCTTACATGTGTCCCAGAGTCTGCCTTTCCTTCTTTCTTGACGCTGCTGGGACAGCCTCTGATCCTATGTCCCTGGAAGCCTGACCCAAATCCACCACTACTCATTCCGCTGTTCAGATACCCAACTTTTCAGGATCCTGTCTTCTGTTTCAACCATCAATTCTGTTACCCACACTTTTAATGCCCGAATTCACCACTTGATATTCAGATGACATTTGCACATAAAAATAAAAACCTTACCTGGCATAAGAGGAACTTCTTATATATTGTATTTATCCCAGAAAAAGCAACCATTTTGTGTATATGCTAATTTTGCCTTGTAATAAATATGTGGCTCTCATTGTGGGTTATCTTGTAGGGTTTTATTGTTACTGTTATTTTCTAACAAGCAATGGGGTTAGACTGCCCAAGTGGCTACATGGATGTTATCATTTGACCTGCTAACACTATAATTCAACTATCTGATCCTGAATACACATTAAAATTACCCAGGAAGCTTTGGGTTTTGTTGTTATTCTTGTCATTTTCTCAAAATACTCTTTCCTTCACCCCAGCTGCCCTGGAGTTAGACCCAGACTATTGTATAATTTAAAGTTTCCCTTGTCATTCTCATCTACATGCCGATTAAGAACCAAACATGTAAAAGTAAGCAGAAATGGGATCAAAGTATCACAGTACAGAGTTTCTAAATGCCTGTGTGAGCCAATACAAGTGGGAGAAACAAATTCTGAAGGGTTAGAACTTGTGGGGGCCCTCAGGGCCCTAGAGCCTCAGCATCACTGACCTTGGCCGAGTTCCTTCCCATGAAGAAGTGTTACTGCTTGTAATTTAAGCCAGGTGTTCTTTTGCTTAAACACGGAACTGCCGGTTTGGGTAATTAAGAGGCTAAAAAACAACCGGGGTATTCCATCCTCCTTCCTCTACTCATTTTCTCCCCCTGGGGTGACCTCGCTAGTTAAGGCCTTACTAATTGGACCAAGATAACTTCCTCAATCTATTTAAGCTCCTGTACTTCCCAAATAAAGTGAGACGGTGTTCACTGAAATGACTCCCAGAGTGTGCTACTCTGTCGTCGGACCCCTCTTCGGCAAGAACTCTAGGTAAGATTTCAGGGTAATTCCCCTTTAAGAAAAATTAAGGGAATGACAGACAGATGGAAGACTATGCAAGTCCTACTAGTGAAGGGACGTAGAGCATGTACTAGGAATGCAGGGTACCTTGTCATAGCAGGAAACGGCCTTTGCAGGACAAATGTGCATTTAGACCTGAAATACTTACAAAGCTTGGCCTTCCTTGATAGCTATGGAATCTATGCCAAAGCACAATATAGAAGGATGTTATGTTCCTTGTTCATTTGGTTTAAAAGATGTAAAATAATCAGGTTTTCTCTCAGTAAAGATTAAATGATACCAGAGAAGACCTGAATGAGGATATTGACAAGGATGTAGACCCTTGACCTTATTGTTACACAGGAACTCCCACCACATGCCGTTGTAGGATTGATGTGTTTTTCTCCACTGTATTTACTGCTGCCTAATTGGGACATTCCGAGGACACAGAGGTTGTGAGGCTCAGAGTGCACATAAGCAGAAGAGAGTAGAACTGACCAGTCCTTAGGGCTGGAAACTGCACCCACACCTGGGCATCTGGGTGTAGCTCCTGGTGCAAGCCCGTAGGCCGGTGTGCAGATGCTGCCTCAGAGATTTAAGGCCTTGAGGCCACAGGGCCCTAGGCTGTGATCAAGGTAGAAGCCCTAATTGACTTAATTGTTGTTGTAGTCATTGTCATCCAGAGAGGGAGGAGAAATCCTGGGAGCAAGGATCAAGCCATTAGCATGAAAGAAGAATTATAACTAAGCCAAGGGAAAGAGTGAAAGAGAGACATGCCCTCAGAATAAGAGAGAGAGTGAGAGAGAAAATCTGCAGAGGAGAGAAAGAAGTGAATCCTGAAGAACTGCTGCTGCCCAGACTGATGAGTCCCAAGAGAGAAATGCAGTAGCTGACCAGGCAGACGTGTCGCAGGAGGCAGTATGCAGTTTCTGAAATGTGTGCCCTGTGCTGGGGTGGTTTTTGGCAATGTAACTGTCATTTTGAATCCCACATTGGCTGGTAAGTGGCCCATTACCCATGTTCCTTTAGGAACCTCCTTACCCATACTCCCGTAAGTGACCCCAATAAATTCACTGGCTCACCAAATTGGGCACTGGTGCAATTGTTACTTTGACTCACTTGCTGTGCCTACTTGGTGTGAATGGGTAGGGTGCTCACGTCTCCCAGGAAAAGTAACTCATGCAACGTTTGTCCATACCTCCTGATCCTATAGCCTCCACAGTTTTATCCTGCCCTCTTTGCTCTTCCTGGAAAAAAAGTTGACAGCATTTCTCTTTGATCATTTTAAAGAACATAATGGTAGAAATGACTGTAATCATTGTATTCATCTATGACATAGTGCTGAAAATTTTCTTCTGGTAATTTCTTCCTGGGAAGAATTGACTTAAGTTGACAATAAATATCTCCTTTTTTAACGTGCCATCAAATTATCATTATGACCTTCATAATCACACCATCACCATTATCATCATCCTTAAAAAACTTTCAGTAAACAAGGAAGAAGTAAATAATAGTTGCTTTCTGAAAGGTTTAGAAAGGAGAAGGGCACATTTGCTCTCTCTCTGTGTAGATGCCCCTCGTTCTTTTGATCATAGAAGATGATTCTGAGGAATAAAACTCCACTGTGCTGCCCAGACCTAGTCCTGTGGAGGTAGATGAAGCCTGTAGGAATGGCCCACTTAGGATATACACAGAGAAGAGAGTCAAGGGAAATGGCAGGATTTAGTCGCTCACCTTGCCATCTCCTCTACGGACTCAATTCCAAGAGGCACGCAAGCTTAGGAAAAGACTCTTTATGCCAACAGGCTTAGCCTCCACCCATCTCACAAGACGCAACGTTTCATGAAGCACACCATAGGAAAACAGAGAAACAAAATGAACAACTTGGATGAATGGATTTGCTTCTCAGAAAAGAGCATAATAAATCTACGCAGTGAAAGGCAGGCACTTTTCACATAGTCTCTGACTATTAATAAATAGAGCTGAGGATATGAAAGTGAGTGTGTTTAGTGAGTGTGTGTAGAATTTTCATTGCTATTTTGTTAAACACATAACTGGTGCTTTATAACAAAATCTAAACTACATCAGGAGTTAAGATGGAAATGGCATGCGTTAAAACCAGACTTTCCTCTGTAGCATTATACATGAGCAATTTACCAAATTGCCAAGTCTCTCTCCAGAGGCCCGTTTTTTTAATACACGGATGAGCTAATGTAGCCACGCAGATGACGGTGAAGGGGAAGGTTCACCTTGCATTAGCCTTGACTCATCACAATAAATTTTAAATGTTACCAGAAATAGTTGTCCTCTTTTTGTAAGTGACCTACATGCTGTAATTTAGACATTTGTATGTCCAAATGCCTTGATGGAGGGCATTCTACTTGTCTAAAAAAAATTTGTCTCTTGAGAGAAGAAGGCCCTACAAGGACAGCTGGGGACACGATCCTTGTGAGGATAGTGGGGTTGGAACCTGGTGACATCACAAGGAGTGGTGATTTGTAATTCTCCTGCCCCAAAGGGCCCAAAAACCATGAGCAAATTGTGAGATAATTAGTATTGATGGGAATATTCTTTCAGTTGGTTTAAATTCACCCAAAGATCCTCGTTCTTACATCTTTATAGTGTAGAAACAGCCTCCTGTTTTTTCTGAGCTTTCCTAAGCACCAAAAACAGATTCTATATCTATCTCAATCATTCGTTCAGCAATGCTGAATGACAAATGAAAAAAAAATGATGAGAAATCTAAACCGGGACGTTTTTAGGTAAGAGACTTGGCCCTATGACTTTATTTTGACATAAGCCTGGACGCGTCTCCTCACCTCCCAAAGCCCAGGTTTCCATATTATTAATGCAGGAATAACAATTCCATTATCGTAGAGTCATGGTGAGAGGCAAATAAAATGAAACGCATGCTCCTACCACCGGATTGAGAACCTGTGACATACAAACAGATATCAGGTAACAAAAACACACAGAGCATGCACACACATATCTACCTCAGAGCTCAAAGGCTGTGGGGAGGTTGTATATAAAGCAGTAGCTGTAGCATAACCCACACACCCAATATGCCCAAATGCAGGAAACTTCATGAGCTACAGTAGAGTAATATTCCATCTCAGTTCTATTAATGTCATTTTCAAATATTTAATTTAATGCTATCTCTGTTTGAAAGCTCCTTTGCAGTGGTCCCCATGCTGCCAGACAGTGCTGGTCTGTGACTTTGGAAGGCCTGGGCCATCTGGACAGAGGAGCAGCAGCCTGGAGGTGAGCAGAGAGTGGGGATCAGCCTCCTGTCTGCATGCTCCTATTGGGTTCTAGTGCACAGTTGATCCTTATAGGAGGAGGAGCTACCCTCCTCGCTTTCCTCTTGCTGCTCACCAATTCAAAGCTATCTTCCAACAACCTACTGCATAACACTCTCCTTCCCCTCCACAGTCCTTGAGAGGATAGTCCTCAGCTAAACCTGCCAAAAAGTTTGGAGACCAGTGCTCTACAGAAAGCAGGTATGATCTCCTTGGAAACTTGATTCTCCAATGTCTCTTTTCTTGTATGATTAATATTGCATGGAATCAGTGCTAAATGAATGTCAGATTACAAAGCCACACAGAAGAAACTATCACTTTTTAAGCTAGATTCCTGGGGATTTAGTAAATACTTAGACAAGTTATTATGACACCAAATTGTTTGAATCAAGCAATGTCATGCTGCAAATGAATGAAAACCTAAAAGGCCTACAACAACTAATATTTGTCATTCACAATAAGCTTCTGCTGACATCACTGATGCCACATGAGTCCTCCAGCTACCAGAAGTTCCACTGTTACCTTCATTCAGACTGCAGGGTACAACCAAGACAGGAAGAGAGTACTTGGGGCACTGTGAACAACCCTTAAATATGGCCCTTCCTCAAAGCACATTTTGTTTATCAAGGTAAGCCACAAGATGACCCCTAACCCCTCAAGATGGAGATGAACTGGGTAGAAGGGAGTGTCACCTGTTAATGCCCACCACAGTCCACTGCTTACTCTCCTTCCTACCTACAGGTAGTCCATTCAGTTCTACTCTAAATGTCCCATTTGACTCATGATCAGGATCTCAAGGGTACATGGTAGGGTTTTCCTCAGGAATGCATGCAGCTCATTTGGATCCAGAGACTCAAGAACTGAAAAGAAGCCTTGTGTCTTCATTGAGCAGTTGTAGGTCAAGGACAGGACCCCACAGTGCACACTCACCTCTCCTCATATCATTGACTCAAAACATGGCGCCTGCTGGTATCACAACACACAAGAGGAACAAGACAACCTTGTGACAGTTTCCGAAACATCAGAGATGGGGAAGCTTAGACATTCTGTCTGATGAACGGGTTCTGGTGCATCGTGGCTATTTTCTTTGCCTCTCGTGCATGTGGAAGTAGTGCATGGAAAAGATACCCGTCTCCCTCATCTTTCCTTACTTAAGAATACTTTTTCCAGTTACTATGCTTTTATCTGTTCCCAGAAAGTCACCAAAACTTTATTTTTTTGAATGATATACCATCGTATTTGAGACAGGCCTCATTCTACCAATATTTACCCTTCAATATCATAGCGTCAATCAACGAACATGTGTTACATTGGAAATCTGAAATCACATTCTTTTCAAAAATGGGTCATGGTTGCTCCTCCAATAGGACAATCCAAGCCAATGTTGCTTTTTAAATAGCATGGGATAACTTTAAACTTTTGTTCAGGATCTGTTTCACATTGCAACACTTGAATTTTTGTTGTTAGGACCCTAAGGATGTGACAAAATTTGTAGTTGTAGACCTTTATGAGTAAGTAAGTCATGAAAATCTGAGTCTGGGACAACCGAAGTATGCATCAACTTAACTCCTTTCTCCTGCATCAAACTTCGTTCCTGTTGGTGTTTCTGTGACGATGGAGGAACTACACATTGGGGTCGTCATTGCATGATTAAGCAGCTGCCACCACCGAACTGAGAGCTGTCGAGGAAGACCAAAGGCCTGGCCAACCCACCACGGGAGGGGCAGTCAAGTCCGAAAATGGAGAGCAGATGAGTTTGAGGAGCTATGGTGAGTCGTCCTTAGTGAGGACAGACACAGAATCAAAGGGCAGACAGGTCGTGTTGAGGATGCTGCGAGTTGTAAAACCAGTTCTTCTGGTCAGTCAGCCATTCATTCAACAAACATCTCCCTAGAACTTCAGGCTCTAGGTGGTGTCCCAGGCTCAGAGAAGGCTGACACAGGTTTCTCCTAGCACCAAAATTATATTCTAATCAGGGGAAGATCAGCAAAGGATTGAGCAAAAATGAGGCAGGCATTTAAAAAGATGAACTGTGGTAACTGTGAGCAAATAACGGCCCCACCTCAAGATCCTGAATTTATTACATCTGTAAAAGGTCTCTTCCTTTGGGAGGAGGGATGTCTGAGAACACTCAGGGGTTCCCTAGATTAAGATGTAGATGGCTTTTAAGATGTTGTGGAGCCTGCACAATGCAGATTTTGTAATTTTCATTAAAAGACCATTCACAAAACATTTTATTGTGCTTTTAAAGAGGAAAAAATAGAAATGAATTAACTTTTAGTATTTAGACACAAAGTGGTATAACTTCTCTTCTCTCAACATATTTCCCCAAATAATATGTGCTCCTTAGAACTACTTTGTGTTTGGTGTAGCTTCTAATATGTAAGGATTAACTACCGTTGCCGCCACTGAAAGGAACTGGAAGGAACTACTGACTTTTTCTTTAAAAGGACAACGGTAATAAAATTGTATTGTTGTAAAAATAAAATTTGTATTTTAATAAAGGCAAAATGCCTAGTATTTTGTTTTATATATATAGAGAGAGACGTATACATATATACACATGTGTACATACATATAAATAAATACATACCTATTCATGTATGTATGTGTATATTCTGACAAAATAGACAAAAGCTGCATCTGCATCTGTGTAACTTGTGATAATGCAAGACCTCTTTTTATCTTTTCTGTGTAATTGATACAGAGAAATCCATGAAATGCATTATACAGGTGTAATGTTTGAATAATAGTATAAACATGTTTGTAGTCATAATAAACTTTATGTTTTATTTTTAAGTGAATACCTATTTGCGTTTACTTACGTACTATGGGTGAATGGAAGCCATCGCTCTTCACTGAGTATGTTTATGTTGGTGGAGAACAAAATCCTCTCCCTAACAGTAGGTTTCTTCCTCTGGCCTGATCACTTATGAGGACCTTGAGAATGTCATGAGTAATACTGAAAAGGCACACACACACACATTCAGAAAAAAATATATAATTGTCCTACATTTTAAGTGATTTTAGAAGCTTTTCAGAACCTCTTTAGAACGCAGTTATTTGAAATGCCATTGTGCGTTATTTTGGCAAGAAAGGCATTTACACTGAGTGTTGTGAAGAAAATGGTGTGAAAGTATATTTGGTTGAGTTTATTCTAATTCCCCTTTATCCTTGAGGTGCTAAGGTCCTGTTGCTTTCCCCAGTTCAGGGCTTTTAAAATGCCGCATTCCATGGTTCTTCCAATTCTAGGATTTGTATGTTGATTTGTATGTGTTAACATTTCTGAAACTGAAAATCTTATCTGTTACAGAGGAAGAAATTAGTTATGATGCCTTAACGCAAGACCTTGTGTATCCACATAAAAATAGCCACTGTGTAAGGTTTTTGTTTTTATTAAATTGTCACTACACTTGAGTTATTCTCGTTTGCAGTTTCATCAGGAGTTGACTTGGAAAGCTCTTTTATAACCTCAGTTGTTGGATGAAAACGTCTTCCCTATGATGACATTGGAATTCCAATTGAAATAAAAACCTTGTCTGTGCTGAGCGCTGCCCGTCACAACTCTCATACGGGAAGCAGTGCTGAGGCTGTTGTCATAGTCCATAGACACTTTATATGTGGTTGGTGTCCGTGGGTATCATCCATCTCCTAGAAAGACCTCTGCTAAAACACTATGATTCTAATCACACATCACAAGACCATCCTTCATGGCCTTGGCTGCCATACCACTGACTCCTGGAAGACTTACAGCTCAGCCTCTACTCATGGATGAGAGTTCATGTGAATAGGAAGTTACCCTTTAGCCAGGGAGGGTGGCATAGATCCATAATCCCAGCATTCTGGGAGGCTGAGGCAGGAGGATTCTAAGTTTGATCTCAGTGTGGGCAACTTAGGACACCTTGTCTCAATATCAAAAACAAAAAGTAGGTTGTGCATGTAGCTCAGGGTGAAGGCGCTCAGCTTGATTCCTAGGATGACAAAGAAAGACATTTTCTGTTAGACATCGTCCTGGGAGGCAAAGGCAAAGTGTCTAAAATTGTTAATCCCGCCTACTCTTACCTGAATTCACTTTCTGCTACGTGGATATATCTACATGGAAACTTGAGGTAAAAGCTACCTGACTTCTAGGGTATCTTTAAGAGTTATGGGTTTGTTCAATCTTTAGTTCTGGGATCTTGGGGCACATTAGATCAGTATTGTTTGTGGGTTCCTCCCCTTTATAGTGTCATGTTGGTAGTAAACTTAATCAGATGCTATATGAGACAATTCAAACACACTTAATCCCTCACTTTATCAGATGAATCGCTGGAGTGGCAGAGAGGCAGACTCATGAGAACAGTTGTCAAACGTCATGATCACAGAGAAATGATGAATGCGTTTTTGGGAGGTGACAATCATCCAGGAATTCCTAATGCATTTTTTTCTTTGGCTCTTGTGAATCTTTGGAAACATTTATACAATGCTCAGCCTGTGACACAAAAGATAGGCAAGTTCATGAGCCAGATGAGTAATCTGGAGTTTTGAGATCAGAGTTCCTCTCCTGTACAGTCTTTCATGCTTGTTTAGCTGTCATTTGGCTCTCTGCGTCACCCTGTGGGACTGGAACTTAAGAAACTGTCACTGGCGACTGTGGTTGCTGTGAGTAATGTTCTACTCTCTGTCATCCCTAAAGATTCTTGTGTCTTCTGCCAGCTGATATTAAACAATAAAAATCAAACATAGTACCTTGCAAGTATGGTGAAATCTCAGTTCCCTCATAATTCTTGACATATAAGAGAAGCAGTTTAACTTTTAGCGATATGTCATTCAGTTAAAGAAAAAAAATGATATGAGTAGAATATGATGGAAATCCGTATAGACTCTTCCTGGCAGGCTTTGATATGCCTGTGAAAATTATTATATCCACCCTAAAGGTAACAAAGACTTTAAAATTCCAAGCACTAAATATAGAAAGAAAAATGTGTATATAATGCCCTTTTTACTATTAATAGCCAAAAGAGATTCCGAAAAATCTTTAGTCTACAAATGCAAATAAGACGGAATCAAACTTTAATTATAAAAATGAGAAATGAGGTAATTATACACAAAAGTGCATTATTAGCATATGTTTAAAGTATATTGAATATTAAATATCTCTTTCTCTCTTAAGTTTTCATTACTCTGAAAGTACGCCACATAATTGGTGACAGTTTGAACTTAAAAAGTTATAATTTTTTATCTCAAACATAGCGTATGGCAGCTCTGAAACCTACGCGGCAGCATTACATTGCACAGCATGCGGGGAAGGAGGCCCTCAAAAGAAAAATGAAGGAGAAAGAGAGGAGGAAAGAGCAGAGGGAAAGAGGGAATGAAGGGAGAGAGTGGGGAACGGCAAGAGAGAGAAGGAAGACCAGCTATCCTGAAGAAGCTTGTGAAAAGAATGACAAAAGAGAACTGGGCAACACCAGACTTAAGAAAGCGCCGACTTCTCTTGCTCTTTACCTACTTCCATTTCTCCATCTTGCAGCACAACAGGTTTGTTTATGATTTGCCTCTTAATTTCTTACGTTTTAGATTTATTTTCCTTTCTTGTATTAGCACATATTGGAAGTGATAAAAGAGTAACCATCATTCTTATTTAGGCTGCTTTTCAAAACTTAAGCAGATGCAAAGTCAGAAAATAATTGAGCTTTTCCTTGATCTTCCCAGAGTAAATAGTATGTTTATTAGAGAACCAGATATAACTATTTTCTGTTGCCCTAGTAACTCTTTCCAAAGACATTGTTCAGGTCATTTGTGGCAGTAATTTTCTCCTTAAACAAGCTTGAAAATAAGATTCTCTTTCTTCCAAGTCAAATAAAAAATAACTGAACTGAATTTCAATAATACTGACTTTGGTGAAACAACCCATGTTATTATTATTATTGTACTGGGACTTTTGTATCCTTTCATGTCCAATAATTTTTAGTTTACAAAATTGGGTCCACCAACATTGGATAGATAGATAGATAGATAGATAGATAGATAATTGTGAATTCTTCCCAGTAGATTGTTCCTTTTACCAGTTTATAGCATCTATCATTATTCTCTCTGATCCCTTTTGATTTGAATAGACAGGTCAACTAGACAAGAAAATTAATAAAGAAATATTAGAGCTAAACTACACCACGGAACAAATAAAAATGACTGATATCTACAGAGTGTTCCACTCAGCATCAACGAATGTGCCTCTTTCTAAGAAGCACGTAAGACTTCTCCCAAAATAGACAATATCTTAATCCATAAATCATGCTTAAATTAATACAAAGGAATTGGAATAATTCCTTATACACTTTCAGAGCATTGTGGAAGAAAACTGGAAATTAACAGCAAAAGAAACTATATGAAGCATAAAAATTAAATAATATACTAGTAAGTGAATAGAAGAAACCAGGGAATAAATTTAAAAAAAAAAAAAAACTTCTTAGAAGCCAAACAACAGAATCGCACCATACTAAGATCTATGGAACAAAATGAAAACAATACTAAGAGTGAAATGCATAGCTATGAGTGCACATGTTAAAAAGCAGAGCAATTCCAAATTTAAAAAAAACTCTACTGAGGCATCTCAAGATTCAATAAAAACAAAAACAAAACCCATAATTAGAAGAAAGAAAGAAATTACAAGGCTAAGAACAAAAATTAAAGAGGTTGAAACTAAAAAAAGCAATAGGTCGATGAATCAGAGTTGGTTCTTCAAAAATATAAAAAGATTGATAAATCTTTAACTGAAGTAATCAAAAAAAGAAAGACAAAAACCCATCTCGATGCAATTAGAAATGAGAAAGGTAAAATCCCACAAGACACTGCTGAAATTCAGTGGATTATAACAACCTATTTTCAAAATGTATATTCCAATAAATTGGAGAACCTGGAAGAAATGGATAAATTCCTAGACACATGTGAGATCACAGAATTGAACCAAGAAGATATAAAAATTATGAATAGACCAGTAACAAACAATGAGATTCAGGTGATAATAAAATCTCTACATTAGATCCTGAAAGACTCACTACAGAATTTTACCAGAACTACAGATTGAGTTAACATCAATACTTCTCAAAATTTTCTGTGAAATTGAAAGAGAAGGAACACTTCCAGACTCCTTCCTGGAACCTTGCATTACCCTGATACCAAAATCTGACAAAAACTTGATAAAAAAAAAGAAAACTGTGGGCCCGTTTTCTTAATGAACATAAATGCAAAAATCCTCAATAAGATACCTGCCAAAAAAACCAACAAATCATTAAAAAGATCATATACCATGACCAAGTTGGCTTTATTGCAAATACGAAAGGATGATTTAATATATGTAAATCAATTAATGTAATACACCATATAAACATAAGCCAAGACAGAAGCCATATAATCATCTCAATGGATACAGAAAAGGCTTTTGATAAAATCCAACATACATTCATGATGAAAATAGGTATAAAAACACCTTACCTCAAGAAGATAAAGCCATTTATGACAAATCTACTCTCAATATCCTTATATGGAAAAATGGAAAGTGTTTCCCCTAAAGTCAGGAACAGTCAGGGTGACCACTTTTACCTCTCCTACTCAATATAGTACTTAAAATCCTTGCTAGAGCAATAAGGCAAGAGAACGAAATAAAGAAAATACATATTGAAAAGGAAGATGTCAAACTATCCTTATTCACAAGTGACATGATCCTGTATACAGAAGACGCCAAAAACTCCACGAGAAGTCTGTTAGGAATCAGCCAAGTTGCAGGATACAAAACCAATACGCAAAAATCTATAGCACTTCGTTACGCTAACCATGAACTCACCGAGAGAGATGAGAAAACAATCTCATTCTCAGTAGTCAAAAAAAAAAAAAAAAGACTTAGGAATCAATTAACCAAGGAAGTGAAGGACTTCTCCACTGAAAACTAAAATACACTGAAACAAACAAAGCAAAGAGGACATTAGAAAATGGAAAGATATCCCTTATTTCTGGGTGATAGGTAGAACTGACATTGTGAAAATGGCCATACTAACAAAACCGATATGCAGATTCAGTACAGTTTTGATTAAAACACCAAAACATTCTTCACAAAATGAAAAAAAAATCCTAATTTCAAACGAAACCAGAATTAACAAAGAACAGCCAAAGTAATCCTGAGTAATCAAGACCAAGGCAGGAGACATCACATTTCCAGGCGTCACATTATTTTACAAAGCAACAGTGAAAAAACAGTGAATGTACAAGTATGCACCTTCCAATATTCAGCTAAGGCATTTGAAATTGAAATTTTTTTCTTCATTCCCAAATTTACTAGTTTTTTGAACTACATGCTTGTAGTTATTTTCTAATGTGAAGTGGTGAGTAAGGCCAGGTTTAAGAATGACAACAAAGATATAGTAAAATACAGAAAAAAAAACTTTTGGTAAATATCCCAATAAAGGGATTGGTTGGATTCAGAGAAGTGGCATCAAGATTTAACTACTGCGGACCTATTAGAGGAATAGGAAGCTGAGGTAGAGTGGTGATTTAAGTGAAATGATTTAGGTGCGGAAGATTAATATGTTAAACACTGTATGGTTTCTCGGACTTGGAAAACCCAGAACGCAGACATTCTTTGGAACCACCTGAAGTGACAGCCGGAGCCGGGGGACGGGATACGGGGGGGCGGGAGGGTAGAAAATGGGAAGGGATTGTAAAGTCGATATGATACATAGGTGTACGAAACACCCAAATTCGTTGTAAATACTATGTATTACATCTGTATATTAATAAAAATAGTGGGGGAAGAAAGAAGTAATGGCTGAGATGTCCCAAATTTTACAAAAGCCACAAACCTGAAAATATGTGAATCTCTACAGACCCTAGGTAAGAAGAAGCCGAGACAACTGATACTAAGACCCAAAGAATCTTGAGCATGATGAGAGAGAAACAGCATCCCACTTAAGGAAAAACCAATCTGAGTGGCAGCTAATTTTTCATGAGAAACAATGACAGCATTACAGTTCATGTGTGTGTGTGTGCACGCACATGTGCATATACGTGCTTATGCTAAAATAATTTATAAAAAGACTGTCAACCTCTAGCTCTACATTAAAAAAAGGACAGGGTTCCAAAATAATCCTCATCATTATTAAAAGAATATGAAGTTTTAGTATTTTTATTTCTCCTTTATCTTAATCAGAGTCCCCCACTCTATGCCTTGGAAATTAATATGTTACCAAAATTCATAGCAGTGTGAGGGTTGAGTTCCTGTATGAAAAACCAACCACTAGCTACAGGGTTATTTTCTCTCAAGTCATGTGGCTCAAACATGGTGATAATAAAAGTCAACAGTAATACCTTTGCCATAGGTGAAAATTACTTTCAAGGCTGTTGTGAAAAAATGATACTATATTTAATGTATATGATGCTAAATTTTCTCTGGAAAAGCAAACTTAGAAAAGCCATTCTCATATCACTTTTTAATGCTTGATTTCTTATATCTATTCTTTCAAAATATAATATATTACAAATATCTGGTCTAGTCTACTTGGGAAGAATCTACATTTCAGAGTTTCCCATCCACTGCCATAGCCCCAAGACACAGGTCTATTTATGTTAAACCAAACAGACAGGGGTTATATCTCTATATGACACCAGGTTAGCATGCACAAGACCCTGGATTTCATCCTCATCACTAAATAAGTAAATCAATACATTAAATTTAAAACTGAATTCAGCTCCTCGGCTGCATGAGTCATATTTTGACACCTCAATGCAATTAGTGGCTGACATGTTAGTGCACACATGGAATATTTGTGGCCTCTCAGTCCTGTGGACAGCGTTACTTCTCAGAGACATCTGGTTTCTTTTGCTTCTTTAAAATTTGCTGTTTTATGTGAATTATGAGCTTTGAAATTAAGTATGCGATGTCAGGTGACCATTATCAATAATAACTAATGTTTCCGTCATTGATCAACCTGCTTTGATACAACACCCTGGCTTTCTCTCATCCAGTACCTTTCTCCATCTGCCAGAGAAGCCCACCTGCCCCCTAGGAACTTTCTAAGTCTTCAGGGAGTGCTCACTGTTGCATTTTAAGGAGGAAGTCAAAATACCCCCCCCCCCAAAAAAAGAACCTTAAAAATTATAATCCAAGAATGGTGGTCTGGTTAAAACATCCTTCCCATAACATAATGTTAATAAGATTCAAAGTCCCAAAGTTGTCTGTGGATTTTTATTTAAATGTTAATAGCCTTTGGTTGCAAGGTGTGTATATTTCTTTTCTTACTGTCTAAAATTTCTTCCTAATGCCTTCATGCAATTGTTTAGATCTTGCTGCTATATTTAGCACAAATTTAATTGAGAAAATTATGCGTAAGTCCCCAAACAAGCAGACTTGGAATGAAATCAAGATTAATTTCAATAATTAGTTGTGACTATTTCTGCTATGTCAAGGAATATTTTACCCAAGTGACAACATTAAAATATTCATGAATGATGTCAAGATGGTGATTCTGGGTTACTAGCACCAAATGTAGACCCAGAGGTAGGAAATAGCCTCAGATGCTGAAAACCCTTGGGCCGAGGAACAGCATGCGGTTTATTATAAAAGGGATAATCTAAAAAGTGGTGAATCCATAACATCAAATACAAAAAGAAGAAGAAGAAGAAGAACAGGTGCTACATTGGCTTCAGTCAAAATAATGAACCAGAGACTTCCACGGTCAATAAATAGAGAGGCCACGTTGACCAGCTGTTCCCCATTCTGTTGCACTGCACCCCCACTCCCCTCCACCATGGTGCATTCTCAATGATTTCGTTTGTTGCTTCTCAAATTTTAATACACTGATGAGTCCCAAGCTTTAATGTACTTTAGTGTCAATGGGAGGGCTTGTTAATATGCACTTACAGATCCATGAGAGAGCTTGTTCAAATGCAGATTCCTGAACTGTGTCCTCGGGGATCTTAAACTTTGAGTCTGGGTTGAACCTAAAAATCTGCCGCGGGGAGAACACTGCACATTATTGGATGCAGACATTCCGTGAGCCACCCCTCGGAAAGCATGAGCCAAGGCCTTCTTTCCTTCACAGATTGTCTTGTCTAAATTTTTCCCACTTTTGCAAGAAGTAACTGGAATGGACAAGAATACATATTAGAGAATTAAGCTTGAACTAGAGTCTTACGTCTCTATATGATTATCTCTAGTAGTCTAACTTCGGACAAATCATTTTGCTGATTTTCATATTTAGGTTGTGGCTCCTCCTTTTCTTGTCGTTGCTATCTTTACGACGTCCCTTTACTAGACTGAGAGACTGATAGGCCTCCATCAGCTTAGTAACACGGAACATTTTCCATTAAGAATCTTGCATGTGGCTTTGTGGTACTGCAGGCGGAGTCCAGGGGCTTTGCCCTGAGCCACCTCTCCAGCCTAATTTTCAATTTTGGGCTTGAGGCAGGGCCCAGGCTGAGCTCAAACTTGCAACCTTGCGGCCACGGATTCCCGGAGCACTGGGATTGCACGGCTGCACCTCTAGGCCTGGCTTAGAAGAATTTCTTTTGTGTAGCTGTCCAGCATCATGCTGGGAGTATAGCCTAATCATCACTATTCATACTATTTTATCCTCCTTTCCAAATCTTTCAAATTATTACTATGTCATTTTCTCCTTGTGTCTTACTTTTTTATTTTTTTCTCTCTTCCTGCCTTTCTTCTACTTCTAACTCTGATATGTATTCTTTAGGCTACAATTTTTCTAATCTTCCTTGAAATATCACCAAAAAACTACATATGCACTCTGTTAGATTCAGATCAGTAATGTTGTATCTGGAGTTTTTCAAGAATCCATATTCAACCTTTGGGTTCACAGACCTACGGTCTCTTTTTGACACATTCTTAAATAAATATGATTGAAGTTGATACCCCCTGTCTTCTGCTCTTAGCTTTGACCTTCCTGATGGTTCTATAAAAAGAAAGCTATCCTAAGTGCCTCACCTGAAGCTCACAGACAGTGCATCTCCGTCACAACGTGAATACTTTCTGATGTCTCTTTAAGCCCTGTATTCATAATGTTGGTTTGTAATTCAACTTGCAGGCTATGCAACTGATGTTTTATATTTATTGAAAACTGCCTTACTTCTGTTTCTGCATTAGCCCAACAGTTAAATCACTTTTTCCATTTGTGTATGAGTTGATGTGCCGGGATATTGGGCAATTCAGCTAATTGAAAGGTCTAACCTCATCCTGGGTAATTGATTCATAAGAGAAAATGAAAGAGACTGGGATACAAGCAGCAGCACATCTTTGGCCCTCTTGGTCTCTTGTTGACATCAGCATGGAACTGCAGCCTTCTAATCTGTCAGAACTGTATGGCATGTGGATCACCTACACATGTTATCAAAACAGTAGGAAAATGGCCAACCACATCTGAAGTTTGGGTTCATAACTCAGTTTTTCTTGTGTATTAAGCTATTGGGTTAGTAATAAGAAAATCCAGTGCCCTGCGTTCTGACCTAAAGAAACTAATTACCAGTGGAAATCAGCCACAAAAATTTCCTATTTTTATAAACTCTATTGGCATTCATTTATTCATTATTTCTCCTTTATTTTTGATTTTTAAATATTGATTTCTAAGTTTTACTAAGGCATAACTGTGTGTCAGTCAGATTTTTGTTTCTCTAGGACACAAACACCTGATACCTGCACTATGGAGAGGTCTTCTTTGGCTCGTAGTCCAGTCTATGAAAGAGCATGGTAGAGGGCCTTGGCAGAAAAGAGCTGTTCATCGGGCGGTGGCCAGTAAGCAGGGAACGAAAGGAGGAGCTGAGCACCAGAGCATTACCCTTCCAGGTCGTGCTCCCAGTGGTCCATCCCTCCAGCCCAGTCCCATCTGCAAATGGCACATGAAATCACTAACGCCCCATGATCCAATCACCTTATAAACACATGTGACTTTCGGAGGATATTTTATTTACTGACTTACTAATTTTAAGACAAAGTCTCACTGTCCAGGCTGGTCCTGAGCTCCCTATGGAGCCCAGGCTAGCCTTGGACTCACAGCAACTCTCCTGCCTAAGCCTTCCAAGTGCTGGGATTAGAGGTGTGTGCCACCATACTTCGCTTATGTAGTTCTGGGAAATTGAATCCAGGGCCTTGAGGTTGCAAGGCAAGACTTTAGAAGCTAAGCTTTTCCTCCAGCCTCCAAAGGACATTTTAGATATAAACCATAACAAACCAATATACCAAAGTGTGTGTATCGTTGAGGTGTATATTTTGATGAGTTTGAACATCTATATGTGTGTCTTAGTTACTTTTTCATTGCAGTGACTCAATACCCGACACCCACAAATTTAGGAAAGGTTTATTTTAGCTCACAGTTTCAGATGGTCACAATCCACTCAGGGGCGGCTGGCAGCAATCAGAGTACAGGACAGAGACAGAGGTGGAGGCAGCTTCTCAGGACATCACAAACAGGAAGGCAAGCTAAGACCAGTTGAGACTAGTCCCTGTCCTCCAGGAAGGCAGGTGCAGCTTATGTATCCTTTCAGGTCTCCGCCCAGTAACCAGTCCCTCCTGCATCCAGGTGTGGCCACTACACACCGTTAATCCTAACTCACACGCCTTTAGTCTTAACTGTAATCCACCCCTCCAGACTAGACTCCAATCCACCAACATCACATGGTTCCATAGACAATCCACAATAATGTGCCCATAATAGCATCTCCACAATCAAGGTACTATATACACAGCCATCACTTCCAGCTCTCCTGGTGTTTCTTTTTTGTGTATGTATGTGACTCTGTGTGTGTCTCAGTGTGTGCCTGTGTGTGTATGTAAGAACACAAAAATGAGATCTTTCTTCCTAGCATATTGGTATTTCCTGGTACCTAAAGCATGTTGTAGGCACCATGTTGTACAGCCAAGCTCTAGAACTTACTCATCTTGTAATGTTGAGGCTTTATGACTTTGAGCATGCCAATCAGAGAAAAGCTAATCCTTTCTATTTTCTTTCTTTCTTTTTTTTTAGATATTTCAAAACACAGTGCTCTATTTGCATTCTTTTCTGTTTATAACTAGAGGCTACAAAAACACTGATGCGGTGACAGAAGAGGACTCACCAAACACACCTTCTGTCAGAGAAGGCCACTACCCTGAGAGGTGCTGATGGAAGAAGAGAATTTTTGGAGTTGGAGGAATAGCATGGCAATTAGAGCATTTTCCCAGCAAGTGCAAGGCCATGAGTTCAATTCCCCAGCACCCTGTAAGCCAGACATGGTGACACATGCCTGTTATGTCAGCACTTGAGAGGCTGAGGCAGGAGGATTGCTATGTGTTCCAGGCCAGCCACATAGTGAGTTCAAAACCAGCATGGACTGCAGAGCGAGGGCCTTCTAATAAGAAAAGAATGAGAAAAAAGAATAAAATTTTTGATATAATAAGATGATAAGATGAAGGAAGTAGTTGTTGAATAAAATGCCATGAACTTGATTAGGCTTAAATGTAAAATTTATTAAGCTTTTTTGTGATAGAACATAAGGGGAATGTGAAGGCAAAGAACAAGATTGTTTAGATGTGACATTAAAATTATAATGATATCTTGATTTATTTTGATTTTAGTTAGCTGTTTTATTGAAACATATTTCACAATGAAATCACATATATTAAAGGTATATACTTTGACGACTTGGTGTATATGTACATGGTGAAATAATCACCATAATCATGCTAATTAACCTATATATTGCCCTTTTTCTTTCCTTTTTTCTTCCTTCCTTCCTTTTTTCTTTTTTTTTTAATTTTTGGCCAAAACACTGAATTCTACCCTCCTAGAAAAATTCAAATATACAATAAGGTATTGTTCATCATAGCGGCATTGCCGTGCATTTGGCCTCCAGAACTTACTCATCTTGTACAACTGAAATTGTGCACCACTTAACTAACATTTCCCCATCCCTCTCCTGTAAAAGATAAATATTTCAATCTTTTATTCAGCAAACTTGAATATGCTTTAGATTCCAATCACAAATGACAGAAACAAAGCTCTCAGGGGACGCACAGTGTGTCCAAAGAGCGAGACAATTGAATTTTCAATGCCACATAAAGAGAAATCACATGAAACCTGGAGTGGAACAAGGGTTTCAGGCAATGCATGCTTGAGTCTCATGTCACTGGTTTTGTCACCACTGAGCTTTTCCTAGGTGTGTACTTAATTCCTGGAGCCACCAACCAGGCTCCTTTAAGCTGATGTTTGTTAGCATGCTGCCATGTGACCTTTCCCTGAACCTGTCTTTCCTTTGCTTTCTTTATTGTTTTTGCAGTTCTGGAAACCCAGCCCATCCCAGGGCCTACACACCGAGCTACATCTCTAGTCTATTCTCTAGTATTCTCTAGTTTTGATTTTGAAAAAGGGTCTCTAGAACACCTGGACAGGATTCAAACTTGCAGTCTTCCTGCTTTAGCCTCCCAGAGTGCTAGGATTATAGGCCTGAATCACGAGACCCAGTGTTTTCGCTATTAACCCCCCATCACCCCTCACCTTTTTCTGGTGAAAATCTGTATCTTCTCCTCTGAGCTCCTCAGATGCTTAAAAAATTCATCTGTAGAGCAGACGCCCCATTTATAATATGACATTGTGGCGTATCTTTGCTCCTCCTATTAGAATATGGCCTCTTTAGAGACAGGACGGCCTCGCTATGTCCTTGCACAGCTTCTGGTCCTGAGTGAGCACTCAGCACCTTGCCCAAGACTGTTTTGACTCACACAGGAGAGATGTCCACCCCAGGCTCTATGCATTCTCTGTGTCCACCTCCAGTTTCCCCCACCTCCTGATCTTTCTAAAGTAGCACTGAGTGATTTTTGCACTGAGGAATAATAACATGTAGCCCTCTTGTGGAAGATCCTGAGATTAACCAATTCCTGTATATAGGAAATTTAATAAGTCCCCTTGATAAACACCTATGGACCTTGGCCCCAGGCCCAAGGCTGTCTGTCCAGCTTTCTGTTTCACCAATAACATCTCACAGGAGCACTGGAAGCACCCCCCATGAGCATATGTTCATGAAATTGGCAGGTCTCTGGCCTTAATTTAAAGAGTGTTTAGGCCACAAGGCATTTATTTTTTCTTACAGTGGCCAGAAATCTGTACAGCTCTACTGTTAGGTTATCAGAAGTTTCTGTGGTACATCAGTCTATGAATCCATGCAATGTACAAAACAAATTCCTCTAATACATGAAGTTCCATGTATACTGTTTGTTTGTTTGTTTGTTTATTGAGACAGAGTCTCTCTCTGTAGCTCAGGCTAGCCGTGAACTTACTATGGAGCCCCGGCTGGCCTTGAGCTCATGGGAATCCTCCTGCCTCAGCTTCTAAAGTGCTAGAATTACAGGTGTGTACCACCATGCCCAGATTCCATGTGTTCCTAAATCTAGCTACCATCAGAGCTGCGCTAGGAAACACGCAAGGCTAAAATGAGGCCAATACCAAATGTCAACAGAGAACCCAATCCACTGAACTTAACCATCCCCAAAACACATCACAAAGGAGTTCCGATGCCTAAGCTCTGGCTTTTCATCTTCTCCTTCAGGTAATTTTTAATATTAATTAATAAATACTAGTTTTTCCACACGGTCTTACAGGTTTTTCTTTTCTTTTTAGAGAATCTCATCCTCTTACACCACCAGGAAAAAAAAAAAAAAACAATGGTTAGAAATAATTTTACTTCAGGCATTCTGATCATGGTTCCGTGTGATAAGAAAAATCACATTTCCCATTCTGGCAGGAAATGAACCCAAGTCTGCCACAGGAGTCACTGTCTCCTAGGAGACCTCAGCGTGCAGCATTGCCATGGAGACCAACTCCTCAGCCCTCTCTGCTTGAAATGATTAGTGCAGATCATCAGCTAAGGTTTGTTTGGAGAGCAAAGCCTATAAATACGTGGCCAGGCTTTACAAATGAGGATAGATGCCACGTGTTCAAGGGTGGGCTTGTGATGCAGCGACTTCCAAGTCCTGTTTTGTAGATGCTGGTGGTAAATCTAACGTACCCTGCCTTTAAAACTCTTCTTGCTCCCAAGAACAGATGGGGTCAGCACCAAGAAGAGAGATTTGGCAAACAATCTCTCCAAGAGAAAGTCCTCCTCCAGGAACCCAGGCGTGGGGAAAATCCTTACCCCACCTTCCTTACCTTACTTTACCTTACTGTTGTGGTTTGGGTCTGGATTATCTCCTATGGGCCTCATGAATTTGGATGTCATGGATAGAACCGTGTGTTGCTAGGAGACGGGGCCTCGTCGGGAGGGGTGGATTATGGGTGTGTAGTAGATTGCAGACATGTAGCACACTGCTCGGTGTGTGACCTGGAGCAGGTGGATCAGTGGGTGTAACTCAGAAAGGGTAGGTCACGAGGCCAGGACGTGGGAGGGTATGTGCTATTTCCCCCTTCCTTCTGGATTTGACTTCCTGCCAGCGACACTGTGAAGACCTCCTCTGTCAGGTGCTTGTACCATTACTGACTGTCCATGAATGGACTGTGACCATCTAAAATTGTGAGCTAAAATAAACCTTTCTTCCCTTAAATTGTAGATGCCAGATATGTCCCAGCAACAAAAAGTAACTAAGACCCGTACCTGATCTTAGCTTATTTACTTTACCTTACCTTATCGGCTACCTTCTTCTGACCTGTGCCTTCTCTGAGCTTTTTTAAAGGATAGGGAGTTGACCATCACAAGTCCATAACATGCTAGCGCTGGTTAGAAGGGAAGAGCACATGAGGTTCTGTTTTTCATTTAGAGCCTAGATACTCATTTTTGACACAATAATCACAAAAATCACCATCACAGCAATTCGGATAATCACACTGACTGTATGAACTGCACAGCCAGGTGTGGGAGAAGTCAGCTCAGGATTGTGGGGAAGTTGGAAAATGGGGCCGACTCCACCTTGGTCTACAGCTGCCGGCCTTTGTTGTAGACATTCCCAGCGAGACTGCACATGGAGAGATTGGGAAATGTCAAGGACATCGTTTGAAGACATTTTGCAGTGGAAATAGTGCTCAACGTACAGTGGCTCTGTTGGTGAGCCACTCCTGGGGGCTGGTTTGGTAAAGGGCAGGTGATGAAAAGAAAGGAAAGAAAAGGCTGAAAAGATAATGTCAGAGCATTGGCCATTCTGTAGCAGGCCAGGCTACAAAATCCTCTTCAGATTTAACACAGCTGATTCTCAGGTTTTATACACAATACCAGAAAATGTATTTCTGATCATCTGCTTGTGTTTGTGTGCTTTTTGGATACTGGTGATGTTAAAATGTCATGTTGCCAACCCTATGTATTAATACATTATTTAAGTGACTTACCATTGCTTCCCTTCTTCTTAAATTCCTAAAAGCACTTTTTCTAGATGTGCAGAATGATGTCCTTCAAGAACACTGATACCCTCTCCTCTTCTGCGGCCCTTTCCAGAGTGTCACGGTCATCTCCATTCACCTCCCACGATGCCAGTGCCACTTGCCAAACCTGATTCCTTGTGGGAGGCTTGTGACTATCACTGCGTGTCAAGCCAGCTTAGTTCGTGTGGAAAGTCTGGGTGTGACTCACCTTTGTGCACGGTTGTTCGGTCGTCCGTTCAAGAAATGTTTACATGATCCGAAGTGTCAGGTAGGCTTCTGGGACAGGAAAGAAAGCTGATGAACCAAAGGTTTGAGGTAACCAAGGCAGCCAGCTGGGCTGCCAAGAATCTGTCCCAGTGTCTGAGGGAGACACTGCCAGAGAGAGGGACCTGCTTCAGTCACTCTAAACCATGGCAGCACATAGCCCACAAAGTGAGGAGGAAAAAGACTTCAAAGCATTTAGTCTTCCTGTAGGGCGACTGCTGTAACTATCTTACTGTAAGTCCCACACGGTAACTTCTCAGCCACTTCCACACATGTAACTTGGCTTTCTGTTTGTGATCCTGGCCTACAAACAGACGATCTCTCATCCTTCTCAAGCAGGCCCTAGTGATCTTCCTGGTCCCGGCAGATAGCCACCGACTGATGACAACTCGGCGCCCAGCATGGACCAGTCTCTGACAGACCTGTAACTCACTGCCTACTCCCTGTATATCAGATGACCCCACATTGCCATCTTCTACCTAACCCCCAACCCTCACGCTAGCTAGTAGCCCAATCTTCAACCCTTAAAATGACTCATTTGACCACACTGAATAAAAACTTTGCTCAACTCATAGTTGGGAACTTACCTCTGGACTTGCTACACAGGTGTAGGGTTGTCAGATGCAGTAAGGATTTGCTTTAAATTTTCTCACTGCTGGTCATATTTGTTGGTTTCCCATAGGTCTGTCTTTGACCTTGCACTACCAGAAAAGCAAGTGAAATGTCTGGGCACTGGATTAGGGGTCAGTCCTAGAAGCTGGGACAAGGCTGTGCCAAAGATTAGTAAGTGAATGTGTGGATAGATCTCGTATCATCAGGGCCACTGAGGGGCTTTGCTACACTCCAGGTGGGAAGGAGGGTCCATCATCATGGAGTGTGCAACAAGTGAATCATTGCAGCATTTAGGTTTTCAAAGAAGCACTTTAGCTCTTTAAAAGATTTGGAAGAAGGCAGGAATAGAATCCATCAGGAGAAGATGGTCAAGGCTTGACTATGGCTGGGCCAGGCTGGGAGAGAGCTTTGATTTGGCGCAGCTGCAATGAGGCCCCAGAGATGGGCAGGAGGTGGTTGGAACTCAGGACAAAATGCTGCCATCTTCACATCTATCCTCTTAGGTTGCTGGTGTGGCACAGGCCAGCATGCCTGAAATGGGGAATCCATATGACAAAGTGGTGTTGATGTTCCCATCCACACTGTGTGGCAAGAGGGTCACAATGTGTCCAAAACAGGTGTCTTACTTAGTTTTTTGTTGCTGGGACAGAACGCCCAACATCCACAATTTAATTTTAGCTTACAGTTTCAGAAGGTCAGAGTCCATACGTGGGCAGCTGGCAACAGTAGAAGCACATGGCAGAATGGTATCCTAAAAAAAAACAAAACAAAACAAAAAACAAACAAACAAAACAGAAAACAGTGCACTGAGCAGCATACAGAAAGCCAGGTAAGAGAAGAATTGTGGAGCCACCCTTCCAGGTCCTGTTCCAGCCATTCACCATTTTTAACACCAGCCTCCTGTGCTTTCTGACAAGACCCAACCTCTTAACAGCATGCGGTTTCAACAGTATTTCACAACATCTGAATACACGAGGATTTGCGGGTGAACATTTCAGATCCAAGAAGGAACCCCAGCAACATAGGAATGTCTAGGCAGCATTGGGGGTTGCTGTGGCCCCGCATTTGTCCTTTCTCATCACATGTTTCCTCTTCAACTTGTCCCAGTGTGCTGTGTGAGGCACAAGACATCCGTGGGATGCGTAGCAGAGAGCAGATCAGACCCAGAACAGTTCCTCAGCAGTCTTGTCCCAGTAGATGATCTCAGGGGAGGAAGGGCCTTCCCTGAGGAAAGAAGGATCATGAGACAACATGCTTCCAGTGCTTCTTATACCTGCCTTCTGGAGACGAGGATGCAGAATACCCTTTTCTCATTTTCTTGGACTTGGAATCTCCCTGAAGTGTTTGGCAATGGGACCACTGTTCCTTACAACATAATCTCCACTCATGTTCTCTAGCACAGCCAATAAGAAATGTCCCTGTAGATTTTCCTAGAGAAAGAGACGTGAGTAGAGGAGTTTTGAAGCAATTGGACAGAGAATCAAAGAGAAAAAAGAAAACTAGAATAATTAGGAAAAAATATGATACTACTGACTGAATGTTTGTCTGAAATAAATATAAATGGATTTCTTTAAAATAGGCATTTTAAAAGCTTGTTCACTCCTAATGCCTTTAGTTTCCACAATGACTGTGATGTAGATGAGGCCAGAATTGGGTCCCATTCACCAAAGCATAGGCAAACTCAGGAAGCATTATAGGCATCCTATCAGGCTCTGGTGAGAGAAAGACGGCTTTAAATATGATTCTGCAGCTTCCCTGACTATGGAACAACATTTGCTACACCATAAAATTCTTGTAAATGTCTTTGACCTACAAGTGTTTCACATTTGCTTGGGTGAACAACATAAATCTTAGTCTAAAGGACAATCTCTCCAAACGTCATCCATGAAATTAATGAAGGGTTACAAAGAAAACATTGCATCAAACTAAGGTTTCACGACAAAATATAAAATATTCAGAGATATCTTTTTATGCAACGAGTGTCAAATAATAGTGGTGTAATTGAATTTTATTTTTCAGATAATTGGGTGAAATAGCCACATCACTTACAAGAGGAATTTTTAAAAATCGCTCCTTTAATGATTTCATTTCCTACGCTCTCGTGCTCACCTGGTGCACAAATGGTCTCATTTATGGCTCTGGGTAATGCTCTGTTCCCTCCCCACCCCTTATACCACCGTTGCCATAGTAACTAATGTGCTTTAATGAGAGCAAAGCACACAGAGATTAAAATGAAGTAATAACAGTAAAAGGGATTAGATTGAACAAATACAAAACTAAAAATATGCTTAGGTGAAATGTTGATTTTTATCGATACAGATTTACAAGGACAACCCTGGATTCATGCTTTAGTTGCCCAGGAATTATGTCAATAGCAAATCACCTCTTTTTTCTTCAGAATCCAACTTCCCAAGTATCTTAGTCACTTTTTCATTGCTAGGACTAAATATCCGACATGCACGAATTAGAGGGGGAAAGGTTTATTTTAGCTCACAGTCTCAGAGGGTCCCAGTCCATTCATGGGCGACCCGCAACAGTGGAAGCACATGGCAGAGGTGGAGGTGGAGGCAGCTCCTCACCACATTGCAAACAGGCAGCCAAGTCCAGTCCAGTCCAGTCCAGTCTCTGAGGAAGGTAGCAGCACATATATACTTCCAAATCCCATCACATTGATCTGCCCCTTCAGGGTCCAGCCTCAATGTTCCACCCCTTCCAAGTGCAGTTCTAATCTACCACATGCCTGAAATCCAGTCCATATGCCTGCGATCCACCCTCCCAGACCAGGCCCCAGTCTCCGAACAGCCCATGGTCCCATCAGGCAATCCATAACATCCAAATACATGAGACTTTTGGGGGACATTCCAGATCCAAACCACAATATACCAAGTTAATAAATGCCTTTATTAATTTTCTTGGAGGAAGTAACTACGTCTCCAGCATATTTTCTCAATTCAGGTATTTTTTATAAACGGACTTAAAATTAAGCCAAATAAACTCCATCATTGGTACGTAGTCAGATGTATTTGTTCAGCAATAGAAGACTTAGGGG
Source organism: Ctenodactylus gundi (assembly GCA_004027205.1). Taxonomy (NCBI): domain Eukaryota; kingdom Metazoa; phylum Chordata; class Mammalia; order Rodentia; family Ctenodactylidae; genus Ctenodactylus; species Ctenodactylus gundi. The sequence continues at coordinate 419,587 of PVKB01000950.1, read as the reverse complement.
GGTGTGTGTGTGTTACTGGGCCCTTCACACTGAGATACATCTTCAGCCTGTTTTACAATTGTTGATTTTTGAAACAGGGTCTTAGTCACACAGTTTCCCAGGCTGGCCTCAAAGCAGGCTGACCTCAAAGTTGCAATCTTCCTGCCTCAGCTTCCCAGAGTGCTAGGAACAATTTTTAAATGAAGCTTAAAAGTAAATAGCAGAGAGATTTCAAAGGAGTGTAAAATAAGTTCCCACAAAACGAGGAATAAAATAAGGTTAAAGCAGGAAAAGAAAATATGAGAGAATGGAGCCCTGAAGAAAACTTTCAGAGTACTTTTCATTGTGTTCAGAGCGCAGATAAGACCCACTTCATGACTAGATGTCCCAAGAAGCAAAAAATGTCGTAAAGGCAGTCACCAGGTGCCTCTGCACTTTGCAGATAGGGTACATGAGAAGAAGATCAGGCAACTACACAGCTTTCTTGTCCTTTTTCCTCTTAATTGACATTTAGTAATTTGCATATATTTGAGGCAGAATATGATGCTTCTGTATAATGACCAAGTCAGAAAAATTGGCATATCTATAACTTTAAATTTCTTTGTAATGAGTACATTCAAAATCCTCTCTTCTAGGTACTTTGAAATGTACAATGCATTGTTGTTTAAGAAGGTTACAAGGAATTAGAGAGAGAGGAACCCTCAGACATTGCTATTGGGGATGTGAAATAGTACAGCCATTATTAACAGCAGTATGGAGGTTACTTGAAAAATTAAAAATAGAACCATGATAGCATCCAGCAATCCTAAAACTGGGCAAACATCCAAAGGAAAGAAAGCCAGTCACTGAGGAGACACCTGCACACATCCTGGCTTTGCAGTTGCCAACTGGCCCAGGGCTGGAACAGGAAGTCACCAGGGGAAGTGCTAAGGAATGGAAAACCCCACTGAAGTGACTCTAAAAGTGTTGCTGAATGCCTCTGCACCTAAATATAGATAGTGCAAATACTAATATCATGCACTCAGTTGAGTTAATTGCAAAACTGAGTTCAATTTATGTTCCATTTTTTTTTCTGGAGAAATGACAGTCTCCACTTTCGTTTCACAGCTGCCCATGCAGGCACAGAATCCTGTCATAAGTCTGATGTTATACTCTGAATTTCCCTTTGCTAGCTTCCTCTTAAACCATAATAGCTCAGTTTCTCTCAAATGCAGGTGGTTTCAGAACCATCCTGGTGTTGATTAAAAACTGTAAACCTAGGAGCCAGAGCCCAGACCTGTTAAGCTGGCTCTCTAGATGGAGAATCCAAGAGCCTGAGTTTTAACCAGATTGTCCAAGTGAGTCATAGAGTCATTAGGGCACAGGGGGAAAAAATGCATAGACCTTAGAGTCAAGAAATTGAAATTCAGTTCTTAGTGCTACATGTTGTAGAAGGTCACAGCAATTTCAGAAGATTAGATTGGATTGTTCAGCAGAATTTTATTCAGATGTTGAATGTCATAATTGTAAAAATAAGAACTATCAACAAAAAGTATGGTGATGTTTTTTATTGTAGGATAATGTTTTAAAAAGAAAACAGAGAGTAGGCCAAAAGAGAAAATTCCCAGATAACAGGGTCAGTCAAACAAGAAAATTCAATCACGTATTTTTCAAAATTCTTGGGAAGTGGGGGAAAGGAGAGGGAGGAGTGAAAGAACGATAAAATAATTCTATCCTTCAAAAAGCCTAACAGACTGCCATGAGACGATGAACACACAGCAGATTATCTCACAAGATGCACAGAACTGGCATTAAAATAGACTTCAAAGGAGGAGGCCCTCAGATCCACTGGATAAATAGAACTCACTGGTTCACCAAATTGGACTTTGCTGCACTCATTACTTAGGCCCATTTATTGTGCCCTATGTGGGGTAAACAGACGTGGGTGTTCACATCTCATGCCTCCCATGCTCCTTTGGGGAGCTCCTCATCTAAGTAACCCTTTCCCCAGCTCCTCAGGTAGCTCCTCGATTATACTTCCGTAGGTAGCCCCTCCCTCAGACTCCTAGAAGTGACCCCAGTGAACGCATTGGCTCTCCACATTGGACCCTAATGCAGTCATTTGCTTGACCTGTCTGCTGCGCCCCATCTTGGGTGAATAGACCTTGGCATTTACATCTCCCCAGGGAAAGGGTTTCCCCCAACACATAAGAACTACTTCCACACAAGATCAACTTGCTCAGCACCCTGACTTTAGTTGTTGTTTCTTCTGATTTTTTTTTCATTACAAAATGTTCGAGTATACAAAAGAGTTGGAAGGCAAATGCAGTCAGTGCTAAATTGCTCCCAATCTAAATTCAAACTTGTTAGCACTCCACAGTGTTTGCTCTGTCTCTAATCCTCGTGCCTTTGTTGTGTGTGCTTTGAGTCATCAGAAATTACGTTGTATCTTAGCAGCAATTGAGCTCCCAGTACTTCTTGCATGGGAAAACAAGGTAATTCTCTGATTTCACTCACTATGCATTCCATTTTCAAATTTTCCAAATTACATCCAAACTGTATTTTATGGTTGCTTTCTCCTAATCTCCCAGAGAACAATCGAGAAGAGCATGCATTACAGCAAAATTTTTGTTAGACTTCTTCTATCCTGGAAGCCAGGGCAGTCCTGCACCACGTGAGGACATCGACTTTCCAAAGAGTCCAGGACAGTCGTGTTTTCCAATTTTCTGGAACTGTCCAACTGCCTCCTCACGGCATCATTTACCGTGTTGCCTTAGCCAATGTTTCTGAAGCTCTGAATTAAGTCTAGAGACTTTACACTTCTAGATTAAACAATGTGGGAAAAATCACTACACAGGTGACATGGGACAGTTCTCAAGGCACTTTGTTAGTAGGCACACAATGGTCAGATTCTCTGCTGACCATGCAATGGTAAATGTGATCAGAAAGGCGGTGACTGCTTGACCATGAAGTCTGCAAAGAGTCGGAGGGCGATATTTTGCCACCATATAAACTGTAATACTTCCCCCTAGACCTTCCACAGAATGACTTCAGCATTCATTTTGGGGTCCTGGTAGAATTGGTTATTGTACTGAGGTTACAAAATAATTATTTTCCATATTGTCTTATTCTTCTGCATTTATTAATATTGTTTTGTGAAGGAAAATGTCTCTTTTTTCGTTTTCTTGAATACTGCCCTGAGTTCATACCTTTTTTTCATGCAGTTTGTGATTTAATGTAGAAAGTTATGTGGTACATGTAGACAATAGCGTGTTATTCAGCCTTGAAAAGGAAGAAAAGTCTGACACAAGCTGTTACACCGTCCACCTTGAAAATATTACACTAAGTTAGACAGTCTAGGCACGAAGTAACACAAACGGTATGATTGCACCTGTGTTACTTACCTAATTGGTCACACACATACAGCCAAAAAAATGACAATGACTACCTAGGCATGAGAGGACAGAATGGGTATGTATTGTTTAAGGGATATAGAGTTTTCTTTTGCCTGATCAAGAGAATTTTCTAGATGGATGGAGCTAACGGTTGCACAAACATGGGAATGTACTTAACACTGCAAATGTTATACTTTGACATCGTTAAGATGGTAACTTTTAGGTTAAATATATTTTTTCCTACCGTCTTAGAAAATAATAGTATCTACAAATACAGTGACATCAAACTGTCCTTTATTGTGCTAGCTGATCCCGTGGTGGAGACACTGGAGTAGCGAACAGTAGAAATGGAATCGGTGCTTGCATTCGGTCCTCAGCTGGGAAACCCGAAGGAGGAGAGCAAGAGCGCTGAGCACGCTGGGTCACCTCTGCTCTGCCCGCGGGTCGCGGCCTTGCCTGGAGGCCTCTGGGCCTCTCACCACGACCCTCTCCGTTTGGACTCTGTGGATACGATGCCTTCCTCACTTAAGTTTCCTCACAGTGTGTGTAGTAGGAAAGAGAGAGAGAAAGGAAGGAATAGGGGAGGGAAAAGGGAGAGAGGGAAAGAGAGAGAACGAGAGAGAGTTTTAAGAGTCAAAACTTTTCTCCTGATTATCTAGCCGTGAAATTCACATTGTGTCACCTTTGCGTTCTCACTAGGAAGGAGAAGCCACAGTGCACATGTGAATTCAAGAAGAAAACAAGACCTCTCGTCTCAGCGGAAGGACTCTTGCTTGTCTGAAGGACCTTACCAATCGCAAAAGTGGAAACCTGGACTTCATCTTACATTGCTTTGTTCTTCTCCTGCCCTGATCCCAAAGGCGATCGATTTCTGTCAACCCTGCCCCCTAATCCTCTATTAGTGTTTCTGCTCCACTGCACTTGACTTTATTTAAATGCATTCTCCGTATCACAGCCAGTATCTGCCATGTAGACCAGAAATTATGTCACTTTCCTTCTTAAAGTTGATGTCTCCTAAAATGAAATATATAAATTTGCTGTAGCTTAAATTGCTTAACAGGCCTGGACCTTGCTCATCTGTGCTGCTCCATCTTGAGCCCTAATTTCCTTCTTCACCTGCCCAAACGTCCCAAGTTCCCTCTCACCAACACACTTGCACTTTCCCCTGCACCCCCATGACCCCTCTTCTCACTTCTTTCTCGTCTTCTCTTCCTCTTTTGAGTAACAGTTGTCTGCCCCTAAGAAGTATTTCCCAAGCTGGAAGCTTGATGATTTTATATCTTTCTAGAAAAATCACACTTTGGTCTCTATGATCCAAGGACCTTCTAGATCAGAAATTGTGTGGCATCACTGAGACTGTGCCCAGCTCACAAGAAATAATCTTTTCCAAGGAAGGGCATGTCTCAAAATCTGTTAGTGTCCCAGGATCTCTGACAAGTTAAATTTCATATTCCAGATCCTCCACACCATAACAGCAGCTCAACCTGCAGCTTTACTGCCAGTTTCCACAGCTTTTCTGGGCTGCAAAGAACTTGGGCTTCTCTTAGTGACTAAGCCTACACCAGAGCTTCCACATCAGCGTCACTTTGGATGCAAACCTTTTTCCCAGGTTTCTCAGCCTTCTCCTTCCGGGCTGCCAGAAACCTCAGTCTTCTGGGCCTACTCCAAACCTCTCCCACTACGTTCCGCCTTGCCCACTATCGGGTTCTCTCTCCCTGGGAGTCTTGCTGAATTCTGCCTCAGTGCTGGTTTTTTCCCCCATTTGGATTATACTGTCTCTCAAGTCCTATATTTCAGGAAAGCTAAATATCCCTCTTTTAAACTATCCTAAGACGCAAGGAAACTCCTTTTGTGAGCATCTAAGAACAATAGATGCACAGATAAACACAAAATTCTTCATGACATTCTTAAGGAAACTAGACTGACTCACGAGATGCTGCAGGAGAGGTCATTTCTCCCTTACTCTGCATATAGAGAAAGCACTGATCTCACTACCTTAATCAATTTTACCATTTTATGATTCAAGTAACTTCAAGGGAATACTTTCTCAGTCTGTCTTCTGTTACTTTAATTAGACACCACAGACTGGGTAATTTATGAGGAATACAGTCATACTTAGCTCACAGTTCTCACCTGGGAAGCCCAAGATAGAGGTGAAGACCTCCTAGGAGGGAAAGACTGCCTGTGAAGTCGACAGGCGGGAAAGGCAGCTCAGGTACAGCGGTGCACGTACAAGAACTAGAGCCAAACTAGCTTATATAATACACCCACTCTGTAGGCAACTCATTAAGCCACAAATGGATTAATCCACTATTGGGAGCAGGGACTTCATGACCTAACCACAGCTTAAAAACCATCTGGTCCTAGCTACTAAATCCCCCACAACACAGATTAGACATCAACATGAGCTTTTGTAAGATCATTCAAGCCATAGCAAATGCCATGAAAATTGCCAGTTGATATTACATTTTTTCGTTGGAAAAAAGTTTGAACAAGTGGTGAAGATAACAAGAAAAGAAAAATCTCACCTTATTTATGTTTATTGGAAGGAGAAAAATTGGAATTAATGAACAGTTAAAATCCAGATTGTTTATATACAAGAATGCCAACCAGAAACTTTGAAAACTCCCTCACGGCCCCATCAGAAGGGCTGGCTGTTATTTCTCCTTCACAGCCAGATCAGAGGAGAATATGATTATTTTTGCTTTCTAGGCCGAGTAGGAAAAAGAGAAGCACTCAAAAGCTAGGTGTCTTGTCCACAATTACTCAGTCAATACGTGGAAGAGCCTGGATTCCAACCTAGGTCTCTCTTCAGCGTTCTACAGAACTTTCAAGACAAGCCTGTAATTTGCAGAGCTGAAAGGCAGGGGAATTCCTTGGGGGAGTTACTCTAATGAGTAGGTGAGAGTGATTCTCAATTAACATATCAACAATCTCTAAGTAAATTAGCACTTCCCTGGAGAGAGGGGGTTAAAACTGGGTTCCCTTAGGCCAGGTTCCCTGCTCAGCCTTCCTACCAGGAGAGTACTAGGTTAAGCCTGCACCTCGCCCTCTGAGGCATCTCAGGCCCTGACGTAGAGGTGAGAAGTAATTACATTTAACAACATGCATTGCCTCCAACCAGAAGAGTAAGAAGCATTAATCACCACTCTTTTTTCCTATACAATCAATTTGATTAATTTGTGGCTGGTTTTTCAAGAAGTGGTGAAATATCCAGACACCCCTCTTCAGACACCCCTCTCCAGGAAGGGGTGGAGCCACCCCAGAGGACAGTTTGCACAGAGTTCTGGCAGGGGAGTTTGAGGGAGGCCTGGGATCTGTGTACGCAAGCATGTTCCTGCAATTCAGAAAAGTTGCCAAGTATTCCTACCTCTGCCTGCCACCTAATGTCTACCTGAAAAGCAGGGAAGAGTCCAATTGCCAGGCAGGTGAAAGCAGCTATTGTTATTGACAGGACAGCATTTTAAGCATAAAGTCACAAAATGCTTCCCGCATATCTTAAAACTCTACCCAATCTGACAACTAAAACAAAAAAAAAAAAAAAAAGAAAGACAATCTGGGCCACCAGCCAAAGGAAAGTCAAGAAAGTTCAGATGCAAGGAAACACAGGTGCCCAAAGTGAACAGAGCTCACCTTTTAACAAGAGTCCAGGGTGCTAGCAAGGGTCTGTAAACTTGCCACTTACTTTGTAAACTTACATCTGTGATACCCTCTTCCTACGGCACATCCTTCAAAAGTCGCTTGTACTCAGTGGCAAGCCAGAGAGATGGGCACTTTTGCAGACATTGGTCCTACCATCTCCCCAAAAGCTGGCTTTGATGAAACTCTTTACATATTTCCCACAAGCAGTGGCCTCCTTTGACTTGGTGCTGGCAGTGAGCAGAGGACCCTTTGAAAGATTTGGCTGCAGTTGGCCCGTAGCACCTTCATTACCATTGCCGGTAATCCTGTATGAGTCACATTCAATACGTGTTCTGAATTTGAGCATTGCCACAGATTAAATATTTGTGTCCCCTCACAATTCATATGTGAAAATCCTAATACCCAATGTGATGGTTAATAGGAGGGGTCTCGAAAGGTAGCTATTTTAGGAGGCTATGCGATTGGTTCCTTTATAAGAAGAAACAGCAAGGAGCTTGCGTGTCTCTCTCTGCTCTCAGCCATGTGAGGATACAATTAGAAGACAGCTGTCTGTAACACAGAAAAACGGCCCTCACCAGACACCTGACCCACCATCGTGCCGTTGACCTTGGTCTTCCTCCCTCCAGAACTTAAGAAAGATGTGTGTTGGCTAAGCCCCTCGATTACGATAGATTTGTTGTAACAGCCCAAGTGGTCTAAGACAGGAATTCAAAGAAAGGAGAAGAAAAGGGAGGGAGAAGAGGGGGAAGAGAGAGAGAGAATGGGTGTGTGGGGAGGGGTAACAAATCTAGAAATCATTTCTTTCTGGAAATATTTAAAATTCGTGCTAGAAACTGTTTTTTAGAACCTGGACACCCTGCTCTACAGAGTCATCTTAAGGATTCTTTCCTTTTCCAGGACACTATTAGGACGGTTCCAACTTCCCAGGGTCACGCCATGCCAAGGAGTAGCCCTCCCCGACGAGTTCAGCCTGGCAGCCTCTAGACAAACCCTGTAAAGGACTTACACTGACCTGCCATGTGTCTCTGAAGCCACCAGCCCCGTCCCTGGATCATCAGCAGGCCTCATGCTGGCATCAAAGCTGTGTAATCTGGGTAACAATAACATTAAGAAAAAAACTCTTACATCCTGGGGATGATGCCAGTGATCAGGGCACTGTAATTGCTATAATTAAAAGCAAATCTACCACTGCAGCAAAAGTAGGTCAGTCATCGGCTTGGTGCAATCTTTGACGAGAGTGGGGAGCAGAAGTTAAAAAAAAAATAGAGGTAAATAAATTTCTACAGCACTTGGGCAAAAAAATGTTAGGGATTCTATACGGTCATGTCTCCCTAGCTGGCTGGATATCAAAAGGTAACTCCATCGACACAGGAGTAGCTCAGGCAGTAGTCCGTAACTGTAGACTTTTGAAAGGTAGCTGACATTTTGTTCAGTTCTTATTCAATGTTGTCTTTGATTAAATAAGAAACACGTTGACCCAAAGACCAGCTCAACTCTTTCCTTGTCTGGACAGAGTCACCTTAGCACGCAGAGCCAGGAGAACAGGTTATGTTTTCCCCTCACTGTTTCATCTGTCCTGTATTCCTGAGATCTTCATCTGAATCTTATGTCTTTTGTAGTAGCGGCTACTGGCGAGGTACCAGCTGAAATCTTGACTGGGCACATATCGACTTGAATCTACAACACATCATTCATGGAAAATGAAAACAACCAGGAATACAAGTTAACCTGGGGAAATAGGTTCATATTTTGCCTTCCCCCTTCCTGTTACTTCTTTTTCACATGGACGTTTCCACTAATGCGGAGCTTCATAAGCACACAGATGGGGAATGATCCTTGCCTCCGTCCCCTTACTCTTCCCTTGAACTTGGGCAAGGCCTGTATTTCCTGAAGTCCTGATTTTCTTCTTCACAAAATGTGTATAATATTAATTGAGACCACTACATATACTTCTATAAAATAACTTACAAAGTTCTTGATGCCTTGTTGGGATCCAACAAACAGAAGCACTTCAAATGTTTCACTCATGTGTTTGGGGAATGTTACATTGTCCTAGTTCTAGTTGTTTACTACTTGTACAAGCCCATGTGAGCTTCTACGTCAAGAGCAGAAAAAGGCCATTTTTCTTGAGACAAGAAAAGGCAACAACGACCAACAACAAAAACAGCTTTATCATCATTCTCAGGAGCTACTGAGGAAAACAAAACCAGAGCAGACCTGTTTGAAGGCAGCAAACTATACCAAACTATACACCAAAGCTCCAAGAGGTCAGACACAGCACCACGTTAAATTCCTTCAGGGACCGGAAGAATAGAATAATGGTTAGAGTGTTCGCCTAGCAAGCTCAAGGCTCTGAGTTCGATTCACAAGTACCACATAATCCAGGCATGGTGTGCACTTCTATGATCCCAGCAAGAGAATTGTGAGCTTCAGGTCAGCCCAAGCCACATAGTGACTTCGGGACCAGCCTGGGCTGCAGAGGAAGATGAGGAAGATCCTGTCCAAAAAAAAAAAAAAAATCCTCCATCACTTCTTCCTGCTTGCTATGAAAAGTTTCCATTTTGAAGTGAATTCTATCTAGACAAGTAAATTAGTTTTTTAATGAGACACAAATCCCCCTTTCCTGTGCCTAGTGCGGCTTTTCTTGCCAGGATTTTCAACCCAGTCCTCGTCATGATGGAGAGACCTGTGGTTCTCTGGAACTTAGTGGCGGCAGGGAGGCAGGGAGGATGGTCATGGGAAACAGAGCCACCACGCAAGTGTCCTGGCACTCATTCGATGAGGCAAGGGCAAGATGCAAACAACCAAAAGCGTTTATAAATATCCCATAAGCAGGTATATCACAAAGATAACTATTTGGTAGACGAGTATTCTGAATGCTTGATGAACTTTGTTCTTGAGTTCTGGTTGCTACATCATGCACTGAGATGTGCAAAATCCGGAGACCTTAAAAGGAGGGGCTGGATCCGCCAGCCACACTAGGGGAGCAAGAACAGGGAGCAGGCTGAGCTCCTCCCCAGACTGTAGATCTGAAACTCTTCCTTGGCTTTCTTTCAAATTCCATAATTTGACCATCAAGCAAACTTCCCACTCACGAACAAAATCGTTGAGTTTTGTTGTTGTTGTCATTGTTCTGAGCCTTATTTATCACCATCAAACTGTACATTAAAAAATTTCCAGAGCTGTGTGTTTGGCAACTTTCTGTGTGCTGAGATCAGATTCCTCAGAGATGAGTCGTTTCACCTCTTGTTTCAGGACCATCTCAGGCTGGACTCCCCTGAGCTGATCCCAATAATAAAATTCACATCCACATGATTTATTAAGGAAGTGATCCCGCTGGAAACCTACAGCAAGGTAAGAAAGCAGAACAGGGAAGGAAAATGTCTTAGAGGTTCCTAACATTATCAATTTATAAAGGGAAAAGCTGTCTTTTGACCCACGGGTTTGGAGGTCCCAGTCAATGCTCAGGCAGATCCTTAACTTTAATGCTGTATTAAGTTGACACATTGCTGCATGTGGCAGAGCAAGACTGCGTATGGCCACAAAGCAAAAGAGGAAGAACAGACTACGGACCCAGCATCCCCTTTGGTTGTACCCTCAGTGACCTACCCACTAGGCCCACCTCTTAAAGGTGTTTTCGCATCCCAGTAGTACCATCTTGGAGAAGAAGGCTTGAACACACAGGCCCTTGAGTTCAAAGTTAAGAAGCTAAAGAACGAGCAGGAGTGCCACTTCGGGCAAGCTCCAGAACTCAGTTCCAGGAACCTTGCAGATCTTGTCTCCATGTGAGGCAAGACTGCAGAGCAGAAGTGTTCCCACACCTGTGAGTTCTTGACCAGGTGTTAATATTTAGATCTCAATCTTTTCCAAAGATTATGCATTGAAACCTGACTTCCAACTGACGAAACTGACAGGAGGTAGTGGTAGCTTTAGGACATGGGGCCTTGCTTGAGAAAGTTAGGTCATTGGGGTAGTGAGGGGTGGGGGTCATTCTCTTTCGGGAGATATTGGGCCTTCCTTCCACCATCCCCTGACCCTTCCCCCCTGTCTTTGCTTGCTGGCCACCAGGAGGGGAGCAGGAGGGGAACACTTCCTGTTATGATGCTTTGCCTTGCCACAGGCCTAACGTAATGCAGCCAAGCAACCTTGAGCTCAAACCTCTGAAACCGTGAGCCAAATTGGGTGATAGTGGGTCCATCATTTTATCTTAAGTTAATTATCTCAGGTATCTTGTCATGACAGAAAGTTAACTAATACACCAAGGCTATCCAGGGTGGTGAATTCCCAAGTAAGTACAGCTCTCTAAACATAAGGGTGAAGACTTTCAAGTAACCCATTGCCCTTTGGGGAGACGCAGGGTCCACAGACATACGGAACAAAGAAGTAGTAGAGGACTGTGCTGAAATAGGATGGCCACGATTAGCAAGAGCACATACGGAACAAACATTGGATAGGATATATCTATATTTAAAAAGCATTGGCTGTTCACCTGAGATTCAGATTTACCTGCTTCTGTATTACATCTGGCAGGCCTCACAGAAATCAGAGGGCTGTCATCTAATTTGTGTTCTCACTGTATGACGCAGGCAATCCCCAACGTGAGGCAGGTTTCCCTCGTTATTATAAAATACCTGAGATAACCCATTTAAAAAGAAGAAAACCTTCTTTTGGCTCACCTTTTCAAATGTTTCAGTCCGCAGTCATTTGGCTGTGTGACTTTGGGACCTCTAGCAAAGTGCACACCACAGCAGGTGTATATGGTGAGGCTAAGCTACTTACCTCCTAACAGCTGAGAAGAAAAACAGAGCAAGAAGGAAATCCAGAGGCTTAATACCCACCTCAAGGTCATACCACCGGTACCTGACTTTCTCCTACTAGGATCCACCTTCTGAAGTTGTCCCTATCTTCCAATAGAAGACTGGCAACTAAGCCTTAAACACAAGGACCCCTACAGAGACACTTAAAAATCCAAATCATTGCCAGGTCCAATGGAGCAGGCCTGTAATCTCGCTGCAGGCCTGTCATTTTAGCACATTGGGAGACTGTGCTAGAAAGACCACACGTTCAAACCCAGCCTGGGCAACTTAGTCAGATCTTGTCTCAAAATCAAGGCTAAACGATACAGCTGAGGACATAGCTCAGTGAGAAGGCATTGATTTCAAACCTCAGGGCCACAGAACAAAGAGATAAACTCATAAATAAATAAAATCCAAATCATAGCGCCAAGATGTAGGATTTGAGATATGAGAGGGATCTTTCGGGTCCTCTATCTTTACAAATAGTAATTCCTCTCCTTCAAAAGCAAAAAAAAAAAAAAAAAAGTTACGAAAGAAAACAAAAACAGAACACCTTTTAAGACGGCTGGTTTCTTTGCGACCAATTCCAGAGGCTGAAAAACTTCCTTGCCAGCCTCTATGGCTCTGGCTGGGAAGGGCAAGCCTGACCTGCTGTTTACGTGAGAGCCTCCTAGGTAATAAGGGATACTATGTTCTGCTCTGCTTCGGTTAACAATGGTGAGTTCCTTCTAACCTTCTATATTAATGCTCCTCTGGAAAGTCGTAGGCAGCATCCGAGACAACAGCATCTCCAAAAAAAAAAAAAAAAAAGAAAAGAAATGTGCAGAACAGGTACCTTGCACGTACTAATCCCTAAAGGGTTCCATTCTCCGTTAGTGAGAAGCGCCACACGGACTTTTCCTGCAGGTTTTCCCATTCGCCTCTCAGCAGTCATGGTCTTGTCATAAACTTGAATTGAATTACATTAAAACAGATAATTAAAAGAGAATCATGATTACTTTTATTGAAGTGAGTGGGGTTTTGTTATGAAAAGCTTTTCTCTACCTTTCTTAGTCTCTGATATCTTTCTCATTAGGAGGCTTTTGCCCATAGAGACAGTCTGTTTTCCATGGGAACACCAAAGTTTCTCTTCGGTCTGCTTGAATATGAATTTTCCCAGTGTGAAGAGAGACTGCTTCTAAAACTAAAATTTAGGAACTTTGTACTAGATTTAAACAGGCAAGCGGCTGTTCATTTCGATCATCGTGCTGCAAGACACTGAATTCAGTCAACGTACATACATCAAAGGGACTTGAGCACCTAGATAAAAAAGGAAAAATATCAAACAGACTAGCAGTTTGCATTTAATTTTTAATTTCAAAATAATAGAAGTCGCAAAAATAGCACAAAGAGATCCAGCACATCCTTCACCCAGTTTGCCCCAGTGATTTCATTTTACATAACAACAAAGTCAAGGCTCAGATGGGCACTCCCTTACTGGGAGCTCAGCTCTGCGCTGGAGAGCGGGAGTGGGACTTCAGTTTCCCTGAGGTGCTTAGCCAGAGTTCTTATCTAAACGTTAGCGTCTGAAAGTTTTCTGGCTTGATAGGCAGCCAGCCCCTTTTCTGATGCCTTGACTGAAGGGAATAGGCCTTTCCTGTCTGTGTTTATCAGCTTTTCTCCAAAAAGCAGCCCAGGACACAGGAGTGAAAAAAGCCCAAGGAGACTGAGCCCTGACATCCTTGGCTCCTGAGGTCCGTTTTCCTCTCCACCTTCCTGGGTCCTGCGTTTGTTGTATGTGGGATGTCCACTGATAGGAATTTAGCTGCTTTTAGCTGGAGACAGAGGATAATGTGTCTACTTCATCTTGTCCAGAAAAGGCACCTCTCAGGCTGGCTTTTTCTACAACTAGATGTTTAATTTTTCCAAGAAGGCAAATCTTTTCTTTTTCTTTTTCTCTTTCTTTTGTCTTTTACTTGCACATCCTCAGATTAAATATAAGACTGAATAAAAACCAATTGTGTGTGGTGTTGAAGATTAATCCCAAGGCCTCATACTTGTTAGGCAAGGAGCCACACCCCAGCTCTCAAAATGCGTTCGAAATAAGGAGGCCTTAGCCACTGTAGCAAACATCACCTTGTTACTCAGAATAAGGACATTCCTGGTGAAATGGCATCCATCTTGACACATGACCCACTCCACCAACTCCCTTGGCATTTATATTTAATCTGAATATCCCAAGCTTCAAGGATATCCCTCTCAACAGAACTGCGACCAGAAGTGTAAAATGATGTAAGAAAATGGAAGGTTCCAGCTAGGTTCATTTTTTGTTGTCATGGTGATAGCAGAACAAAAGTAGACTATGTGACTCTCTTAGAAAACCTGTACTAGGCATGGGCAAAGACAGAAGGCTAATAACCAGAAAGTTCAGGGAACTGAAGAAAAATAGACTCTTCAGAATCAAAACCCCAAATAAAAACTAGGCAGCTGAAATAAATAGATAGCTCTCAGATGAAGGAGTTCAAATGGCCAATAAATACACTAAAAGATGTTCGACATCCTTAGCCAGTAGAGAAATGCACCTCAAGACATCACTAAGATATCATCTTGTCCCACTAAAAATGGCACATATGAGGTCGAACAGCAATCAGTGCTGGAGAGGTTGTGGGGGGAAAGGAACCCGCTTACACTGCTGGTGGGATTGTAAACTGATACAACCGCTAAGAGAGCAGTACGGAGATTCCCCAAAAAGATGAGAATAAATATTCCATTCAATGCAGTGATACTATCTCTTTTTGATATCTTTCCAAAAGAGTTAAAAGGAATGTGGAAAAAAGATACATTTATACCAATTTTTATAGCAGCACAGCTAGCAACAGCTAAACTGTGGAAGGCATTAAAATACCTACCAATGAGCAAATAGATATAAAGCCTGTGGTATATGTACACGACGGAGTACCACTCTTCTATAAATACAGATAAATTGGAGGCTTTCTCAGGTAAATGGATTCACCTTGAGACCATGATGCTTAGCAAAGTGAATCAAACTCAAAAGGAAAAATATCACATGGTTTCTCTGAGAAACCCAGAATACAGCCATTTTATAGAACCAAATGGGTGTGATAGTGGGAGTTGGTGGGGGGGCGATTAGGCAGGGAGTGATAGGAACAGTGACAGCAGTGGGGAGGAAAAGGGATTGTAATGCTGTTGTGGTATATACGTGCAACAAATTCTCAAGCTCAATGTAACCATTGTCTATCATATATGCATATATATATATATAAATATAATTAAATATATATATATATATATATATATATATATATATATATATATATGCTAATAAATCTTGAGAGGGCGAAAAAATGAAAAGAAAACCTGTCCTGGGGTCCTGCATCTCATTTTCCTCCTGTGCTAAACCAGCTGGAGCCATGGCATTCCCAGTAGGTAAGAACAGGACAAATGTCTCATACAAACATACTGGAGTGACAGTTTCTACCATTAATGGTGATTTCCATAGACCTTAGAAATAACTACATCTTACTTCTTACAACCTACAGCACAATTTAAAAAAATAAATGATCAACCAAGTAATGACTGATTCAGATGGAGATTGTCAAATGCTAAAGCTGTTCAAGGAACGGTTGCTTAGAAGGAGGGTATTCACCAGGTGTCAGAGTCCCTACAGAGATGACTTGCTGGTTGCGAAAGGACAGTATATATTCATGATGGAGGATCTGCCAGTCTCCACCTGGGACACACAGATGTTCTGTACTTCCAGGCGCGATAATACATGTAGTCAACTTTCCTGCCAAAAATGTTTGCCTGAGTCTAAAAAGTCATCTAGTCTCAAGTTCAGCTCACAGAAATAGATGAACACAACAAATACTCAACAAGAAAAATAAAATGCTGAAATAAAATGCAAAAATAAAATTCCACAATGCTGAATTCTGTACAAGAGCGCCAACCCAAGCTTTTTCAAATAAAAAATAAAAAATAAAAATTGTGGGAGGAAAAATGCAACAGACTATTACAAATTTTAAAAGACTACGGTCTCGTAGAGAGCTAAAATGAGGAGGAAGCTTTAAATATCTCTTGATTGGAAAAAAACTGAGATGCTTTGGAGACAGTAAGTAAAATTCAATATATTGTACCAATTGTAAGAGACTCAGGAATTATTCATTTTGGGAGGAAGTATAATGGTCTTGTGTTAGAAAGACAAATGTCTTTAATTCATTAGAGATAGACACTGACATCTTAGGGTTGAAGGGACAGACTATCTTCCCTTCAGATGGTTTACATATAAAATGTGAAAAAAAATATTACTAATTATTCAATCAATTGTAACAAGGGTTCAACAATCTGTGGCCCAAGGATCAAATCTGGCTAATTGCCTATTTCAATCATGAGCTAATATCAGATGTTTACCATTCCTAGTTGTTGGGAAAAAATAGAAAGAAAAATATTTTGACATGTAAAACTATATGAAATTCAAATTTCAGTGCTGATAGAGTTTTATTAGACTATAGCCACACTCAGGCATTCACAAATTACTTATTGCTGCTTCCATAAACTCCAACAGCAGAGCCAAGGCTTATGCCACATGACTAACAAAATCTGGGATACATAATATCTAGAAAAAGTTACAGAAACAAACTCTAATAGAATGTTTTTCAACACTTGACAGCTATGTTGATATCAGCTATATAATTCATTTAATGTTCCTGTGCATTGAGAATTCTTCATTATACAATCAGCTTTATAATCAACACATAAGGCTAGAAAGAAACATTTTTGTTTACCAATCTAGGTATAGATTGTGCTCAACGACAGAAATATTTTCTGAACAAATTAGGTAATTTCATGATTGTATAAATATCACAGAGAATACATACACAAACCAAGATATAATATATAGGTCAATAGTGCTACTCTCAATCCTGACACAACCGTGTTTTTCACCAAACACAAGGTGTGAGAAGCTATTCCTGGTCTAACGTGGCAAACCCTTTTTAGTCTTTTTAGCCAGTTCTCTTCTTGTTATAAGTACAAGGGGTATACAATTATGTTTCTTATAATTGTGCCGTTGTTTACTGTTGACACCAACATCAGCACACACTCATGAGTAATGCATTGCAAGGTGAAGTTACAGTGGCCAAGATACCAGGTGATGGAAATTTCTGAGATTTGCTATAATCTTCCGGAGTTGCTGCCATACTCGGTTCTTCATTGACTGAAACATCCTACACAGGATACGATGGCATCGTAATAAGTAAATAAGCCAAGATTCAGAGGACTCAAAATACATCTTAGTCCACCTCACCCGTATTAGCCTTAGTTAATACTGAGGGGATCGTAGCGGGGAGCTCTCTGCTTTCCAGCCAATTGGTTCTTATCATGTTCAGGAGGGACTGGTGAAATAACTTTTGAAATGTATATGTTTCACAATTAAGTTCTTCTAAAAGATACAATAATGTATCCGGACCTTAACGGTATTTACAAAATTTCTTTCTTCAGTGTTGAAAAAAAAAAAAAATACTTTCCTGCAGGTTTTGCTCCATTTGTAAGAACCACAAACTTAGACTAATGACACCCTTTCGCACAAAGCTCTATGGAAACAAGTTTTGAAAATTAGTCATCACAAGCTTACGACTTGCCTTGGGTCACATCATACTGATATGCCACTGTGAAGAGCACTGTTGCGTCCTCTGAGAGGAAGGACCCTTAGTCCAAAATATGGCAAATTCATTTCACAATTTAGTCCTACAGGTAATACTGAATAAAAAGAAAAGCACCACCCTGTCTGCTGTGAGAGACATTACATAAATGGTTCGTGGCATATTCACACAGTATAAAGTAGTAACAAGATTGAAATGTATAAAAGCAATTAAATTTCAAAAACATGGAGATGGGCTTTAAAAGGGAAGGATCAGAATACAATTTACAATCTGAAACCATGTTTGTAAAATCCAAAAGCATTAAATATCACCAGAAAAAAACATCAAAGTGGTAATCACTCATTGTGGGTGGTGAGTACCTAAGAACCATAATATTCTGTTTACTTTTCTCTAATTTCTAATTGAAAAGAAAGGAAGGTATTGATTCAGTCTGCCTAAGTGTTTCCCTCCATATTACTCTCTCCAAAAAATAATTCCCATCTTCTTTTTTATTTTTTTAAAAGTGTTTTTTTATTCATATGTATTCATTGTACATATGAATGGGCTTAGTGTGATAGTCCAACAAATATAGACAATGTGCGCTGATCAAATATACCCAACTCCCTTATCCTGTTTGCCTCACCCTTCCCAACATAATCACTATTCTATAATCTGGTTGATCTTTTTAAGCTTTTATAGATGAGAAAGAACATGTGGCACTCGCCTTCTGCACGTAGCTCGATCTCACCACAGTGTCCGCCCTTTTGCTGACGATGGCAGGACTGCATTGCTCCTTTCCCCTGGTGACGGACTCTACTGTACACACACATAGCTTCCCACTCATCACCCCCGGGCATTAGGCTGCGTCCTCATTTCAGCTCTTGTGACTCCTCCTGCCTCTGCGCTCCCCTCCTGGCATGACAGGCTTGGGGACTGAGACTCCCACGTCACCTTCTCTTAACATTTTGCCAAATCTGTTCACATCACTAATGATTAGAGGGTTTTTATTGTTGTTGTCATTTAATCTTCCTTAAATTGTTCACCTTGAGCACAGACATATAGCATCATTGCACAACTTTATTGCCGTTATTACCATTTTTTCTGAAGATTATAGCTCATGCGACTTTGTAGCAGGTGATATGAAATATTGGAAAATGTGTCAGATATTAGTTACAGATGATATGATTGTGTAAGTGCAGAATTAAAGAGAAATTGGCTACAGTAATTTAAGACACCTTACTTAGTAAAGGGGCACTTAAATATTTTCTGGTTAGAGGAATCAAAGGCTTCTCTTCAGACCAGAAAGGGAAGGAGAGGGGATCGCTTGTCCTCTGTGCCCCCATGACACAGCTTATCCACACAGCTCTGACAGACCCCAGCCAACTCAGCAAAGTCTTTGTGACCCAAACCAAAATTTAGATCATCCCCTGAATGATGTGACAAGCAAATCCCTTTGTGACACACGTCTAAACAGACCCAATGCAGAAAAACAAAAGTTTTGACACTTAATCTGAAATTAATATCAGCACTCTCAGAAAGTAGGATACATCTTTTGTCCTAAGCATATCTGAGTTGATTGGTTCCAAAAATAAAAATATTAACATTTTTCAGGAGATTTGAGCAGGACTCATAGTTGACACAGCTTACTATTGCAAGTATGTTTTATAAGTAAACATATGTAACTGTGTCCATGAACTAAATTTGTTAATAAAAGAAATTCAAAGCAATAAAATTAAAATTGAGGAAGAATCAAAAGAAAATTTAAGAACTTAAAAGCACAGTATAACATTAACACAAAACATACAATATTAATGTCATATTTGAACCAAAAATTCACTGTCTGAACTTCATGGCAGAATAGAGACGGTAAAGAAGTCAATGGACTTCAAGACAAATCAAAGTAAACAACTCAATTTGAAGACAGAAATGTTTTTTTAATTAAATAATAAATAGCACTTTGAAGATATATGTAAAAATACTAAATAAAACATTTGCCTAATGTCCTCATCAGCATAGTCATAAACACAAAAGACAAAGAAATTATTTAAGCAAAAATTATGATTGTCCAAACATTTTGTTGAATTCATTTATTTGCAGAATCAAAAAATTCAATTAAATTCAAATACAATAAACACAAAGAAAATCACGCCCAGACACACAATAGTCAAATTTCACAAAAGCAAAGCTATGGGAAAGCGATGTACACAACTATCAAAAAGTACTTGCGGGCAGGATAGGGTGATTCAGATTAGCACAGTTACGCATCAGGAAACTTGCAGGTACAAAAAAACATGGTCTTCAAAGCGCTGAAAAGAAAACAGCGCCTAACCTAGAATTCTGCAGCTCGCAAAAAAATACCCTTCAGAAGAAAAAGTAAATATTTTCCAGATGAGAACACTAACAGCAAAACAATTGCCCTAGCTGGGCAGGAGGACACACACCTGTAATCTCTGCATGCTGAGAGAGTGAAGCAGAAGAATCACAAGTTCCAGCCCAGCCTGGGTAATTCAGTGACTTGGCAAGACTTTGTCTCAAAGTAAATAAATTAAAAGGAAGAAGAAAAAACTCATAAGGGACAGATCAATTTAAGGGACATAGCTCAGGATTAAAGGAAATAGCAGCATAAGGAAGCACTAAAAGAGGGACAGCAGAAGGAACGGAAAGCATTAAAGCATTAAAAGAGAGATTAAATATTTAGATAAGTATAAAATACAGTTCTCTTTTAATTAAAATGTGTAAGACTGTTGGAAGCAAGTCTTCTAACTGTGTGGTGATATTTCTATGTACAGTAAGCTATGGATCGCTTACCTGTGGGAGGTATTTTTCAAGACCCTCAAAGAAAGAATGACTGAAACCACAGACAATTCTGAGCCATAGATACATACACTATGATTTTTCCTATACACACACACCTATGATAAATTTTAATTTAAAAATTAGCTACAATAGGAGATTTAAAACAGAAATAAAATAGAATAATTATAATAATATATTGTATGTGAAAAGTTACGTAAAGCATATGAGTTGTTTATTTCTGTATGACAGTTCTCCTGCCTCGGTCCCCCAGGTGTGTGTCACCATGCCTTGTTTATGAGATGCTGGCAAATTGAATCCAATGTGTTGTGCTTGCTAGGCAAGCACTTTAACCACTGACCTATGTCCTCAGCCTTACTTCTGGAACTTTCCATTGAATATTTTTGGATACCAGGTTCACTAGAAACTGAAACCATAGCAAGCAAAATTTACATACAAAAAAAACAGGCACTGCAGGACATACATCTGCAATCCCAGCTCCTTAGGAGGCTAAGGCAGGGGACATGAGTTTGAGACCACTCTGTGCAAGTTAATAAGACCTTGACTGAAACAAAATAATAGTAGCACCCATAAATAAGAAGGAATTCCTGTATTTGCTTACTGTACAAGAAAATTTTAATTTAAGGGAAGGATTATAAAATGATCGATATGATTGTAAGCCTTCTACCTTACTTTATGTAAAATGCATATTCTAAGGAAACTGAAAAATTATGCATGTGTAGTAAAATCCCTAGAGCAAAAAAAGAATGAAACAAGAATAGCCAAAATAAGTAGATAAAGTGAAATACTTTTAAAAAATGGAAAGAGTTCATACAAACTATAAAACAACTAACCAACAACAGGCTCATAATTGAAATAAAATCAGACAAAACAAACAGAATTTTGAAACTCATGTAAATCTCTGACAATTAATATGTAGATTCTTTGTAATCTATACCAGTGTTACTAAGGGGTTTCCATAAAATCTATTTTTAAGTTTATATTATGTGTAAAGGAACCAAGATGCCAAAATGACTTTGAAAGCAAAGAATATAATTGTAGGATTCTTACTGCTTGATTTTTAAAAGATACCCAAAACCCACATTTACCAAAATAGTGAAGGATGGATCCAAAGAAAAAGGACATAATAAAGTCTAGAAATAAATTCATATATAAATATATGATCAATTGACTTTTGGAGAAAGCAATTAGAGTTCTTAAAGAACGTCTGAAACAGGTGCATATGCAAACAAAACAACACAAAACACAAAACTCACACACACACACACAATCACACAAGCCTTCACCCAAATTGGCTACTTCCCATTTTTTGCCAAATGGTGGGCCATAGACGTAAAGGTAAAATTTAAATCTTTGCAGCTTCGATAAGAAAGAACAGGAAAAAAACTTTGTGATTTTGAGTTGCACAGAGATTTCTTTGATATAACATCAACAATATAGTCTATTAAAAATGAATAGATACCTTAGATATCATCAAAGTTAAAATTCAGGCCTGGAGATGTGGTTCTGTTTTGGAGCCCTCACTTAGCCTGCATGACTCCCTGAGTTCAATTCCTAATGCAGAAAGAAAAAACGAAAGAAAGAAAGAAAGAAAAGATTAAGAGGCAATATTTGTAAACCATGTACTACCGAGACATTACAGCAAACTGTAAAAAGAACTCCAGAACTCAATGAGAAAACTAACAACTCGATAACAAATGGACAAAGTTCTGGACAGCCACTTCACAACAATAGCTTATGGACAATGTGTGAGTCCGTGCAAAATGTGCTTGACGTCAGCTGTCATTAAGGAAACGCAAATGAAAGTAAAAGGAAATACCGACCCTACACACTTTCATAAAATGGTTACAGTGATGTTAAAAATGAACTTTTGACAGCAAATACTGAGAGCAAAACACTACAGGAACTTCCGGAAATAGTTTGGCAGTTTATTATGAGGGTAAACAAATAGCCACCATATGGCACAACAATCCTTTGCTTCAATATTTACCAAGAGAAACAAAAGCACGCATGTGGAAAAACAATTACTTAAAAATCTCTCTGGCTTTATTCGTAATTGCTGAAAGCTGAGAACAGCCCAAATGCCCAAGCGAACTGTAAGCCAATGATGATATCCACATAACAAACCACTGGGGGAAAAGGAAAGCTTAGAGTGGCTCTGGTGGCACACGACTGTCATCCAGAACTCGGAGAAACTGAGGCAGGAAGATTGCGAGTTCAAGCCCTGCCTGACTGATCTAGGGCGTTAGCAAGACCCTGTCTTGAAATAAAAAGAACCAAGATAAATAAAAAGACTGGGAGTGTAGCTCAACTCAAAGGCTTCGGGTTCAACCCTTAATACCAAAAAGAAAAAAAAAAAAAAAAATCTCACAGACACCTGCAGCCTGTGCTCCGACAGCGAGTGCTGGGTGAAGGTGAGGTAAAGGCGAAGGAAGCAGACTCAAAAGGCTGGACATCACATGTGCAAGATTCCACGTCCACGACACGACATGGCACCGGGGAAAGGGAAACGAGAGGAACATAACAAACCCCCCTGCCCTTGGGGCCTGGGGATCGCGCTAAAATGGAGCAGGAGGACTGGAGGTCCAGGGGTGATGCAACCCAGCTGCTAAATTTTTAAATTATTTTTAAATTTACATACTACATCCGTTTCCCCACTCCCGCATCCCCTGTCCCTCTTCACAAAGTCTGTTTTCTTCTTTCTTCCATCTCTCTTTTACTTTGTGATTTGATTTTCTCATATTAGAGGAAACATGTGGCATTTCACCTTATGTGTCTGATTCATTTCTCCAAGCGTAATGGTCTCAAGATGTATCCATTTTTCTACAAATGACTCGAATTTGTGTTACTTTGTAGCAGAGTAGTACTCCGTTGTGTGTATATATCACATCTTTACCCATACATCTGTTGTTGGACATGTTGGCTTCTTCTAAGATTTGGCTATTATAAATTGTGCTGCTATTAGCATGAGTATGCATGTATGCACTCTTGTATGATGATGACTTTAACTCTTTTGGGAAGATACCTGGAAGAGATATAGCTAGGTCAAATTTTTCCGTTTTTTGAGGAATTGCCGTAAGGCTTTCCGTAATAGCTATACCAGTTTGCAGTACCACCAGCAGTGTGGGAGGGCTCGTTTCCCCCACAGTCACAGCATTTGGTGTTTTTTGAGTTCTCAGTACCCGTCGTTCTCACTGGAGTTAGATGGAACTTCAGTGTGTTGACTTGCATTTCTCTGAAGGCTAAAAATACTGAACATTTTTTCATGTATTTATTACCCATTCGGACTTCTTCTGAGAACAGTTCATTCACTTCAGATGACCATTGTTTCTTTGCGTGAGTATTTTATTTTGGAGGATCTAATTTTTTTCAGTTCTTTGTATATTCTTGGTAATAGTCCCCTGTCTGAGGAGTAGCTGGCAAAGATTTTTTTTTTTTCGCATTCCGTCAATTTCCTCTTCACTCTGTTAATTGTTTTCTTTGCTGTGAAGAAACTTTTTAATTTGAGATAATCCCATTTGTTGACTCTTGATGTTATCTCATGTGCTTTGAGTGTTTTGTTGAGAAAAATCCTGGTCTATGCCTATGTCTTCAAGGACTGCCTATTTCTTCTTTCCACAGGTTCAGTGTTTCCATTTTAATGTTTAGGTCTTTGGTCCATTTTGATTTGGTTTTGGTGCCTGGCGAAGGATATTTCATTCTTTGCGTGTGGCTAGCCAGTTTTCCCAGCAGCATTTGTTAAAGAGGCTATTTGTACTCCAGAGTATGCTTTCTGCCCCTTCATGAAAGATCAGATAGCTGAGAGTACTTGGGGATGTGTCTGCCTCCTCAGTTCAGTTCCATTGACCCAGCTGTCCGTGTTTATGCCAGTACCACGTGGCTTCTACCCCTGGGGCTGAGTCACTTCTTGGTTCCTGTGGAGATCACACCACCGTATGCAGTTGTTAAAACTCATAGATCCACAATCTGAAAAGAATACGTTCTCTTAGGTGTAAGTAAAAAATCAGTATGAATTCTAAAATAAAAAAAGATTTTTCAAGAATCAGATTGGAAAGCATTAAAATTTGAAAGTTCAACGTCAACAAGAGACTAAAGAAGTAGATGTTTTGGCAGCTGTAAGTAGGAGAGGAGTTTGCACATTATTTTTGGAGAATAATTTTTCAGAAGCTATAAAAATTTAATAAACACAACCTTAGGCAAGCAATAATTCCTTTTCAGATAATTACTTCATTTTCACACATCTAAGCAAAGATGCACAAGAATATCCTTTGAACCTATACATACAATGTTTAAATGTTTCTTATCCATTGAACTCAGAAAAGAGCCCCAGAAACACTGCTGACTGCAGTTAGTGCTGAAGGTAGGAATGGAAAAAAATATATTACTGTTTGGTTTATTCTCTAATATGTGGTTCCTTTCCAATTTTTACCATATGACTGTATTCATTCTATAATTAAAAACCTAAACAACTGGAGTAGATGCAAATTAATATGCAGCAGAATAGGCAGGATGAGTTGTCAGCATTTGAGAAATTGAACGATTCCAAATTCTAAGTTGCAAAGCATTTTCGGAGAACTGTCGTCCAGTAATTTGCATTGTGCCATCTGTTTTGGCTCCCTGTCAAATGGAGTGGGGTGCCTAAAATAGGGTCTCTGTTTAATAAGTGTAATTTCATCACCTAAAGCTATGTTCTTTCTGTCATTGTGTCAGCCTAACATGGCTCCCTCCACCGTGCTCTGAAGCTGGCGTTCTCCACAATGGGTATTATAATGTCATACTTTATTATCCACCCCTATTTCAGCTGTTTATAACTTCGAGAAGAAAAAAGAAAAACCTGCTCTGTGTTCTTGTTCTGCATTTGGATGCAGCGCCTGCTGACGTGTGCTCAGGCAACAGGGAAATACTGTTCACCTCTCCCATGACCTGTGTCCCTCCTCGTAACCCCAGGATAGGGCCTCACAGACCTAATTAGACTTAGGTCGAATACTTCAAGATAAAGCTCTATCTTTCACCCAAAGGGCACTTTCTAAAGTGCACATTGTAGCCAGGCTCCTCCTGCCTGAGATCCTTTGGGCCTAATTCCTGCTACACATGTCGCATCAGCTCCCCGTCACAACTTGTCTCTGTCTTTTCTAACCTCTTCCTTCATGGTCACAAGCCCCATACTTTCAGCCCCAGCCATAAGGAATGTCCCACCCACACATACCTCAGGGCTAATGCATTAGTCTGTTGTGTGTGACTATTAGAAAAGACCTTAACATGGAGACATAGGAAGAGAGATTTATTTTGCTCATAGTTTTGGAAGTTCAAAGAATGACATCTTGCACAGCATCAGATTTAGTGAAGACACTATAGGCCATGGCATCACAGTGGGGGGACACGTAAGAGGAAGAGCTCAGGGGCAAGACAGGAAGCCAGAGCGACTGAGGATCAGGTCCTCTTCCTCTTTCACACATCTCACTCTTGGGAAGCCAACTGGAGCTCCACACAATTCACTGACTCCTTTCAAGGGCAGAGCCTTCAATGACCTAATCACTGCCAGCTAGACCCGACCTCCGAGGGATGGTTGTGTGCCCGCATTGCCACACTGGCACCAAAGCATCCAGCACAAGCACCCTTGGGGACACCCCGCATCCAAGGCAGAAGAGCAGGGGCCTGCTCATCTCTGTGCCTCCTCTATCTATCTCCCTTATATGCTACCTCAGCCACTGCAGCTTCTACAGCTCCTCACACATATCTCTCCTGACCTGTCACAGCCCAGACACCTGAGCAATGTACTTGATGCCCTGTTCTTTCATCTATTGTGTGCTACCCAAGGTCTGTTGGCTTCATCTAATCATGTGTTGGCATCATATGATCATGTGCTTCCCCACTGCTGTGCCAGCTTCATATGCCAGCATCTGACCTGACTCATCTTCCAATCTGTTGTGCCAGCACAATGCTTAGCCCAGAGACAATATTCTGAAACTGCTCAACTAGCTGAATAACTGCTTACATCACCTTAGAGGGGAGAGAGAACACTTCTTTGTGTTGATCTTCAGTTTTCCAGCAATTATTAAAGTTCAGGTAATGTGAGCTGTCCTACATCAATCAATAGAAGCACAAGAAGCCATTGAGTAACTGATTTTTTTTTACATCCATTTCACTATTGGGAGCAAGAAGGAAATACAAACAAGTTAGACTTTAGGTCAGAGCTGTATTTCTTTGTTGATATTTCCAGTCAGAACACACGTCATCACCACTGGTAGCAGCTGTAAAAACCATCACAGGCTTTTATTATCTTCCACAAGGGACTCCCTGCTTGAATTTTTGTGATTTTTATTGGTGAAAAACTTCAGAGTGGAACTGAGATGAACACAAATGGTTGGCATTATGACATCTCAACTGGTCACTGAAGTGTGTGAGACCAGTGTGGCAGGTGCTGGCAGTCACTTGCTGGATCAAAGTGTGTGAGCCAGGTGATCCAGGTCTCTAAATGGTAAGAGGCCACTCTTTGAAGGGAAAAACAAACAAACAAAAAAATGAAACAATCAGAGAACTGAGGAAGTGCCAAGGATAAGGTTGTTCTTCCCAATGTCTGGCCAACCGGATCGGAGATGGAGTCACCTCCCTTCATGCCAGCCAGAAAGAGGCTGCTGGCCTGTGAGGACAAGGTGTTCCCAGGCACGGTCCCGGTCTTGGTGTTCCTTGCCTTGCTCAACTCGGGAGAGCACCAAAATCTCAGGGAAGTAGGAGCTTCACCAAGGAATTCTAAGAGCTAGCGAAAGAGCCTCAAACTCAGCCCCAGTGTCACCAGGTTAATATCCCAAATCTATGTCCCTCCCCTGAGTGATCAGATAATATGCACGAGAGGAAGTTGGGGCAGGGTATTGGCACACTGTATATGACCAAAATATGAACTAATTCTATGATGTTCTCTTTCCTTTTAAACCTGGATAGGGCTGCTTTTTAGAAAGCGCTCCGTATCATTTTCTTGCTCAACAAAAGTGTGGCACGGCACAAAACCCCCTCTATCACTCATCACCCTTCCCTGGCCAATTCCAGCAGCAGCGACCTTGGAGCACAGGCGGCAACTGGAACCAACCTCATGCTGGCGCAGCATCCATTCTGTTCTTTGGCAACCTAGCACAGCTCTGCCTCATTTCCTCAAGATGCACATGGCAGCTTCCGTTCTGTGAGAGGAGGAAAAGTGACCTTGCTCACTCTCTTCTTGCTGTTACCAGTGAAGGGCCAAGACCCTGGCTGGAGGACCTTACCCGGCGCCCCAGCACACTGCTCAAAAACACAGAGTGAGTGGGATACAGGGCACCTCAGCTCAGGAATGGCTGTGTCCATGCCCCTGAAACTGACCCACAGTTCTCCTCCCTCGGCAGCAGGATATTCCAAGCAGCTAAGATGCATCAGAAGTCAGACTCTCAGGTCGATGTCAGGGGTCATTGTGTCTTTGAATCGAAGAATATTGTGAAAACGTATGCATCTCATTTATAATGAATTATTTCTGGGTGGTCTTCCTAAAATAAAGAGGTGCCTTTACGATGACCACTTTGACACTAGTGGATTTCTCTCTAAGTGGCTTATTAAGGTTTTTCTTTAAATCCAGCCTGTGGTAGGTGGGCTGTGCAGTATGGTTCAGTTAACTGACTATATGAGTGACATTCTCAGGGGTTGCCACCCTCCATGGGGGCTGACTCTTCACTTGCTGTCACAGAAGCTATTTGTGGCAGTTGTCTACTCGGTCCTACTCTCAGTGCTTGTTCACAGCAGCCCCGTTCTAATTGACTAAGGGTTTCCATGTGTGGTGTGTTTGTTTAATGATCAGAAACCCCTAGCGCAGGAGCCATTAAGGTACATGCCCTTTATCACTGAGGAACAGGAGGAGCCAGGTGTCTGGGGAACCTGTCCAAGAGCATGTGGGGTCAATAAACAGAGAGGTGCTCATTCTTTCCTCCTGCCTGAAGCTCTGGTTTCATTCTCTGGGCCACCGTAGGGGGGTTAAAAGTGCCACACTTACCGCCACAGGCCTCAGCTACATGTCACCCTGCTAAGACCCACATGCCGTGCTTCATGACATAGTGACTACTACTTGGGAATACAAGGAGAAAACATGGAAAACTCTGGGGAGATTCTTCTAGGTTTATAAAGACCCATTTTCTGTCTTGTACCCCAGAAAATCAGCCTCAGTATACATGTATCTTTATGTGCATATAAACATGGATGGGGGGAAAAAGACTTAAAGACCCATCTCTAATGATGCCATAATTGCCAGCTCATTAGACAGCTCAGTCGGCCTTCGCAGCCTGCTGAGACTGAGAGGCAGTTACATTATTTTACCACTGACTGCACTTATTCCATGGTTTTCTGTCATTACTATAATAAGACATCTCCATACATAGGTCTCATATATTGCATATGACCATCTGGGGGAGGAGAGGTGCATTTTAGGATGAGGATCTCATCACACTGGAGTTTGTTGGAGTTCTTACTCATGAGTACATACCACTTAATGGGATGATTCAGCCCTAATGCAGACCTAAGTCAGCTTGCACATCTCTAACTCTGCGGCTGCATGACACAGCTTTTCAAGGTGACGTGCCATCTTATTTCTCTCCAGCTTCTTATCCACCCACACCTACTGCAGCATGAGTGCACTGAAGGGCTGACACATGGCCCACCAGTAGGGTCCACCCCGAAGTCCTCAAGGGACAAGCCACATGTGGAAGACCACAGTTCACCTCCCCCGAGAACCAGCAGCCGAAGAAAGAATAGAAGGAGGGAGAGTAATGGCCGAGCAGAGAACTTAAGGCAGATGGTGGCAAGAGGACACAAGGCAAAATTCTGGGGTAAAACCCCAGAACAGACCTCCTGGAACATTACCCTGACGTGACTAACACCTCCTGACTAAACTTAAGAAAGCAGTAAAGGCCACCTGTTTTATTGGGGATGAGGGGATGGGGATCATTTTGGTTTTTGTTTTTATATATCACCTTTCCAAGTATGTACTCAGAAGATACTCAGCAATACTCAATAACCATGGCTGTAATTACCATGCAGTTAGCATGTGGTTTTTGTGACCCCCTCGCCCACCCCATCTCTGGCTTTGTGCACCATGACATTTCATCTAGAGGCCTCATATAGTCAAAAACTTTCCTGCCCAATGGCAGGGTAAAAACACCCATCGTTTAAAATTATCCCTAGGACAAACTCAGCTGGCCTCAAACCCCAAGACCTGAAAATTTCCATGTCAACCCCCAAGGCTGTGAATCTTCCCCTCTGCTTTGCCAAGTTGACTTTCACATTCAATAGACTTACGCTTCATTCTTCTTTCTCTATGTCGTGCCCAATTCTTTGTTCAGGATATCAGGAGCACAGACAGGACCCAAGCCCAGCAACAAGCCTTGGAAGTGTAGCCGGTGGGTGTGCTGGGCTCCACAGAAGCATCCTCATGCCTTTGGGAGAAAGCCCTACCCCTTCCTGCTATGGTTTGTTCCCCATAATTTCATGTATAAGACACTTGGTCTTTAGTGTGGCAGTCTCCAGAGGCGATGCAAGCACTAATGAGCAAGGCCTAGCAGAAAGTAATTAGGTCACAGGGCCTCTCTCTCAGAAGGAATTAGTGCTTATCTTGTGGGAGTAAGTTAGATCTACAGGAAATGGATTGTGTATCTTGACAGCAGGAGCGAGTGATCCCATATGTTTGGTCTCTTCCACACACTATTCACAAGACGCTCGCCCACCTCTTAATGCCATCTGCTCCATTATGACACAACGCAAGGGCCTGACAAGATGTGATCACCGTAGCTGGGACCTGTTGACCTCCAAAGCTGTGAGCCAAAGTAGTCTTTTTTCCTTTATAAATTTCTCAGCCTTGGCTAGTTTGTCACAGCAATAGAAAATGGACCAAGATATTTACCCACGAAGTATCTAAAACTATCTGCTTATGTGTTGGAAAATTCATATGTAATCAGAAAAAGACAAGGGAAAGAAGATTTAGACATGTCCCCCACCCCCAACAAAGAGGTTAAAGAATTGGAGATTGTGGCTAAGAGAAAACTTAGAAGGAGATAAGAATGAAAACACTGCCTCCTCCCCACCAAATAGCTTAAGAGGCTTTAGGTGGAAGGTCAATTTCTTCAGAATGACTGTAATTCACACGATCCAGGCTGCCACAGGACAGGAACATCCAAGCGGAGAAGCGTGTGCCAGGAAGGAAGGGGCCTTCAGAACTGCCAGTGTGGATCCCTGGGGGTGATAAGCCTGAGGGCCGAGTCCAGGGACCCCAGCTTCATTCAGCCCAAGTGGAGCTGCACATCAGATTTGAGCTCACATTTAGTTATTTATTTCCCCCCAAATTATCCTTTTTATCATTATGGATTTTTGACACACAATAATGTCACTAACCTTGGGGAACTGGTACATGTACGCAGTACCTCTTAACCGTTTTGGCCTTCTGTCTCCCTTCCCGCCCTCCCTTCTCTGCTTCTCCCCGCATCCCTGGCCCTTCCCCACAGTCTATCTCTCTGCGTCCTACCATTACTCTTTCATTTTGCTCTTTGAGTTTCTTCGATTAGAGGATCTCTTTCATTTAAAACTGAGCGACATCGTATAGCAATCCAGGTTCCATTTTTCTTTAAAGTAGTTCCACAGAGGGAAATTGCTGGTGTTATGGGTAGAATACACAGCCCCACAGTGCGGCAGCCATCTGACTGCTCCGGTTTGGATCTGGAATGTCCACCAATGACCTCATGGGTTAGGATGTTAAGGATTTTCTACGCTGTTAAAAGGTGGGGCCGGGGCCGGAGGGATGGATTATAAATGGATGGTGGAAGGCAGGCATATGGTAGATTACAGGTTACGGGACTGTGGTGGATTAGGGGCATGGTAGAGATTGCAGTCATGTGGCACATTAGGAGTGGTGGATCACTGGGACGTGACACAGAAGGATACGTGCTCCTCCTTTTCTGATTTAGCTTCCATCTGTTACGCTGTGAACAGCTAAGCCCCTACCATGGGCTTCCACCATGGCTAGCCGCCCACTCATGGACTGTGACCTTCTGAAACTGTGAGCTAAAACCAACCTTTCCTCCCTTAAGTTGAGAATGCCAGGATTCTATCCCAGCAACAAAAAAAGTAACTAAGACTGGCCTGGATATTCCTGGGGCTCAGGCTGCCAGCCAGTTGTCAGCTTTTGGCTTACCCTGAGGATTTTCTCCAGGACAGCTCTTTCTCAGCATCAGAAGCAACGTAATATGATTTCTACATGTAAGTGAAGAACACGGTCATATGTTGCTCGGCCATGGACTAAACTCGGAGAAACCCTAAGTGATTTTTGTGCACACCACAGTGTGTATTTATATAAAATAAAATGCTAGTATGTAATATAACCTTAGAGGGACACAGTCATATCTGCAGTCTGCCCACCAAAATGTCACCTTGTAGGGGTGCATGACTATATTTCTGTGCATTTAATGCAAATACCAGGTCTTTTACTCCTTTATCTTATTTCCCTGGATTCTGTAAGCTACTTAGATTTTTTGGGCTCACAGACATTTTACATAGGAAGAAACTGGAGGATATAGGAATAATTGACACAGAAAAGAGAAAACTTGGGCACTCGTGGAGAGTGCATTTAAACGTTCATAAACTTGTCATAAGAGAAATGTATTGAGCTCGACCTGCCAGGCAAGAGATTTATCTGAGAAATAAGCGAACAGAAAGTTAAAAAACAGAGAACCTGAGGTCCAACTTTAGGAAAAACAATAATGAAAAAAAATATTCCACACAAACACTAAAGAAAATACAAGTATTTCATTACATGAGATAAAGCAGTAGAAAACACTACTACCTAGAAAAGTGACATTGTGTGAAAGCAATAATCTGTCAAAAACCTATCGATTCTGGACTTAAAGGCAACTTTATACTACAGTTTCACAAGACATAAAGGTTAACGACATTATAAGAAAAGATCTGCAAATGTACAATAGGACCAATACTGTCCTGCCATTCTGCAAAATAACCGCATTATAAAACACTTGGAGTATAAGAGATTTGAACAACAATATCAGTAATAGAACTTAATGGACTTATGTAATTTAATATTGACCATTGCATTCAGCGTTCCAATGCTTTCCCTCCACTCACAGAATGTTTAACAGCATTTCCACAATGGACTGTACCGTAAAGCCAAGCTCTACTAATTCCATAAAACAGAAAGCCAAGAACTAAGTTTTGTGACCACACTGCAACTGGCCCCAAAATCAATTACCTATGTAACTATAAATTATGTATATTAAAATGAAAATATTGCTCTAAGTATATAAATTACTTACCAGTAGAATCTGAAAAACAACGTGAAATAATTATTAAAGAAAGGTTAAATATCAAAACGCAGAAGTAAATTTACACAAGAAAAAAGATTGGAAATTAATGAGTCTGTTACAAGAAACCTCAAACTTGCAGCATTACCACTTATCTCGTTCAAAGAAAAAATGGAAGAAAATATCAAATGTTAAGACAGACGTGAAACTAGAAAACAAATTTATGACAGAATCTATCAAATGACTTAATTCTTAGAAAAGCTAAAAATGTTAATAAACCTCAAGTGTGATTGATTTTTAAAAGCAGATTTAAAAATTACTGCAGGGCTGGAAGGAAGGTTCAGAGGTTAAAGCGTAAGACCCTGAGTTCAATTCCCCACCACCACAAAAAGCTGGGCCTGGTGGTGCACACTTGTAATCCCAGTACTTGGGAGGTTGAGGCAGGAGGATTGCTGTGAGTCCAAGGCTAAACTAGGCTACATGGTGAGTTCAAAACCAGTCTGGCTATAGAGCAAGCCTCTATCTCAAAATAAAAAAACAAAAAATCACTGCAAAGATCATCATAATTTTTACATGAATATTTTTAAAGTACAAGTATCACTGTAGGAAATTATATAATCCTAGTATGTTTGAAAATTTAAATGAAATGGACAAACAGTAAAAAAATACAACTGACAATAGAAAATGTGAAGCCCTATAATTATTAGAGAAACTGAAACTGTAATTATAAATCTTGCCACAAAGAAAACTCCAGGCCCAGCTGGCTTTACTGTTTACTTCTGTCATAAATTTAAGAAATAAAACCTACCAATCTTGCTTAATTTTTCCATGGACTACAAAAAAAAATAGACAAAATACCCTACAACCTCTTTTTTACATAAGGCATAATTTTTATTCCAAAAAAATCTGAAAATGAAGAGGAAAAGAAAATTAGTAGGAAAATTAAAGGACCTTATCTCTCATGAAGTCAGGTGCAAAAAAGCCCTTTAGTATAGATAAGATTTGACACAATCTGAAAATGATAATTCCGCATAATACCAGGTTTATTTATCCTGGAAAACAAAACTGTCTTAAGACAAATGATGACAGATTTAAAATATCAATCATTCTAATTTACCACATTAACAGAGTGAGAGAAAATTTACATGGTTATTTAGATAAAGAAAAATTAACATCAAATCTAACAACAATGTGGCTTGTCAAGCATGTGTGTGAGACCCTGAGTTTGATACCAAGCTCGAGAAACTAATAATAATAATAATGACATCCAGTATGGTAAAATCTCTGACCCGAATATAAATAGAGGAAATTTTCCTTAATCTGATGGACAGCATTTCTCAATCTGTTTCCTTTGTGGTTAAGAATGAGACAAGATGTAACTCCCCTCCCCTAAAGTTATTCAACGATAATTCTGAGTTTCTGCAAAGCCATTAAATAAAGGGAAGGTTAGAAAAGAGATGAAAATCACTTTACTTACTGGTTATATAATTATATTTGTAAAATATTGAAACAAAGTTACAAAGTTTTCTTTTCTTTTCTTCTAAAACACTCATCCCATCAGAAGGATCTACTCTCATGACCTCATTTAATCCAAGTCACCTCACAAAGACCCTCCTTCCAAATACTGTCTTAATTCCTTTCTTTTGCTGTAGAAAACCCATCATTCACAATTTAAGGGAGGAAAGATTTATTTAGCTCAGTTTCAGAATGTCTCACACAGAGTATTCAAAGACAGACAGGCAAGGGTGGAAGCCCATGGTAGAGACCTGAGAGCTGCCCACTGCTGGCGAGGGACTGGGGCTTTGCTAACAGAAGCCAAGTGAAGCAGGGCAAGTAGATGCCTGCAGACTCAGTCAAGGCCAGAGCGTTCCCTAAAAGAAACTGTAACAATATTGCTTCTTCCTTCTTTTATTTCCTTCAAGCTGTCCCTTGCCTCTGCCACACCCAGTGTGGTTGCCCCTCCCACACTTCCTGACGCACAAGTCAATAGCGCAAACTTGAACGCTCTTCCCTTGGCACCCTCCCCCCTCACCATCGCTCCAGATCAACACCTTAAATAATTAGGCGTTCACCACAAAATGCTGTGGGTTGTGTTAACATTTACATGTGTGTGAAAAGCCAACGTCAGGTTATTTGTGAAGCCCACCTATGTTAAAGCATCTGAAGGGTGATATTAAGAAGACGAATGTTTACAGTTTTCCCTTTGTCATCTGGTAGTAAATTCATGGGATCATGGAAGATACAGATTATTATTTCCTTGCCCACAGTTTATCAGGTAAATTTCAAGAAGTCCCTTCGGATCTCTACATTTCAATGTTTTCATTTCAAAAAGAGAAATTGCACAAAACCCCCATCTTCGTGGCATTATTGTGAGAAGGATGTTGGATCACAGTTCTGGTAAGACTTTATTAAAAGAATTAGTTTCTGTCAGGAATTAAAACAACACCTGCATCCAAGGCGTGGTGGCATTTTCCAAAGATCCACGTTCCACCCACCCCATATTCTGTTCACAAGCAATCCTTCTCAACTAAAAATCTGTAGCAGTTAGGAAGACGGATAATTTTGAGATAGGAAAGGGAAACAAAATTGTCTTTCTCCATTCCATCTTCCAAATGAGGAAATGTGTTCCTATGTCTTCATTTAAGACCATAAAACCAAGTAAATCAAGTAGCTTGGATATGTC
Organism: Ctenodactylus gundi; assembly: GCA_004027205.1. Classification (NCBI taxonomy): domain Eukaryota; kingdom Metazoa; phylum Chordata; class Mammalia; order Rodentia; family Ctenodactylidae; genus Ctenodactylus; species Ctenodactylus gundi. Next base: position 384,349 of record PVKB01000950.1, on the reverse strand, counting down.
ATGTGATACTTGCAGGGAAGAAAAAAGATAATAATCAAAAACTGTTTCTGAATTCATGAGAAACAGAAGTGCAGAGCACCCAGCTGAAGGTGAGGCAAGACTTCCCGTGTGTGTCCTACGTTGAAACCACGCGCTGAGCACCTGTGGGTAGTTGTTAGCTATATGGTTCATTTACTTCTAATAATAGCAAATTACTGCATTGTTGACTTCAAAGAAAAGAAACTTGGAATTTGGATGTGTAGAAACTTGTCCGAGGTTAGACAGTAGGTGAAGGTGCACCCAGCATTTAAACTGAAATCCTCTGACCTCTAGCTCAGAAGATTTCTAGATTCAGAAAAAAAAAATTAAAACATTTATACACATAAATAGATCCGGAGCATCGCTTTGAAGCCTTTTGACTAAAATCAAGTATAGATTCAGAGAAGGCAAGCTACTCTCACAGGTGCACTCAGGTAAATACGTTCATATGCCTTGACTAAAAGTATTTCCTCATATCCACATGCATAAAGTTCTATGGTAGACAATTTTGAAGGGGAGACCCAAAACCAACAAAATCGGGAGATTCTGCCGTGTTTTCCTTTGTTTCCTCAACTTTCCCAGGACAGCCACTGATGGTATTTAGCATAAGAAGAATGAGAAATATTTGATTTGATTCGTTCTTAGCAATTCTTCCTCATCGCAGAGACATGCTTGAAATCTGGACGTGGATAAGTCATCTAATGGTGGAGGATTTACACAACAGTTGGAGAACTACATGCAATTAATTAGTATTCAAAATCTCAAAAATATCAATGAAATCTCAAAACCTCTTAGACTGAGCTCCTAAAACAGTGAGGCTCCAACTTGTCGTGGCCTGCCCCCAACCCCCACCACCAAAGTCCTACACAGATTTAACTCAATGGATTCCCATCTTTCCCACGCCCAGGCCAAGTTTCCACTTGAAAAATGGGCTATATGTTAAGATCTTACTTTGCTCCAAAAAGGTTCCCCAAAATAGCTTCACACATTTATTATAGACTTCCTTTTCAAGAAAATGGTAAAAATTCACTCTAGAAGAAGCTTTAAAAAATCACTTAACATTTGTTAACATTTTGACTAATCTTTTTTTAAACTTAGATGTAATTAAAAAATAAAACCAGTGCTTTGATTTAGAAAAAAATAAGTTGTGATAATTCTCTATGTGCGTTAAACTATTTTTCTGCCTAGTATTACTACAGATTTCCTTGGTAAAATTCATTTATTCATACTCTTCTGTCAATAATAACAGCTAAAGCTTAAGGTTTATTTAATTCTTTCTATACAGTCAAGGTTATAACTCCATGTTAGGACACATTAAATCGGGTTTTTCACTGAATTTGTGCAGTGCCAGTAGTTGAACTTGATTTGCAGAATGCATGGATGTTTGAGTTAGGATAACGGAGAACTCGGAGTCTTGAGCATGTTCTGATGCTGCCAACGGCATAACTCACACAGTGAGTACAGCAGATTTTAATTGTGTATAAGCTGAGTCTGATAACATAACCTTACTATTGCAGTTATTTTCTAACTATATATTAGCTAAGGGGTATTCTAGAGACTGACCATACATACACTAAATTAACCAAGTGAGATAAACTTGTGTTAATATCAAAGCTGACGTGGATATTTATTTTATTTTTTGAGACAAGGTCTCGATCTATAGCGCAGACTCATCCTGACCTCACTATGTAGGCCAGGCTGGCCTTGGACTCACAGCAATCCTCCTGTCTCAGCCTACTGAGTGCTGGAATTACAGGCATGTGCCACAATGCTTGGCTTATGTGGTTCTGGGGATTCGGGTACTTAGTGCTTGCCTAAGTGCTTGCAAACAAGCACTTTAACCACTGAGCCATTCCTCCAGCCAGGGTACTTAATTTTTTGATGGGCTACTGAGAATGGAATTATTCTTCTGAGCTCTTTCTCAGCGGGTTCATTGTTAGTATAGAGGAATACTATTAATTTTTTCGTGTTAATTTTGTATCCTGCAATTTGGCTGAATTTTTAAAATTATTTCTAAAAGTTTCATGGTAGAATTTTGGGGTGTTCTTTGTAGATAATCATATCATCTTTAAATAAAGATAGTTTGGCTTACTCCCTTCTGATACAAGATGTGGCCCTTCTAAACTATTTTCTTCAGGGTACTTATCATGAATGGCTGTCGGATTTTGTCAAAGGCCTTTTTTGCATCAACTGAGTAAATCAAGAGAATTTTGTTCTTGCTTTTGTTGATGTGGTGTATTACACTAATTGATTTAGTCAAAATGACTGTACTGCCCAAACTGATATACAGATTTAATGCAATTCCCATCAAACACTAACAACCATTTTCACAGAACTTGGAAAAAACAATGCTTAAATTCATATGGAGCCAAGGAAACGTAGAATAGCCAAAGAAATCCCAAGTAACAACACAAAGGCAGGAGGCATTATGATTCCAGACATCAAGTTTTATTACAAGCAACAGTTATAAAAACTATATGGTACTGGCACAAAAACAGACAGGTTGACCAAGGGACCAGAACTGAGGATGCAGAGACAAACTTCAGTACCCTCAGCTACCTGATCTTTCATAAAGGAGCCAAAAGCATGCACTGGAAAAAGGACAGCCTCTTCAACAAATGGTGCTCAGAAAATTGGGTATCCAGGTGCAAAAGAATGACTCTAAATACACACCTGTCACCATGCACAAAAATCAAATCAAAGTGGATCAAAGGCCTAGATATCAAAATCAAAATGCTGAACCTTCTGGGAGACAAGTCAGGCAAAGTTCTGAAGAATCTAGGTGTAGGCAAGGACTTTCTCAAAAAAGATGCCCAACGCAAAAATAAAAAAAGCTCCCAGAATCAATAAATGGGGTTATATAAAATTAAAAAGTCTCTACAGAGCAAAGGAAATTATAAACAGAGTGAAGAGATGAACCAACAGAATGGGAAAAATTTCCACCATCTACACCTCAGACAGGAGGCTAATAACTAGAATATAAAAGGAACTGAAAAAACCAGACCACTCAAATGTAAAAACCCGATTTTAAAAATGGGCGATGGAAATGAATAAACAATTCCCAGCTGAAGAAGTTCAAATGGCCAGTGAATACATTAAAAGATGTTCAACAGCTTTCACCATTACAGAAATGCAAATCAAAACATCACTAAGACGTCATCTAACTTCAGAGAGAAGGGTGCATAGCAAGAAGGCGATGAGCAGTCACTGCTGGCAAGGCTGTGGGGGAAAGGAACCCTCTTCCATTGCTGGTGGGATTGTAAACTGGTACAACCATTGTGGAGGACAGCACGGACATTCCCCAAGATGCTGAAAATAAATAATTCCCAGTGATACCTCTTCTGGGAATCTTTCCACAAGAGTTGAAAGCATTGTATAAAAGAGATATAGGCATACCCATGTTCATAGCAGCACAACTGACAACGGCTAAAATGTGGGAGTCACCAAAACACCTATCAACGGACCCGTGGGTACAAAAATGTGATACATGTACCCAATGGAGTACTACTTTCCCATAGAGACAGATAGTTTTGAGGCCTTTGTAGGTAAATGAACACAACTTGACACTCCCATGCTCAATGAAGTGAGTCAGACCCCGAAGGTTAAATATCAAATGGCTTCTCTAGTCTGAGAAACCCAGAATACAATGACTTCATCGAACTAAATGGGGGGGAGGGGGGGGGAGGGGAGTGTGAGATGCAGCTATGAGAAGGGTAAGCGAAGGTCAAAAAGCAAGAGGGAAAAGGTGTGTAACTCTGACATACATGTGTGCACAAAATACTCAAGTTCAATGCAAACATTATCATATATATATTAATAAAGTGGGAAAAAATGAAATCTCTTTGCTTGAGATACTGAAAGAAAAGGAAAAGTTGATGTTCTTAAGCGACCTGGGAAAGCCATTCTTCTGAGGAGAGAGAAAATTACTTCTTCCTGAATCTCTGAAAGAAAATCTCAAGAGTTTTCTCTAATTGATCTTCGTAGGAATTCTTTCTGTTTCGCACTGCTTCTACATCCATTTGGAATATAAGCTGGCCTTTCTCATACTAGAAGCAGGGGCTAGTCACCTTCAGCAATTTCTGGTTCCACACCTCCTCCCGGTTTCTAAAGCCTCATATTTTCATCTCCTGCAGCTCAGGTGAACCCAGTCTACTGGACCCATCCTGGTGACTCTCCAACCCCTCAGGAAATAAACAGATATGAAGCAGGGACCACCTTTTGGTCACAGTGTGACCTCCTAGGACTTGTGCTTGCTTTCTCTAAATCCACCAATTAAAAATCACCATGAATAATCTATTCGGATGATGCTCCGGATCCAAATGGAGGTGTCCACGAGTTACTCTCCAGCTCTACCCCACGTGTTCTCTGACCTCTATGTGTTGACCCTGGGCATGCTGTGAACCTGCAGCCATTAGAGTCAGGCTTGTTGGGGGAGGGAGCTGCCGGCACATCGTGGCACACACTCGGTGCCAGTTGCATCTCTCCCTAAGTTGTGATAGCCAAATGGATCCGGGTGGCACCAAATGTTTCCTGAGGCCAAACCAGCCCTGAGAGTATATACTCTGTGCTCAGTCATTAGCTAGAGAGACCCTCTAATTAATCCATAAATGTGAAGTCTCTCAATAATCCCCGATTTGATACTTAAGACTTTTTGCCTCACCGATTACAAAGGGCTTTCTGTGAGAGTGTGTGTGTGCCTACTCTCTGTTTATCTCTACCAAAACTGGGTGATGCTGACCTGCAAACTGAACTATTGTGAAGTTGTTTACCTCTAAGGCAACTGTGTGGTCTCCCACCTTATAGAATTTGCTTAATGTTTTCCTGCCTATAATACTGGAGATCAATAAGACTGCATCCTGCCTTATAATTTTGAATTCAACACTTGCCTGTCTGCTCTGTAACTTTAATTATCTATAAGTGTTTTTTTTCTCTCATTGTTCATTTTCTTTTCCCTCAATAAACATGGGAAGAGGCCTCTGCTCATGGCTGCATGGCAAAATTTGCCTGCTCCTCCACGGGGTGGATCCATGCAGTCACCTGCAGATCTCTCTTAGTTCAGATAGACTTTAAGCAATGCATGTCTTCATCCTGGAATGCAAAACTCAGCACTGAAGACTCAAATATACCACCACAGGCAAGAGAACTTTACTCTGCATGTGCTCCAATAAAGCCAACTGTGGAGCATCATGGGAGGTAAGGGGCTATCAGGGGGCCAAACATGTAAAACCAATGTTCAAGTGAGCCCTATCCTCCACATCCCATGAATATGCCTTAAGTGTATGTTTCACCATCAGTTATCACTGAATAAATTTATCAAAAAATGTAGTGCTTAATTTTAATGGTCCATAATACTTCATTATTCATAGGTATCAATCAAATCAGTGAATGACCACTGAGTTTTAAACTTAGAAAAAATGTGGAGACATTTGTACTTTAATGAAATAAAATATTTTATTTCATTCTTTAACTGAGGTTTTATTACTGTCCTCACAAGTTATAGTTATGGAAAAGATTAGATTCTTTGGTAATGAAACCATTTTCTTGCATAATAATTCATCAATCTTTCCTACGTATGTGTCAAAAATCATAGCAGATCGGTTTCCAAGTTTAAAAAATTAGAAAATATTTTCAGCTATAAGTTTGGCTGTGTTTAGTACTGCTGGGGTAATGCAGACACATTAAGAAATGTTTGCTATAGCATGTGTTAAACACAAGATTTCACCAGTACTGTAACAGAAATAACACATCGCACAGCTGCTTCTCTGTCACTTATGTAGAGATAATTTTTATTTTAACAACTTCTTGTATGTGAAGTGATGAAACTGACATAATTTGAACAAAATTTAAATAATTTTTCAGAATTACTTTTAAATTCCTTTTGTTGATTTGAAATAATTATCCAAAACTTATTCAATCAGCATATTGAAAATTAATTCACTCCTTTCAGTTTTCTGCTGGAATACTATTAAAATGTGCATTCCAGTAGTTTATACGTTGACTATCGAGTATAATTTTTGACGTGTTAGTGGATAAAAACATTACTACTCGAGTACTAGAGTATAAATTATCTTTAAAGGAATAAATGGCAAGCATTAATGTAATGTCTGGGAAGAAAGTAGCAGCTTTTTAAGTCTAATAAAAATTAGGATCATGTACTAACAATGTATAATTTACTAATTATATGTTATGAGCAGTAAGTATTTTCTGAACTGCAGATGCTAATAGTGATACATTTATGTTTCCAATGTCAATTTATTTATAGAATAAATATTTTATTCACTATTCTGAAGCCAAATACTGTGAAGATTGGAGAAGACGGCTGACGTCCTTAGAACAGTTTCCTCAGTCCCTACTTTTCTCATGGACTTAGGTCCATCGGTGTACGCTGTCACTGTGTTCCAGAGCACACTACCTTCGGCCCCTCTACTCCTTCCAGGCTCACTTCCTTTTCTGGGTATGGATGTATACTAAGAAATATCAACACCCGTGACACACACGCAGCTCTTGTTCCCAGGACCCTAGGGTTCTTGATTATACCTTTTCATAATTATGCTTCTCCTGCCCTTCCACAGGCTACTGTTATTCTTATAATGTGATAAATAAGTTTTCCACACTCTTACTTATACCTTCACCAAGCATGCATGCATCTCCACACATGTTCCAGTCCTGTCTGTTTGGAGAGCTGTGTGTACATTGCAGAGAAGTAAGGGCTCTTTGGTGTCTTATGCTCCTCCCCGAACCCTGACATTCATTTCTAGTGTTGTTCTTCTTTACATTTTATTCATTTCCATTGATGTGATGATTTCTTACTACATGAGTACATCACAATCCATTCATCTAGTTATACTCACAGTAGATATATGGGACTCTTGTCTGCCTTGGGGGTTGACATTATTTCAAATATCGTGCTCTAAAACTCACAGAAAAATAGCCCTTATATGCAAATGCTGGTGCACTTATGCCCAAGTTTCTCCGGAGTCCTACAGAGGAACTGCTGGACCGTACAGACGATCGATGACATTAAGCTACCGTCCAGTGCAGAACTACTCACGTTGTCAGCAGCACTGTCACAGTCACAATGCTCTACTCTCCCACTGGCACTCTGTATCTTCAGACTTTAAAAATTCCTGCCAGTGTTCTCCTGTATGTAAAGGCACCTCACTGAGGTTTCCATTTGCACGTCTTTCTTTGCTAAAAGAGCGGGATTCCTTCTTTCTCTTAATCGGTCACTCGGATTTCTTCATTTGTGGAATATCTCTTCAGGTCTTTAGTCCATTTTTTCCCCAGTTAGTGTTTCTCTTATTGATATGTTGTAGTTCTTAGATGTTTCTAATGGTGTTCATTTTTGAATAACAAAAAATCATTAACTTCAATGAGGTCATACTTATTGATGCTTCTGTGTCTTTTAAGATGTGCTCTTACAATGAAGAGAGAAAAAAAGTTCTTCTATATTGCCTTCTAGAAGTTTCATAATTTAATTTCTATATAATATAGTTGTTATTGAATTGATTTTCTTATATACTATGATAAAACACAGCTCATATTTCTCTATATAAATGCTAAATGCCACAACACTTCCAGTGTGTTGTTGCCAACTCTGTTCTATACCAGTGTCACAATACTCATGGTTCAGTTTCTGGGCTCTCTATCCTGTACTCATGGTCTATCTGTCTATCCCAACTCTTAAGCCAAGAGATCACACTGATTTTTTTTTATAGTCACTACTGATAACAAGTAAAGTTAATTATCTCTCCTGGTTTGTCATTACTATTTTAGGACCTTTACACTTCGTCGTGATTTTTAAAACAATTTATCAAATTCTTTGCAACACTGCTGGAATTTTGATTGAGAATTGTACTGATATTTTTATCATATTGCATCTTTCCATCTATGAACATGGTATACATCCCAAAGTAACAAGATTTGTGCTAATGCATTAAAACTGTCACTGTTCAGTGTAGCTGTTCTGCCTTCCATGAAAGTTTTGTATATCTTCTGTTAGGTTAAATATTAGGTTTATAGTATTTAAAATACTATGATAAACATTTTAATTTTGTTTTCTAATAGTGTTTTTCTGATAGGTGATTTCAATCTATTTTCATATTGATTTGTATGTAGCAACCCTGTTAAACTCTCAATTCTAACTCATTATTGGTAGATCATAACTCTGCCCATACCTTTGGTTACTTAGTATGGGTAGGACTGGATAAGGAATGAAATTTTTTAAATATTTTCGATCAAAGTACACAACATTCAATGATGGAACCAGGAATTCACTAGGATTACATTTATTAGGATTTGCTAATGATCCTATGCCCAGCACATACTCAAGAGTAGCCCAGAGTATTAGAAAGATGAGTCTCCAGAAGCAAGATCCAAGGCAGAAATGAGACTGTGAGATCTTCACAAAAAAAGGTAGGAGCAAGGCTATATAATGAATTTAGATTTCTTAATATTCTGTGCCATTTTACATTCATGAGTTGTGTATTCTTTAAAATGTCCCTACACTTTTCCAACTTTTCTTTACCACTATTTTAAATATCTCTCCCGCAGTGAAAATACCTCACACTCTCAGAGTTAGTTGCTCTGACTTCCAAGCCCATGTGCTAACTTTCCTCTTACCCATACCAGTACATACCGCCAGACATGAGGCTGTATCTCTCTGTATCCTATCCCCTGGACTGCTAGCTTATAGAAGGAAGATTATGATTCCCATATCAACCTTGTGCTGAACACAAAATGAATTCACATAAAATTACCTTTCTGAAATATAAAGCTCCACATATTGTTCTCATTTGGGCTTAATCTCATTGACATTAAATCTTGGAGGGGTGTGTGTGTGTGTGTGTGTGTGTGTGTGTGTGTGCGCACGCGCGCACGCGTGTGTGTGTAGGATAAACTAGAACTCAGTTTCTCTTTAGGTTGCAAGAATCTGTGACCATCACAGAACTACAGGTAGACGGCTCTCTCTCTCTCCCCACACCTTCCATCTTTCTTAGAAGTGGAACCATACTCTGAAGTATCATCTGAGGTGTAAATATACTAAATATGTGTTCATTGAAGAATAAGATACAGATATTTGTGATGAGCCTAGGATATTGTGTACATAGATATGAACATAAAATTATCATTAAAGATCAAAGCTATCAAAACTTTACACTTAAATGAAAAGTAATGCTACAATCTTGGCAACAGGTCCTGAAGATCATTTCAAACAATTAAGTCACCTTTTTGGTCCCATTTTTTAACAGGATACAATATGGTTGGAGAGAGACGTAAAAGAGAACAGAACAAACGTGATTTCATAATGTCATCTTGATGAAATGTCTTACTTCTCTGGACTAACTTCTTGGTCTATAAAATGAAGGGTAGTGACAATATTTGTCCAGCAGTAATCTTCTGAAAATATAGGAAGAAATCATTAAGTATCTGAATGGAATGAAAAGAGGAAAGGAAGGAAGAAAGGAAAGAAGAAAGAGGGGTAGAGAAACTGGAAGGGAGGGAATTGAGGTTTAAATTTTTAAAGAGAATATTGAAACTAATGAATAAATATCCAAAATTACCTTACCTGAAGTCATGCCATGTGACCTTCCAGTGGCATACATATTCCAATTTATGAAGCAAAATCTCCTCCACAAGACAAACTGAAATGATGGTTTAGCATTATTTATATTGAGATTCTGAATTTAACTAAAAACATCCTAAGTCCCACAGTTAGGTTCCTTTGAGCAGTGTGAGCTAAACTCTTCTGCAAGGCAATTAAAAATAACACTGAGTAAGTTCATTCTCTTTGGAAAGGCTCCAATGTAAAAAGTCCACTCAACATTTGTTGGGTTTTGTGGTTTACAAAAAGGTCTTGTTCTAATTTTAGAGCCAAGTAAAAAACTTTCTATCTGGAGTTACATAAAGAAAAGGATCTTGATTTTAGAGATAATGTTTTCTGTAATCATCTTTCAAAGGGTTTAACAAAACGTTTTCACTAAACTAAATTTATTCAATAAAAACAATACGGTAACTTCAAAAACTTTTCTTCATATGTGTAGAAATAAGTCATTATTTAGTCTGAAATTATGACGTACACACTTATTTTGAAGATTAAGTAGACCTGTTTCAGAACGTCAAGTGAGAATAATAGCACACAGCTTTCTGACATGTGCATGTATGTGGCCATCTTGAAATTGGGAAACGCCATACACTATACTCCACATTCCTCTCTGGAACATTTCCCTGTGAAAAATGCTACCCTCATCATAATATAAATAATCAGGTCCCCCCTTTCTCTGATGGTTCACTGAGGACTTCTGCTAAACCTTCCGGTAATGTGGAGAACTTGTAGGCCACCCCTCAGTGGTACAGTATCCACTCCAGCTCCCACAGAATCCATGAGAGACTCTTATGGCCGCTTCTCACAACTCAGAAGCCTCCAGGATTCCCCTCCCAGGACCAATGACTTCAAAGCTCATACATCCATCCTGCTAACCTGCTGTTTCCTTATATTTACCAGGGCCAAACACAGAGAGAGGGGGCCCTCAGCTTACCAACCCGTGCAAGCTAAACCTTGATTTGTGAGAGCTTTGAAGAGCCATTAAGCCATCCGTCTGTTCTGTAGGCATCCTCAGGTTCATTGGCAATCTTGATGTCTTATTTACTTTCTCATGACCACAGTACAACATCTGAAACCCAAAACTTAAAGGAGGACAGATTTATTTTCAGTTCACAGTTTTTAGAGGTCTCAGCCCATGTGTTGGGAACAATCCTGATGAAATGGCCTAAAAGAAAGCAGTTCACAATGTGATAGAAAAAAGCAGAGATAGAAGGAGGTCTTTGGACCAGCACATGCCCCTGTTGTTCCCAAAGACCCGTCTCTCCAACTTGGCCCCACCCCTAGTGGCCCATGAAATCATTAGTGGGTTATTCCACCATGGCACACACTTCAGTGAAAACAAATAAATTCAAATTCACTGGACCCCTGGGTGTATCCTTACACCACGCAATGTCTACTAGACTATGAACTGTTTCCTTTAGTTTTGAGGGAGTCAAGCCACAAGGCATCTTTTGAGCTCGCTTCTTCTTTCTTCATGAAAATAAAAGGCTCTTGTCCCCAGAAAACTTGGTGCTATGTACTCCAAAGCCCCATGTGTTAAAGACTTGGCCACCAGTCTGTGACCCTAGTGACAGATGGTAGAACATTTAGGAAGTGGAGATTAGTGCAAGAAAGGTCATTGTGGCATTCTTCTTGAAGGGGAAAGTAGGACTCTATGGCTCTTTTTTTGTCTCTGTTCACTCACTAAAAGGTAAGCAGCTTCTCTCCGTTATGCATTTCTCTCTGGTGCACTCTGCCTCATTACAGGCCCCAAAGCAAGAGGGCCAAGCAACTATGGACTGAAACTTCTGTAATTCTAAGGCAAAATAAATCTTTTCCTTCTTAAAAGTTGATATTTCTTAGGTATCTTATCACAATAACAGAAAGCTGACTAACACAACTGGGACCTTCTAAAAATTGACCATGGAGATTCTGCCACAGTTGGCTGGAAGTGGGGAGGGCATGAACTGGGTGTCAACATTCTTGAGGATCCCCCCCCCCATCACAGACTCCTAGTCATGTTTCCAGGGTGAGACCCATAAGCCAACCAAGACCAGTGTCTCTGTGAAACCATTCTAAAGACACGACAAAGAGCAGTCATTTCTTCATAGGAGGAAACTGATGGTACTGGCAGAGCCATTAAATTCCATAATCTTTCCTAACAGAAATTCTCTTTTGAAATAAAAACTACAAGAAAAAAAACTAACATGTACAACTAACAACTGACTCACATTTTTCAAATGTAGTTCACTGTTTATATAATTCAGATTTATATGTGTTTTTCAACTGTGTCTCTCTGTCCAATCTATTTCCAGCCAAGAAGCTTTAAAAATTGTAGAACTCTGGATTCAGATTCAGAGGCCTGAAAATCCGAGTCCACCCTCCTGAACAATCATATAGCTCAGGAAAGCCTCAATTTCTTTCCTATAACAAGAGGATACTACTAAGTGTCCTAATTAATAGACAATGGTGTGACCGTTGAGTTTCATGTATGTAACTGTATGCTGCAAGTTGATGTACAAAAGGGACTGGTTTCTCCGAGGTCTATAACGGCTTTACCTAGGAATTCTTTTCTTCAGGTTCGTCTATTCATGTGTAAAGGTCGTTTGCATTTTCTGTCATAGGGTCACATTTCCCAGCATCTCATTCGTTTCACTGAACCCTATTTTCTGTTTCAGGGTTCTGCAAACTTTTTCCTAAAGAAAGACACAGTAAACATTTTAGGTCTTGCAGACCAAATAGTTTCTAGCACAGGTACTCAATTGTACTGTTGTGGAATAAAAGGCAACCGTAAAAATATGCGATTTAATGAGAGTGACTCTATGTCAATAAAACTTTATTTGGACAAAAATCTGTAAGCAATGGATTTTCTAACCATTACTCTGTAGTTAAGAGCTGAGGATTCTATTCCAAGTCAAGTACTTCTTCCATTTTAAAGTTACCTGGTTTAAGTTGTCCACTTTGATTTTAGTAATCAATGTCATAGTATGAAAAATTATGTAAACGAGTCCTCCTTAGGGCTTGTGCTTGCTGAATTTAAAGAGTTTAATGCAATCTGAGAAAATTGCATGTATCTTTGAATATTTTTGTCTCTCATTCTTTCTACTTTTCCTTTCTGGCACTCATTAAATGCATGTTAATATTTCTCAGCCAAGCCCCATGGCACAAGCCTGTAATCTGGGAGGCTAAGGTAGAAGACCATAAGTTTGAGCCTAGCCTGGGCAAGCTAGTGACTTATAGAGACTTCGACCCAAAAGCAAAAACACAAATTTGGGAGTGGTGATGTAGCTCAGTGTGAAGGCTCTAGGCTCAATGCCTAATACTACACACACACGCGCACACACGCACACACGCACACACGCACACACACACACTTTCTCTCTCCTCCACTCATACCTCATTCATGCTCTGTTTCACACTTATTAACTTGTTTTCCCCCCACTGAGTTATATGCTTTTTAGAAATTTCTTTCACTCTGTAACTTTCTCTTAAATGTAACTAATATGTTATTTTACACACTAATAAATTTTAAATGACTTTTTATTTCTAGAAATTCTATTTCTTTTTAAAATCGACATTTCTTTTTCATAAGGTTTGTTCCTTTATACATTATAAATTCCATCATATATGTCTTTAATCATTTTAAGATTTTATGATGTTTATTTCATAGTTTTATCCTCTGAAGCTTTTCCAGGAAGACGTAATTCTAGAGTTTGCTACTGCTATTGACTCCCATTCTTGGAAAAATATTTTATATTTTATATAAAGCTTTATGATGGTAGATTTGACATCATGGTTTTATCTATGGAATCATGTGGGAAGTTGCTCCCCTATTATAATACTTACATTTCCTTCTTCCAGAAGTTTCATGACCTATTAACGTTCTGTATGTTAATTTCTATGCTTGGAAATTATTGGTATACTTCAGTCACATACATTTAACTCCAAATCTCTGTCAGTTGCATGCTGATAATTATGTATCTAAGATTGGGAGCTCAGATTCAGATTAGCATATGATTTCACCAAAGATATTGGCCTTTGCCTGCTCTGACTGATAGGTGAGTCTCTGTTTCAGACATGCATGTCTCAGAGGTCGAAAGCCACACACACTGCTGATAGCACTAAAATCCCAGCCCTTGTGCCACAAGCTGCCACAGCTGCCAACACCACACCCAGCAGCTCAGGGGCAGCTCACACCACCAAGGGCAGGCCCATTTTCATTGTACTCTCCAGTATCTGTCACATTTCTGTTTCAGTTTTCTGAAAGAGAAATATACAATTTAAGGAATATTTGTTGGGCTTTACCCAGCACCTAGCGTGTTTGCACGGACAGGGTATTTTCAAGTTACATATCCTGAGGCACTGCTTTCAGAAAGGAATCTTGCGCTTCTTTAATATTTTCTAGTTTGGATTCGCTTTGGAGAAGGTCTGAAGTTATGGTGTAAATACATTATCTTTGGAGATAACAGGCTTGGATTTAAATCCATCCTCTGGCAACTTACTCATCACTTGCTCTTTACTTATTGGGCCCAAAAATACCTCATTTGTGAATCAAAATAATAAATCTTTTCCTCATCGGTCAGTTCCGTTGCAGGGAAATAATTATTTTCACCATTACAAGCAGTGAGGATTTCCTCACAAAGAACTGAATGCTTGCAGAATTTTTGGCAGAGTCAGAATAGCTGGATCCAGGCTTCACATTGGGATTGACGCCCAGAAAGGAGGAGCCAGCCCCTCCAGGAAGTTGCTGCATCTAGGAAGTAGGATGTGATCTGTGGTGCGGGCTCAGGAAGCCCCTGGGCTGAGAGGCAGCTGTGCTGCACCTGCTGGAGCACAGGTCGGGACCACAGATGCCGAGGGATGTCTTAGCCCTCCCCTCCACATCCACAAATGACAAGATGCTGCAATGCTGAGTTTGACACACTCCCTGTCCATAGGCCACTGCCAGCAGATGACCTGAAAGGTGGCATCCACATCATCTCTGCCCTTCACACCAGCAGCGGGACTTCTCATTGGAAGAGTAAATCCTCCTCTGTGATTTCTGCAGTACAGTGTGGGGAAGGCAGCCTCTGGGTCACCGGCCTCTGTAGACCAGTGCGCTGACAGCGCCGATTCTGTGGGTATCCTCCGTAGACCTCCCAAGTGTAAAGGGGGTTAAATAAAGCAGTGTGCGCCAAGCGCTCAGCGTCAAAGCTGGCGCGTGATAAATGCCCTTTTTAACTTCTAGTGCTCTGAACTAGTACATCACGACCATGGCCCAGACAGGCTGAGTTTGTGCTACGTCAGGAGTCCCTTGGGTTTGAGCACATGGGAGGCACTCGTGCTTTCCGATATTAATTTCAACAAAGTCTGATTGCTTTTATGCAAATAGACTTACAGATGTAGGTCACGCCTCTCCTCCATGAGGTAGCATTACTCGCTCAGCCAGGCTAGGATCAACACAAGTGCAGCGGCGACACTGCCTACCCTAAGATCTATCTCGTAGCCAAATACTGAACAGTGGCTGCTCCCACATGGGAGCACAGCAGTGCTGAGAGCCGTCATGCAGCACAACGCGTGACCGCACACAGGCCCCGACAGCCCTGGAAGGGTACGCAGCTGGCCAGGGTCACCCGGTGCCATTTCTCTCTCCTCTTGGTTTGCGACACTGCCTAAAATGTTTCACTCTGCTCTTGACGTCTTCCCCCCCGTACAGAGTATGGAATTTGCACCGAAGAAAACACCATCACATGAACAATCTAGCGAATGGTGTTTGGTACAAAATAAATAAAAAATAAATTTTATCTTAAATTTCAAATTCAATAAAAAAATATCTCCTGAGTAATCCTCTCACAACACTATGGAAGATATCGACAAATTTTTGAGAAGTAGGACAGTCAGACAGTTATCCATCATATTCTTTAATTTAGAAAGGGACAAGAAACACAGCGCTCTCTATTCTGGGTGATTCAGTGTGGCCTGGCCTGTCTCCCTTGTGATCCGTTTCAGCAGCTGCCCTTCCCAGAGCTGTCACAGCAAGTACTCCCTTCGATGTTTCCTCATTTGTCTCGTTTAATCCCTATAGAGATCCTTGCGGCAGGCACAAGCTGCTTCCCCAATAATTCCATAGGCTTCTGGAGAGAACTGCAAAGCAGGGTGTTCTAAGCTCACTCTTGACTCACGAGAGTGCAACAGCACACATTAGGGATCTGGTCCCAGAGGTCAAATCTCATCCCTGTACAAATATCACAATTGATTATAGAATGAATAAAAAATAAAGTACAAATATAGCTGCTATTGCAAAGAAGTGTACGGGCGCTATAGCCAAAAAATGAAAGATGCATGATATCACCGTCTTTTGGCTGGTAGAATCAGGGGTTCGTGCTTTCGTTACCCTGGCAGGAATGTCTCACAACAAATCCAGTTAAGCTGGACTCAACAAGGCATAGCCTCTTCTGGGTAAATTTCTTATATTCAGATTCCATTTCTAAAATCAGGATCATTGTGGCAAATGTTCCTAGCTGACCTTCCTATCCTCCAATCTCAAGGAACAGATGGCAGATGCCAGGTCAGAGAAGTTTCCATTCTGTTTCTTCTAAATTGGTTGATTCTGGCCACCTTCTCATCTCTGTTTCGTTTCATCTTTTGTGTCCACTGATTTTAGCATTGACACTGTGACCAGGTGTGTCCAACTTGTGGCCCATGTTTTTCTTTATTTTGGAGGAGTAACTATCTTGGGCCACATACAAAATATATATTATCAATAATATATGTTATATAAGGATGTTGCCAATATTAGTTTCAACAAACTCTGACTGCTTTTATGAAAACAGACTTACAAATGAAGCCCATGCCTCTCTTCCACTAGGTAGCACTGCTTGTTCAACCATCCTTATATAAGGATGTATATAAGTTAACATATACAAGTATTAAAACTTTCTTTTTTTAATGTTTTCATTGTAACATTTAAAACCAAGGGTCAAAAGCCAACAGATCACAGATGGGACTGACCTGTTATTAGATCATGAAATTTACCAAGACAAGGATTCTAATAGTGGTCAGTGGCAGGGGAGCTCTCATAAATCAAGGGAAATTTGAAGATCCCCATTGGAGAGTTATTGTATAAAGCCAAGAAGGGCTAAATAACTTGTGAAAAATCTTGAAAATAGAACTTATTTGATTTCAATTCTACCTAGTCATCCATCAGATTTTTGCTGTACTGTGCAAGGTCTCTAATGGTATAATAATAGATTTGTTGAAGATATGAAAGGTATTAGACACAAATAAACACACAAGGAACATGAACAAATGGCCAATAAGAACATAAAACATGCTCCACCTCACTAATCATTAGAGAAATGCAAATCAAAACCACAAGAGATACCACTTCATGCCATTAGGATGACTGTTACTAAAAACAAACAAAACAACAAAAATGCAACCCTTGTGCACTGCTGGTGGGACTATTGCACAGTACAGGAAGTATAGGAAAGAGTATGGGAATACCTCAAAAATATGAAATTACCATGTGTTCTAGTGATTCTGCCACTGTGTGGTCCTGAAGGAAGTAATGCAGGGCTTTGAATAGATATTTGTGCTCACAGACTCGAAGCAACGTGATTTGCAGTGTCCCAGAGAGAGAAGCAACCTCAAAGCCCACTGGGGGATGAATGGGTTACCAAAATGTGCTGCATCCACACAGGAGGGTCATTCAGCCTTAAAAAGGAAAAAAAAAAACAATGACACATCCTACAGACACACTTGATGGACTCTATATTACATGAAATAAGCGAGTCACAAAAAAATGTTGTGATGGAGTTACATGAGAAAGAGAACGCTGAAGGATGGTGTCCCGGCTCTGTGGGAAGAGAGGAGAAAGAGCTGTTTAAAGGTACGGGGCTTCGGTTTTGCAAGGTTATGAGAGTTCTAGAGATGATGGTTACTCAACTAGATGAAAATAGTGAATGCCTCTGGACTAAAGATTTAAAACACTTAAAATAATAACTTTTATGTTATGTGCATTTTGCCACAATTTTAAAAGTTGTAAGTATATAAGATGTTATTCTTGGTGACTCATACACCTCGTAACTCTGTGTCCTCCTACCAGTTGCTAGAGACAGGTAACAGCAACCTCCTATGACAGATGAGAAGACGCATCATGCAGGTGAATGATCCCAGCACCTGGAGCAGACCACTGGACCCAGGACACCCACTTGGCTACAAAGATAGCACTCCTGTAGGAGAGCATAGAAGAGTACAGGTACTCCAACTGAACTTAGTTCTATGCTCCTTAGGGAACAGACGTTGGATACCAGCCTGGAGAGCTGGAACCTCCCCCAATAGGTCAAAAAGGGAACACCATTTAGAAAGTACTTGATGATCTGAGCCATGGCGGGTAGCACAGGAATTGGAATCCTAGAATTTTGGAAGGCTGAATCAGAAGGATCATAAGTTCAAGCTCATCTTGGGCAATTTAGCAAAACCTTACCTCAAAATCAAAGCTTGAAAAATGGGGCTATAGCTCAGCATGAAGGCCCTGGGCTCAGTCCCCAGTACCAAAAAAGAAGAGAAAGTACATAATGAAGCTACTGACATTTCAGGACAATCTCAGTTTGCCACAAAACAATCAGGCAAGAAGAGACACATCTACCAGGGAAATGCTTGTGGTCTGAACCCGAGATATTTATGCAGATAGCTTTTACTCAATTAAGTTGATATTCAATTGGGGTATCACACCCTCTTTGGCATTTTCCTAAAAGGTCTACAGTGTGTGATTCAGAGACACTAATGGTGTGATTCGGAGATACTAGCTGGTAGCTACATGCAAGAAAACTCTAAAAGGTAAAAAAAAAATCATCTTATATCATATTCTTGATAAATCTGGACTGGGAGTGTAGTTCAGTGGCAGAGCTATTGCCAAGCATGCACAAGGGCCTGGAACAGATGAAGGAGGAGGAGCAGGAGAAGAGGAAGAAGAAAGGGGAAAAGAACATCTACATTCTTCTAGATATAAATTCCCATCCTATCTTCACTCAGAGCAAAGTAGGCCAGAAAGAAAATACATACGAAGTTGTCACTGGAAAAAAAAAAAAAAACAGAAAATCAGGTTGTACTCAACCAACAATCCACCCCCAGTACGTAGAGCTTAAAATGTGACCTTATTCTGTTGGAAATTATTTCCAGCCATTGTAGAAGTTCTGATGGAGTCAACCACACCGGCAATAACACACCTGACAGTTACACATGACACCAGCCATGATGTGTAGATAACACCGGATACCACATTGACACAATCCCCTTGGTGGTTCTGTGGAAGCTAATGAACTAAGAAATAGACACCGCAAGAGCTCAGCATGTCAGGTGTGCTGTCGTGAGGGCCCCAAACATCACGGGGGACTCTCGTGGCTCTGAGGAAGCTCTTCTGCTAAGTCTCACCTCGGCGAATACAATTAGTGGAAAGAAGGTGTGGAACTGTTGAAGTTAGTAATTTACAACCTTTTGGAGTTTTTAATTTCCAGCCCCATTTTGAGTAATGATAGCCTGTTGCCCTACCAGTCCTTGGGTATTTTTAGCCATGGACGTATTTTTACTACTTTTGTTTCGGCCATTTTCATCTTCTGTGTCCTCCTGCGATTTCTGTGATATGTTTTGGAGAAAGTGGCTTAAATGTATTTCACACCTATAATTTTATTGCTTGGAAAGGACCCCGAGACCTTGGCAGGATGGTGGTGAGATCCTCTCATGATGAGCCACGGCTCCACGATCCTCATCCCACAGCCCTGCTGTAGTGGGAACTGGCTACAGGTGCTGCGGACACATTTCTCTCACATAGATATACTTGAATTTTTACCATGGTAGGCTCATAGAAAGTTCTCAGGGGGGCTGACGTCCCCCAGCATGGGCATCGCATCTTTTTGAGTCCCTTTTCCACCTTCTTTCTGCTGTATTATAGCCTCCACTTTAATACCCATTCTAGGATTCGTGGATGCTTCTTATAGCAGGGACTCAAACCTTTCACCTTCCCCACCTCTCCCACCCACTAGACTGTTGCTCTCCGCCACCATATCTACTACTTGGTAGAAAAAAAGTAGAAAACTCCATAAGAGAAATCACTGTCTTTCTTCAAATGTCCAAACCCACCTGTTTCCCCCATCTTCCTGCAAAGGTAAGAGACAGTGTCTCACCTTCCCCTGGAGGCTTGGTATCTTAGTTACTTATTCATTGCTATGACGCAATACCTGGCATCCACAAATTTAGGGGAGGAAAGATTTATTTTACCTCACAGTTTCAGAAGGTCACAGTCCATTCAGGGGCAGCCGGCAGCAGTGGAAATACATGGCAGAGGCAGAGGTGGAGGCAGCTTCTCGCGACATCACACACAGGAAGCCAAGTCAAGGCAAGTTGAGACTCATCCCCCAAGGAAGGCAGGAAGCAGCTTACGTATCCTTCCCAGTCTCCTCCCAGTGATCAGCCCCTCCTGGAACCAGATGTGGAAGGTGTGGTAAGCCTGTAATCCTACACACCTGTAGTTTGATTTAAATGTCTGTAATCCAATTTACATGCCTGAAATTCACACCTCTAGACTAGGCCCCAATCTCCCAACAGCACTTGGTTCCATAGACAATCCATAACAACCAAATACATGAGACGTTTCGGGGACATTCCAGATCCAAACCGCAATACATGTCTTGATCAGCTTCACTCTCTCTGTGAAATCGCAGCATAAATTACCATCCCCTTTGTGTGTTCCCCTTCGCCTTGAAATTGGATCCTCTCTCTACAAAGCAAACATAATTTAGCCCTAGTGCCTCCCAAATCTCACTGCCCAGCTGCCCTGCTTCTCAATGCACGGCCACCCTTGAGTCTCTGAAACAAAACCCAATCACCTGTCTTTGCATCTGTAAATACTACAGGATGAATCTCTAAGATATTATAGGAAGGGTTTCAGACAAATGTAACCAACATACCTCATCATACCTACAGAGTGTAACAGAAGTCTTTAATACTACCAAATACCTAGTCAGTGCTCAATTTTTCACCATTATTTCATTCACACTCCTGACATTCAAGTGGTAACACAAGATTGCAGAATGGTCAAAATGAGAGCTAAAATTATTGTCTATGCCTTAGATATTTTTCTAACAAGAAGAAGTTACCACACAAATATCAGTGAGAACTGAATTCATTAGAATGAACAAGTTTCCAGAATCAAATAGCTCTTTGCAAAGTCTGAGAAAAACTAAACTGGCCAGTTTGTCTCTTGACCCAAGTGTCCCAATGGATACACAAAATGCACAGCCACTCAGCTCTGATCATCTGCTTGCCAACTGCTGAATTTACCTCAGTCCTCAATATCTCTATCTTCCACCTCAAATGCCAAGTACCTCTTAACTCTTTCGGTTGTAAAAGCCTCAGTTCAGCATGGCCATCTTAGAGTCCTTCAGTGGTTTCCTGTTTGATCCTGTGATCTTAATTTACAAACTTACTCTGCACTCCGATAAAACTATATTTTAGTCTTGTTTAGGCTTTCTTCGTTTACAAAATTAAACTTCTATAATTATTTAGTATGCCTGAGTAGGCCGAATAGTAGCACTGTATTCACATGCTGAATATGAGTCTATCCATATATGAGTGTCTGCGTCCCGTGACTCTAACATGGCAAAAAGGAGAGTGCGGATGTAAACGCAATAATGCCTTCAGGACAGGGAACGATCATCATGGACTATGTCAGTGATCCCGAAACAGACAGGACGGTCCTTATAAAAGGGAACCAGGAGGGCTGGAGAGAGGTGATGTTACAGCGGAAGCAAAGGCGAATGATCTGGGGCCAAACATAAGGAGCATGAACATCTCTTGGAGACTGAAAACACAAGTAGGGGTGGGATCCTCCACAGAAGGCAGCACAGCAGACTGGCCTAAATTGTCAGACTTCCAGCATTGTAAGACAGTGAGCATTTCTTGAAGTCAGTAAGTCTATGGTCATTCATTATAGCAGTCATAGGAAACTGACGCAGTGCCCTTCCAGCCTATTTTAAGCTATGGGGTTCTCCCGTTTTTTGTAAATTCATTCAGAAACATAATCATGTTGCCCTTGAAATTTTCTGTAATTTGGATTTGATTGATTACATCTTCATGGCCATGTTGAACTCGATCGTGGGGTATGTGTGTGTGTGTGTGTGTGTGTGTGTGTGTGTGTGTGTGTGTGTGTTATAATCTATTAGTTAGACCTAGTTAAACATAAATTCCTCAAAGTCCCTGTTAGGGACTAAGAGAGGTCTTTGGGTGTTGGCAGAGCCTTACTCCCTGAGGGAGATGTTTAGCCATATGGCATTGAACAGAAGTCTTTCCCCAGGTTTATTGATGGAAAAGAAGATGTACAGTGAGCAGGATATGCTTATTAAGGCAGTGAACCATTTAGAGAACTTCTAAAAGCAGACCTACACAATGGTTGATTGAAGTTACAGAGCATACAGGTGGGTAACAAAATAATAAGGCGGGATGTGTTCCTATGCATCATCTTGATTATAGGCAGGTGGAGGTGGGGGGCATGTAGCACGAGCTCAGAAGACACCTGATTCGCATTGTGAAGACATCATTGTTGAGGCAGATAGAGTCCTGACCAGCTTAAGAAGAGAGAATTAACTCTTGCTCTCCCACACAAGCCCAATTTGGGGGAGAAGATGCTTCCCACATGGGCTATGACATTTCTATGGCAACGGATCAAGAGGCACATCATACCAGATCTCTCTCTTCGTGCATAAAGATTGATCGTTTAGTTCGGGTATTGATCAATCCCCATGGGGTTCCCGTAAACTCACCTCTGATGAGGCTGACAACATTCGTGATTATTACTTAGGTCCATTATTAAGGAAGGCAAAATGATCATGTCCTAATCATTTCATCTCTTCTGCAGTTATCCAAGTAATCTATTCTACTAAAATATTTACCTACCCAGAGGCATAGTTTGAACAGGAAAGGTAAATATTTGATGTTTTACGTCAGTTTTAATAAAAGGGAATTAATTTTCTACATGCCAGACAGGCTTAGGTTTTATTATAACCCATGGACTCTAATATGTTTGATGTATTTCAATCCATGACAACTACTGTTCTTGCTCTCATCTGTCCCCTCTGGCTACTGTCCCTGGCTGTGGATGTTGACAAGCATAATTGGTTCTCTGGATCATCCTATGGAGCTCCCTCCTTGGCCTCAGGGTCCCGGACCAAACATGATTTTCTTTTCCAGTTACAGGTAATTTGAGACTTTGATTTTTGTACAGAAGTTCATACTAAGCCCCCTTTTCCTAGGGTGGGTCAAAGCCACAGCTAGGTGGATGCGAAGAGGTCGATGAGAGGAGCTCGGGTTTGAGCACCCACAGGTCCCCTCACCAGGGGTGGGCAGTCAGCAGCCAGTTTGCACAGGCTCCTGGGACATGACCATGAGCATCCTTCCAAACCCTGTGCTATGCTTTGCATATGGAATGTCCCCCAAGAGCCTCGTGTTTGGATAACGATTCAATCACGAGAATCAATCTATTCATTTTCTGTGCTGGTAAGAGGTGGGACCTGATCAGAAAGGACACATCACTTGAACCTTGACCTGGGGGTGGTGGATCCCGGCAACATGCCCTAGAAGCATGGATGCTAGTTTGCCCTTCATCTCGCTTGCTCAGCGTCCTGTCCCATGGTGGGCCGAACGAACAATTTCCCTCTGCCTAGCCTCCACCAAGCCATTCTGGCACTGCCAGTTGCTCGGGAGTAGACTGATACCTCCTGAAACCAAGAGCCAAAATAAACCTTCCCCACTTACGTTGTGAGCATCAAGTTCTGTGTCCCAGCAATGAGAAAGCAACTAAGACATCTCGCATCCTGGGATGGCTCATTGGCAGCCTGAAATCAGCCATGGTGGAAATGATTACATCACAGGAGCTGGCAAACACTAGAAATCAGAGCTTTATTTCCTCCCAGAGAAAAACATTTACCTATTAGCTATTAAACATTTAACACACAGCCCTGTGAAGCCCCACCAGCCCGCTCAGCATCAATATGGTTTCCCAATCTGTCTCTCGCTTTTCTTTCCATTTATTTGGTTTCCATGGTTTTCCTCCCTTGCTTATTTCAAATGGGCTGTTTTCGCATTCAATGGTAGATCTGATTCAAAATTTATTTGTATTTATAGCAGAAAAGAAGGACTTTCCACGAGCCACGTGGTCAGAAACACTTATACAGAGCTGTGATGGGAGCTGAGGATGGATTGGGAGCTAGTGACTGGAGAGGGGAAGAACACACTTTGCACACACAGGGCTTCCAACAGCACTCACACCTGGCCACCTACATCCGGATGTTTTAGAAGTTTTAAGGCAGGGGCAGGGTTCAGAAGTGGAATGCTCTGAGTCCAATCTCCAGGACAGGGTAGGGGGCCCTGGGGCGATAGCAATTACAATAACAAAGAGGAGATAAACTGGGGCCAGAGTTTTCAAATTCCTACTTAAAACACAGGAGGATTTCCTACATGGTAGCTTTTTTTTAATCAGTGATAAAAATAGGTTAGATTTCAAGTCATAATTAGTTGTATTAAAATAATTTTAAAATACAAAGGACTCTACAATCCTTAACTTTTTGCTTCAGATAAGCCGCACATACAATGCTAGTTTTAATTTTTTTCCAAGGGAAATCAGGAAAGTAAAATAACATGAAAAAAATCAGTGACTATTTTAATATATTTCTATGACCAAACAAAGTTTAAAAAGGGGTATGTCATCAGAACTGGTATGATAAAGAAGAATATCAATAGTGATTATATATATATAATTTAAAAATCAGTTTTTCCCCCTAGAAACAAGATTAAAAAGGAGGGGAAAAAGGAAAGATGAGAAAATGTTAAGACAGATGATTGAGTTTTAAAATATTTGCAATGTTATGTGAAATTTTTTTAATTTGACAAAATGATTGTAAGTTTCATCTGGCAATAGGAAATAAAAATTTGAACGATGGAAATGACACAAACCTCGCAGCACATTAAGATGTGTGTATGAAGCTACAATTACAGCAACATTATTCAGCACAGAAATAGACTGGCACTAGGTAAGCCAATATGAGCGTAGTGACGCTGACCCGTGCGAGACAGGGAGGCATAAGGAATAATTCCAGTTAGTGGAAAAAGGATGGGTCATTCCAGAAATGGTACTCAGCCAATTGATTAATTCTAGGGAGAGAAATAAAGCAAGATTTCATTGTTACAAGAAACACTAAAACCTATTCTCAGTGGCTCATATAACACTTTAATAACTAATTCTCAGGAAATTGAAAAGGTATAAGAAAAATCACTTCAAGAACTGGAGCCAATATGATTCTTTTCTGGAAAATGCCATAAACCTGTAATCCAGGAGTTGATAAGAATATTGGCACATGGGAATTCACAGCTCTGACACATGGGAGCCTGAGGTTGTCGGGGACAATCAGACAAGCAGAGTTGAAGGTCTGTGCAGCCGGCAGTCTCCCTGCTGCACTCCTGAGGCACCTCCATGGACAGACCCAAGCACCTGTGCAGAGGAAGCAAGCACACTCTCGGAGGCCTGGTTTCAGTAAGCAAAAACGAATAAACAAATACTCACCAAGGGAACCCATTGGTAACATGCAGCTTGGTCGTCTGATAAATTGGTGAGGGTTGGCATTCACCAACTTGGAGGAATCCCCCCGAACATTGAGCAACATCATATTAGGCAAGGAATTACAATTTTTAGAATGATGTCTACAACATAAAAATACTGTAGATGTAGCCCAGCAGTAGAGCACTTCCCTAGCATGTACAGAGCTCTGGGGTCAACTCCCAGGTGCACACACACACACACACACACACACACACACACACACACACACGTGGATATATAACCAAGAAATACACACTAAATAAATATATAAATGGAGGACAGGAAGGAATTCACGGGGAGAAAGAGGAAGGAAGGGAGGAAAAGAGGGAAAGATAGAAGAAGACAGAGAGGCTAAAATAAGACTCACCAAATATAATGTGGTGCCAACTTCTGTGAGCAAAGCCAGGAGCAGAAAGAATGATACTTTACTTGAATGTTTAAAGCTTCATTGAAAAAATTTCTCATAAATGAAAGGATTTTCTAAAACAAATAGTGTGAGACAGTAACATTTGTTAACCATAAATAGCATGTACATGAATGTTCAGCACATTTGTTGAAAGTTTAGAGTTTTAGAATTTACTGTTAGAATTTAGAGTTTATTATTTTAGGATTTAAAACTTAAAAATACTTTTAAAAAGGAAAAGAAAATGTAGATTATAGTTTAAGAGCTTGAAAATTAGAAATATCTTTTTAGATTATGCAAACAGGATAAAATACAGAATAAAAATTACATACAACTTAAGATACACCAGAAAATAGCCTCAGGCCAATTAAAATGCAATTTAAAGGCTAAAAAAAAGTTCTAATTGAAAGAGTAATAAAATAAATAAATAGTAAGGATCAGTATCATTTTGGAAAAATGGATAAAGAACAACTAATAAAGAAACTAAGAAAATATAGGCACTTGTGATATCTGGCAAGAAGTGTGGTATTGGAAAAGCAAAAGAAGTTTTAAAAAGCACACTGTGGACATAAATAATCCCAAAGCAATATTGTCACGTCAGGGAGACGGAGGCAGAGGTCAATCTGTATCTTTCTATCTTTGTTTAGAGGTGGACTAGGACAGGTGGGCTTGGAGGAGGAAGGGGGCAGAGAAGGAAGAGGAGAGAGAGTAGATAGGTCCTGGCCTGCTTTGCCAGGGAGCCTGAAAATTCAGTTTGAGTTTTCTGCTCCTAACCAGCTGCGTTAGTTCTGTAGTGGTGACTCCTTCCACGTATACATTCTGGGAGAAGAACAGCCAAGCATTTGCCGGAATGATCCTCACATGGCTAGTCCCCGAGTCTGTACAGAAGGCCTAAGAGGAGCCAGTTGTGGCTTCAGGTGGTAAGGACCCACAAGTGCACACAGCACGCTGAGTTCTCATCTCCTGGGGAAATAACTGGCAAACAGGAGCTGGGACGTGAGATGGTACCACCACCTAAAGAGCGCTGGCAGGTGGGGAGGTGGGGTAGGATGGGGCTGCGATTCCAGTGAGCAGCTTGAGGCCTCCTAGAGGAGGTGCACTAGGAGGGACCTGTAGGGAGGGTGGCACCGGTCATGCACGCTAAGTAAAGAGAGCTGGGCAAAGATTTGCAGCTGCAGTGTGGGCCATGTGGTAACAGCACAGATCTAGCGATCATAAAACAATGCAGAGTACAAAAATAAAGTCAAAGTTATATCAACAGTATAATCCTATAGATTTTGTTTAAAAATCAGGGGGGTCGGGTGGGGGAGGAAGGAGGGAGGGGAGGGGGAGGGACAAAAGGAGAGTGGAAAAGCCCTTGTCACCTTGACAAGATACATACGTGCATAAAAGGCTCAACTCCATTGTAAACCTTAAATTTTGCACGTATACATATCAATAAAATGGGAAAAAAACTTTTTAAAAAATCTGGAAATACTGAGGTGGAGGGGACTCGGAAGAGTATATATCAACATGTGACCAACAGCGTTTTGGGTTTATTTGTGATTTTAGTTATTTCTTATAATTCTGTTTCCTAAAATTTATTGAATATGTGTTTTCTTGTGGTGGTGGTGGTGGTTGCTGTTGTTTTATTTTGTTTTGTTACAGATAGGATCATGTCCTACAGGGTGGTCATGAACTCACTGTGAGCCCAGGCTGGCCTTGAACTCATAGCAATCCTCCTGCCTCAGCCTCCCAAGTGTTGGAGTAACAGGCATACGCCACAACATTTTATATGCTGCTGGGGAATCGAATTTAGGTTCTTGCACTTCTAAGCAAGTGCTCTAATGGCTGTCCTGTCCTCCAGCCCTAAAATATATATTTTAAGTAAACAGATATGAAATGAATTGACTTCCTTTTATGAAATGTCAAAAAACATACAGAAGTGAATTTCTAGGTAAAAAGATTTTGTCTGTAGAATAAAAACAAATAGCACTAAATTTGCAGCAGATAGGCAGAGGGTGGTGTGGCCTCCGGGAGGTGTCCAAGAAACAAAGGAAAGTTGGAGTTTTAGTGGAGAAAAGAAAAAAACCACATGAGGCGTTTGAAAAAAGCTCATCTGCACTTGTGAGGTCGTGGCACAGCTGAGGACATCCTGCTGGTAATACTAGTAATATTAGCCTTGAATAATAGTAATAATAGACCTGAAGTCATAGCAAGCAGCTTCACTGGACTGAGCATGCAGGACCACACGACAGGCGAGGGTTCTCATGGAAGTGGTTAGCTACTCTTGGGATTACTCCTGTCATTGGCAAACGCCGTGAAAGAGCCCTCTCCTCATGGCCCTCTCTGCCTCCTTTTCTCAGGTTTGACATGGGTGACTCTATGTTAATTCTGGTAGATTTCAGAACAGGATGGTGGGTTATAAATGCATTCCCTCTACTCACCCGCTTCCTCCCCCCACCCCCCAAAAAAACCTCTTCTGTTGAAAACTCTTAAAAATGATAGAAAAGTTTTAAAGTATTTAAGTGAATGGGCAAGATAATAAAATAGACTTGAAGGTAACAAAAGAAGTAAAAGCAGAAACTAAATTGGCACGTGGCTTTAATCTACTTTTTCTCCTGAACACACACCACCCCCCAGCGGGAGAAACAGAGGACAACCAGACACCAAGGACAGACCCTGACCGCTCCGGGCCTGAGACTGCACACCGAGCACGGGGAGGCGGCAGCAGGTGAGCACAGAGGTCACAGACCAGCCTGCAGGGCTGGCGCCCTCTTCTCTCTCCTGCTGGTGTCTCAGAAACCTAACGTGGAGGATGGATCCTACAGCAGTCTCATTAATCAATCAGACTCCAATCTCACTAACACCATAACAAACGAATCACAGAACAATACGCAATATGGGCTTCAATTTCGATGATTCCCTAAAATTTTAAACCAGGCATAATAACTGGTGCCCATAATGCTAGCCCTCTGGGAGGCTGAGGCAAGAAGACCGCAAGCTCAACGGGCAGTAAGGACGTAACTCAGTGAGAAGTTCAGGGTTCAGTCACCCCTCCTGAATACATTTATATTTTAATTAAACATTATTTAGAAATGCAAATGGAATATTTTTATTTTTAAAAATCACTGTAGCTTGAAAATTCTACATAGTGGTAAATTTAAATGTACTCCCAGAAGAGACAGATCAAATAGTTCAAATAACTCAGGATGAGGATGGTTTGAATTTACAATCTACAGGTTTGCATTAATTTATGAGAAAATATGCCTTTTTTCTTCAAACACACAATTAACCACATTCCAATCTGTAGAGGAAACCATCATATTATTCAAACCACACTTACTTGTACAAAGCAAAAAAAAATTAGAACGCAATAGGGAAAAACAAAAGTTTATATAACTCTAAATGACAAAAACAAATAAATGTAGAAATTGCAAGCCAATTGTAACTGAAGAATAAATGAAATCCTTACTCTCCACTTCTGTGGGACGTGGGAGGTACAAAGATACTTCCAAGAAAGTATTCTTAAATGCTCTTATTAGATTCAAAGATAGATTAAAAATAAATTAAATTAAGCCTTCCACTCACGAATCTGTGAGAAATAACAACATAATAAACCCAAAGAAATTAGAAGGGGAAAAAAGAGAGAGAGAAACAATTGTGCTCAGTCAAACAGATGCCACACTCAGAACTCTCAGGTAATCAGCAACACCAAAAGAATATTTTATAAAGTTACCAGCAAAATAGACATTAGGAATAATAAATTTAAAAATTCAAGGGGTATTATGTAAATTAGCACTATCAGAAAACACAAGTACACACATGCTGAGATAGTTTCCTAGGTTATCAAAGATTTACGTGTAGCCAACTGTCATCAAGTGACAATTACAGATTCGGTGCTCTGGACCAAGCCAGCTCTCTCTTTGTGACTGATTTCTCATTCTAAGTGGAGTTTTCTGTGTGAAGAAGAAATTGATTTCCTCTACTCAAAAGCACTGTGTTGCAGGTGAGCCAATCGGATTCTCCACATGGAAGGTGGCATTTAACATGGAAATTCCAAACACGTAGTTTATGCTGCTGAAATTCTTGACAAAAAATTTACCAAATAACCATTGTCAGGACAGTAGAAAGTTTGAATAATAAAATAGTAAGGAAATGGTACGTGGAAAAAAGTCTATGTGCAATATTAGTTCAACTAAAATAAGTATCCACCTAAGAACCCACTTGGTAATCCTTCTCCACTATCTTTTATTCCTGAGTGTTTCCTGCAAGGAAACTACTAAATGTGTATTAAATGCATCTTTTTTTTGGCCTAACCCACCCCTAAATCTTTTAAACAAAGAATAGTACAGAAAATCAGAGGCCTTGGAAGGAGACAAAAGGCAGAGATTAGTGGCTCCTACCCAGGAGGAAGAGGAATGTGGATGAAATCCTTTCTCCTTACTCAGAGGCGATTTGAATACACAGGAGGTCCACGTATATGACCCCGATGCGATCAGGAGCTTCTATTTGGAAAACCGGCTGGATGCGCTGATCTGTCCCGTCCAGCGCCCGAGAGAGACGTATTCACAGTCCGGAGTCGTCTCTCACGCCCCAGCACCCAGGGCTCACATTCCAGCAGCAGGCCATACATCACCCCTACACGCCAGCGCTGTGATTTATTGCTTACCAGGCTGCAGCCGCCCGAACGCTCCGGCTCCCTGGTGCATTTCTACCTACATTTGTCCAATCTGAAGAAAAGAACGAAAGTTCCCAAAACGATCACTTCCATCTCAGTGAGTGAAAAGGAAGCCAATGGCGCT
This sequence comes from Ctenodactylus gundi, assembly GCA_004027205.1. NCBI lineage: Eukaryota > Metazoa > Chordata > Mammalia > Rodentia > Ctenodactylidae > Ctenodactylus > Ctenodactylus gundi. The sequence continues at coordinate 353,933 of PVKB01000950.1, read as the reverse complement.
TGGTTCCAGAACCCACACCTGTCCACACCTGTCCATACCCTGCTATGTGAGACATGTCTTCACCGGCTGCTCTCACATGAGCCTTCGGCCTGTCGTCGGAGGCCCGGGGCACAGGTCTGGGTGTCGGGGACTTGCACACACACAGCGAGAGTTAAAAGGAGTTGCCTGAAGTCCCCACTTCCTCCACACCCACCAATGAACGTATTCGAGTTCTTGGCCCTCATGAGCCCACATCCCCAAAGGCCCCGCCCCCAGCCTTCCACACATGCGCTTTTGGAGCACCCTTCAGATCTAAACTCTAACAGGACCTCATAAAATACGTATGTTTGAGAAATTTGTATTATTGATAGTTTTTATTATCTAATCTATGTTATTAAGTGATAGATATTTGCATAGTGTAAATTTCAAAAGATCTAAAAGATATATAGACAGGCTTCCTGGGTGCAATGTGTCCTCAAAAAATTCATGTTTATTCAGAACCTCATAATATTTCCAAACACTATTTGGAAATAGGATCTCTGCAAATACACTTATTCATAGTTTAGGGTTTTGAGATAAAATTATCCTGGACTAAGAACCAGTCCTCAGTCCAAAGGAACCCTACATACAGAGGGAAGAAGTCCACTTAAGACAGAGGCAGAGACTCGAGTGATGAAACCAGCAGCCCAGGAGAGCCTGGGGGCCCCAGAACTTGGAAGAAGCAAGAAACGGTCCTTCCTTGGCGCCTCCAGCAGAGAGGGCTCAGGCCCTGCCAACTCCTTCAGCTCAGATTTCTTTCATCAGATTTTAGTCTCCAAACTGCTAAGGTAAATTGCACTTAAGTCACTGTGTTCACAATAATTAGTTATGCAGCCACAAGGACACATACACACATAGTGTAAGCCACCAAGACCCCACACCCTTCCCAACAGGAATGCTATCCACCCTCTTGATCTTTGACTGTTGGTTAAGAGAAAAAAAGTCCTGTTGATTTTAATTCACTCTGTAGTCATAACGGAGAAGAGTAATGTGTCTTCTTGACTTGTATAAAGTTAACATCATTTTTTAATTTTCCTCTTGATGTGCTGAGGACATTGTTGACTTACAGGAGTGATTATAGGCTTAGAAAATTGTATTTTTCGGTGACACAAATTGTACATAACTTTCCCAATTTGTTTTCTGACTTTGTTTATGGCGATAGGCAGTTGCTGTGATTTTCAAGATTGCCTATGTAATCGAGTACTCCAGTGTTCACTTTGTGCTGCTACGTAGTTATTGATGAAATGTACACGGCACAAAGTTTATCATTGTATTAATTTTAAGAGCAGAGTTTTGTAGCCTTTAGTATTCACATTATACAACCATCGCCACCTGCATCTCCTCCAGAACTCCCTTTGTCTTGCAAAATTGAAACTCTCCCCACGAAACAATAACTCCCTCTTCTCCACCTCCCCAGCTCCCGGAAACCAGACTTCAACTTCGGGAGCTGCATTTGTATTTTTTTAATCACACTATTGCAAGCATTCTCTATTCCCTATCACCATCTTCTTGCATTTATTGTAGTTGTTATTTGTTTTGGTTTTAAAATATAAATATTTGGGGTTGGCAACGCAGCTCAGTGGCAGAATGCTTGCCTACAACAGAAGAGCCCTGGGATAGAGCTCCAGCACTAAAAAACAAAAGTTATAAATATTCACTCTAACTACGATCTGTTTAGTGAGGATGTAAACTTAATTGGATACATAATTGTCCTGATACCATTTATGAATCTATTTTCTATTTTTCCAGCATTTTATCTAGTTATTTAAATTGTCAAATAGAAATTGTTAAATTTGTCGTGTATAAACTATTGTTTGAAAACCAGGAAATGGAATATAGCTCAGTGACAGATAACTTTCTTAGACCAAACAGGCCCTAGGTTTGATCAGTAAGACCACAGAAAGAGAGAAAGACAGAAAAAGACAAATTTCAGAATGCCTAAATCAATCTAACTAGCTTACCCTTTACTTCACATACCTTTTCTGTGTGTGTGGTGAAAACACTTAAAATTTATGCTCCTAATAATCTTCAATAGTGCTACACCTGGTTGTTGACTATAGTCACCACATAGTTCCTACTCAATTTTATCCAACTTGGTCTTTCGAATTTAAGTTTGACGTTTTATATTCATTTCATCTTTTATTTTCTATGTGTAAATAGGCACCACACTCTTCATTATGAAATCTTAAAATAAATACACTTGCTTCTGATAAAGTTGCTCTTCTACCATCATTTTTACTTAAAATTTTCCCATAAATTTTTGTTTACTAAAAATTCTATATAATTAATCTAGTCCCCACATACATGTTTTGTCGATATTTCATTGCAATTATGTTAAATATATGAATTAATACAGTGGTGCTCAATACCATCCTAATACAATTCTTCTTATGCAAGATGGTGCCCTGTTCCACTTGCTCATGTCTTCTTTTCTCACGTCCAGTGGTATTTTAAATCTTTCCTCACCTAGACTGAGTACATCACTTACATTTACGCTATCTTTCTCTCTCTCTCTTTAATTTTATTTATTTATTTATTACACAAAGGTTTGCTCTGCAGCCCACGGTGGCCCTGAACTCACTCTTCTGTAGTCCATATAAAGAGCCTCTGTGGGCCGGGTAGGGGAGAGCAGCCTCCAACAGGGCCGCAGGATCCTTATTAATGTTGCCTAGCTTCCAGGAACCACTTTGGCTTTGCCAGGAATACTCTGAAAGAAGAAACGGGCACCAAAAGCAACATGCCCCGTCCAGCTCTGTTTACAGGAGGAGTCCGGCCCTTTCATCGCTCCTGAACAATGATATTCAGACTAAGTGTTTACATTATGTCAAGAAAGGAGAACAGAAGATATGTATATAAATATATAGACAAAAGTAAAAACGCAAGCCTGTGAGGAGGACATGTGTCTGATTTCGCAGTTCACAAAACCAAAACAATCAATGTCGAACAAGCTGAAGATTTTACATAATGACTTTTTGGGTGACAAAGAGTGGGGGGCGGCTATATGCACGTGAATCTGTGCCCCAAGCCCTGTGCTCCTATGAAGAGACTTTGAATGACAGCCATTCTGTTCACATTAACCATATCTGGGGCAGGTATGACCCTCTCAAGGTAATTTGTTTTACACACTTGTTTACCGACAAATGCCTGACTGTGCCCTCGGGTGTGTGCTCAGCAGCACTGCCCAAGGCTGCCCGCTGTGTCCACCAGGCACAGGGAGCCAGAGGCAGAGGTTTCACTCTGCTCAGCACTGCAATGTACACATACCCTGTGGACACTCCCAGGGTCCCTCTTCTACCTCCTCACCTCGCCCTGGTAGCAGCCCCCTGGGTGTCAGGCACCAGTTGGGACAAAAAGCAAAGGCGAAATCTTACACAAGTGCTTCAATGGATGACCCCTGACACGTTCAGACTAGCTCTGGTCCACATGTCAGCCTGCCCAGAACGGCCAGGATACAACACAGCGCCATAGTACTCACCTTCTGCTAAGTTGCAGAGGGCATGAGCAGGCTGCTGTGTGACCAGAGGGCCCTGGGGCACATCATCAGTCTGCTCGTACCTTTCCTTTCACCTAATTTTTACATTCTACACTCACTGAAGTATCTTGAAGGAGAACAAATTTTACCAAATGAATCTTTCTTCAGGTAACTGATCAAATGGATGAATACTGACCATCTCAAGCTTCCTTTTCCTGTTCCAACAGGAAGCTGGTCACACTGGCAGCCCTCCCTGAAGGCGTGAGAAGAAAAAAATGCCTCTGGCAACTGGCCTCCATTGTCTGTCTGATCGCAGCCTCTCATCGTGTCTGACCCTGCAGGTGGAGGCTGCTCTACTCAGAGATGAAGATGAGGAACTACAGGAGTGGTGGGACCCTGGTTTCTCAAGGCAGTGAGAAGAAAGAGAATTGGTGGAGGATTTGACACTAGCTTCAAAATATTTGTAAAGACTTAACACTTTCCTGTAGGAGGCACATCACCATTTGTCAGTTACTATGGATATGTGTATTGTTAGCAGTAAGATTCAACTGGTCAGACCTATCTTGGCAGTGTGGGTGATGCATTCCCCGTCCTGTGGTTGTACTAAAGACGGAGTGGCTCTAACCACTGTGAGAAGCCCCAAAAAGGTCAGTCTTTTCTCTCTCCCCCCCTCCCAAAAAAAAATGTGTGCAAAAATCCTCAAAATGTCTTTTAAAAGTCACAAATTTCCTTTGGACTGCATTCAAAGCTGTCCTAGGCTGCATTGGGCTTGTTGGTCATAGTTACATAAGCCCGTTTTAAAAGAAGAAATTCTTCTAGTCACACACCTATCACCATGCACCAAAATCAAATCAAAGTGGATCAAAGACCTAGACATAAAAAGTGAAACATTGAACCTCCTAGAAGACAAATTAGGCAAAACTCTAAAAGACATAAGGGTAGGCAAAGACTTCCTCAACAAGACACCAAGAGCAAAAGAAAGCATCCCCATTATGAACAAATGGGATCTTCTCAAACTAAAAATTTCTGCACAGCAAAGGAAACTATCAACAATGTAAAAAGAGAACTAACAGACTGGGAAAAAATATTCACCACCAATAATTCAGATAGGAAGTTGATAACTAGAATATACAGGGAGCTGAAGAAAAGTAAGCCAACCAAATTAAAGGATCCTATTGAAAAGTGGGCAAATGAAATGAAGAGGCAGCTCATTCACAAAGAAGTTCAAATGGCCATTAATACATGAAAAGATGTTCAACATCTCTAGCCATAAGAGAAATGCAAATCAAAACAACGCTAAGATATCATCTCACTCCAGAGAGAATGGCCTATATCAACAAGTCAAATAGCAACCAGTGCTGGCAAGGCTGTGGAGAGAAAGGAACCCTCCTGCACTGCTGGTGGGAATGTAAATTCATACAAGCACTCTGGAAAGCAGTATGGAGAGCTCTCAAAAGACCAGAAATAAATATCCCCTTCAATCCAGCGACACCCCTCCTGCGAATATATCCAAAAGAGACCAAAACAACACATAACAGAGATATATGTGTACCCATGTTCATAGCAGCACAACGAATGATAGCTAAAATATGGAAGTCACCAAAATATCCATCAACAGACCAGTGGATACACAAACTGTGGTATTTATTCACAGTGGAATACTATGCATCAATAAAGTCCAACAGCTTGGAGGCTTTTGCAGACAAATGGAAGAAGCTTGAGAACATCATGCTTAGTGAAGTGAGTCAGAGCAGAAGGTGAAACATCAAATGGTCTCTCTGATATGAGAGACCCAGACCACAACTATCTTATGGAACTTAAAACAAAAAACAAAGTGAACCAGGGGGGTAGGGCAGGGAGGAATAGAGGGGTGGTTAGGGGGAGGGACAAAGGGAGAGTGGGAAAGTACTTGTCACCATGACAAGGCACGTTTGTGCACAAAATGCTCAACTTCATAGTAAACCTTAAATTTTTCGCTTATACATATCAATAAAATGGAAAATAAATAAGAGATTCTTAAATTCTCTCATTAAATATATGAAAGATGACACTGGCCTCTGAGCTCACACAAACACACAGAGCATACAAACATACAAAAACTATTTTGTTGTAGCATTGGTCATTGAACACAAGGTCTTGTGCATTCTAGGCAAATATATCCCTAAACTTTTAAAATATTTTATTTTATGTTATTTTACATTGAGGCATAGCCTCATTAAGTTGCCCAGACTGACCTTGATATGCCATCTTCCTGTCCTAACCCCCTGAATAGTTGGGGTTATAGGTATGTGTCACAATTCAAGCACAGATTTGTAAATATTAAGGAAGAATATTAAGAATATTAAGAATTTGATAAACATTCAAGATGCTTTAGTATTTTTTTCAGAATCTATACTCAGATGTTATTATGAAGAAATGTATCATCAATTATATTAATAAAATTGCATAATGTTGAAAACTGTATTAAGAGATTCCCGGTGTTGAACTACACATAATCATTCAATAAATCCAGAAATTGGTCACCACTTTTAATATTATCTATATCATTAATTAGAATGGACTATTTAGCATTTTACGTCAACATTACTTCAGGTTAGCAGTGTCTGATTTTTTTATCTGTGCTTTTTGTTGTTGCTCCGCATTATATGAATTTTATTTAAATTATCTGAAAGATTTCATGCTTTTTCTCTGCCTTTATAGTTTAATAGATACCTTTTTAAGTTTTAAGTAGAATTATTGTCAATGAATTCTGCACCATTTTTGTGGTTATCTTTTATTGACCCCATTGACTTTGTCTGATTTTGCGTTAGTGTGTCTTTTGCCAACCTAGAGGATTTCACTTAATGTTTATTCTAGCAACAAACCCTGGCGTTAACATATTCCAAAATCAGTCACCCACACACCTAAGATGGATGAAGCGAGATCGCCCAGCCAGGTAGTGCACAAATCAGATACACTCTCAACTGTCTAGAATACTGCAGTTCAGCCCCAACGAATGTCTCTAAAACTCAGGCTTAAGGCTGCAGGATACAGAATGCATTTGCTTCCCTCAAATGAAGAGACCTTCCTCCAAGGTCAGCCCTCAGCCATCACATAGCAGAATGCCTATCCCAGTAGCTCAGTTTCACCTACAAATACCTGGGCTAGCCCAGGCTATGTGGGGTTGGGCTACCTGGTGTAAGGCCGGAAAACTCCTATTTTCAGCCTCCACTGCAGAAGAGCTCACTCACTTCTCTGGCCGTTCAGCAACTCAGGAATAAGAAAAGATGGGAACAAACATGGTGGCACAGAATCTGCTGGTCAGGACAGTCTGGTATCATCCTTGAAGGCCCCGTGTTTCTCCACCTTAGCGTTGCTAGCATTTCGGGTTGGATAATTTGTTTCCGAGGATCGTCTTGCGCATTAATGGCTGTCTGGAGGCATGCTAGCCCTCTACTCACTAGCTAACCTCCACTCCACAAACAAAACTGTCTCCAAAGTGAGACATGTACAGCATTCAAACTCCTCTCCCAAATTCTGGTTTCAATTTCCCTCTAATTTTGTTGTGTTGCTTTGGTTTGGTCTAGTTTTTCTGTTTTATTTTTTGTTTTTGAAACAGAGTATCAGTCTCACTATATAGCCCATATTGGTCTCAAATTCAGTTCTCCCGCCTTTCCTTGGGCAAGAAGGCTGTCATTTCAGGACTTGCCTGGGCGATTTAGCAATTTAATGAGACTTTGTCTCAAAAATGTTTCAAAATTAAAATAAATGAGAGAGTGAAGGAACTGGAAATACAATTCAGTGCAAAGGCTCGAGTTCAATTCCCAGTACCAAAAGGTCAGGGGGAAGCAAAGCATAGGCCAGGAGCATCATCAATCTGATGACAGAAAGGGCCACACTCTAGAGCTATGGATGTCCAAATTGGACTTCTGCAACATCACGTGTATCTGCCAAAAAAAGTTTAAAGTAAATCTAATCAAAGTCAGTGGGAGTAGGGAATAGCCAATCTAGCCAGAGAGACATTCTGAAAAATGACTCCACTAGACTCTGAAAAGTCTATTTCAGGAAAAACACAAACACAAAATCTAGAGCGTTAGTCCAGCCAAAGTAGACCATGGGCAAATTCGTCAACTAACCCTTGATCCCACACTGGGTAGAAGGAAAAAAACATGAGATTTGAGGAATATAAGTGGAACTTTATAGGTGCACTTTGCATGTGTTAGAGAACATCAGAGAGACATTGTTAAATTTTTCAGCCTCATGATGACCGTGTAGGAGTATGTCCTTATTTCTAGGAGAAGCCTGCATCATTTAAAGACAAGAGTCCTGGTGGCTACAGCTCACTTTCAAAAGGCTCAGGAAAAAAAAAATGTATTGGGTTGTCAGGAAAGTCATGATGTATTTTGTCTATTTTTTTCAAGGGTCATTATTTACACAAAGAACAAAGACTCAGTGATATCTTGCCCATATTGTTTGATAACATTTTGCCATCTTTCAGAGAGATTCATAATTCCTCATTCATAGAAGGACTTGTCTATCAGGGAAAGAGTGAGCAAAGTGCTGATTTAGAGCCTCATTTAAATTGAACATTATGCCACACTCAGAGTTTCGAAGAGAGTGAAACAAAGAATTCTAACAGTGTAAGGCCGAGTGAGTATGGGGGGTGTGGCAACACAGTGCATCCAAGCTCCAGTAATCTTTAACAGATGATGAAATTTGTTTGTGGTCTTCTTTGTTTTGATGGAATACAACTCCTTGACAATTAACAAATTCTGGATAATTCTGGTTGATGGATTTGTTCAAACTGCCCAATTGAAGACAAGCACACATTCAAATTGATTGTTTGGTTACTTAGAAGGAGCTTGGAAAATTCAATATCTTTGAAGTCCCACCACATTGGGAGTACAACCTTCCTCTGACAAATATCTGCTTTCGGCGTGGTTTGAGGAGAATCATCATTAGTTATCAGTTGCTTCAAAAAAAGATTCTTTTCCTCACATTTAATGAGCATATTGCAGGTGTTTATACACACTGTAAAATGAACTTATTGGGTGGAGTTCATGAAGAACAGAAATATGGAGAGTTTTCTTATGTGACCTATTTTCTTCAGATGGATTGTGAATGTTTGAAGGATGAATACTTAATGTTTCTGTAATCTCCCATGTGGAGTCAAACCACGTTTGAGTCCAGTGAGGCCTTTGTTTTATCATCATCACTTTCAGGGGCCTTCCTGGCCCAGGAGCATCACTGAGATCATTGGCAATGGCGTTCTTGTAGAGCACTGTCACCACAAACTGTATGTAGCTTCTCACAAGCTTGATGTGTATTCTTTCCTGTACTGAAGTAAAACAGTAAAATTTGGCAAAAATGCAGTTTGGTCTCCTATCATCATCTTTCCAAATCTCCAAAACTCAACCAAATTGTTAATTTTTTGTAGAATGAAACCAGAACTGTCACCTGTCAATGACATAGCAATAACATAGATGCAAATGTCTCCAGGACTTCCAAAAAATCAACTTGCCCCACCTGTTGCAAAACATACCATGACATTTCCAACAACCCAATATTTCAAATGGAGATAAGGCAAATGTAGAAAATATAGCATTTTGTGAACCTCAGGGATGGATCTACCAAGAGCATATTGTGCAATATTTTTCAGTTTCTCTGGAGAACTGAAATATCGCAAAATAAAAAAATTGAAAAAATAGAAAAACAAATCCAAGCACTAGCGTCTTTAAACAATATGCATTATTTCTCTTTCACAACAAACCCAGTGTGCTCCCACTGCTGAACGTCTCTTCTGCCTCGCTTCCACCACTATATTTTAGTTTATTATTGTTTTAGTGCCTCCTTCTAAAATTTAAAAACACTTTGGGTTCCTGACCTATGTACTAAGTAAATAAACCCATACCTAAGATTATAAAAGACTTTGTCTTTTCTTATCTCACTTACCTGTTTTGAAACTATTCTATTGGTGGCAGCAAGACACAAAGTTATCAAAATATTTAAATTAGCTTTTCTCCTTTTCCCATTTTCCTTAGAGTTGTAGTCAGTGAGCACTTCTCATAGCACAAGATTATCAATCGTCACATAAAACTCTCTATCATCATTCCCACTTTGACTTTAGCTTAGTTCATCCAACAGATTTAATTCCAACTGACTTCCTTCTTTGCCCTCTTAGTCTTTAATCATTCATCTGTTAGCTAAAAGTGTCCTTAGCACTTTCACTAGGACTGACTCAAAAAATCTATTGGATGTTTTATAAATATATCCTGCTGTCTTTAATAAAGGCCTCTTAAAGTGTGGTGTATAGTTCATTGGTAGAGTACTTACCCAGTCTATGTGAGTCCCTGAGTTCCAGCCCAGCACAACATCAAAAACTTCTGTCTTGGAATAGAATTTTGGCTATATTTTCTATTCATTTCAACAAAAATATTATTCTTCTATCTCTTAGTAATCAAATATTGGCATGGAGAAAACTAAGCTGTGAAAACATGAGTTCGTTTAATTTTTTGTTCGATGTGACTTAAGTACCACAGTTCTTGAAATTTAGTAATTTTACTATGCTATATCTGATCTGTAGCATTCTGTGTCAGTTTTGCCTGGATAGTCAACTTGTATCTTAAAATTTGCTTGTCTTTACATAAATTTTTATAAAATAGGTATGTATACATTTTCTTGTTTGCTTTTTTATCTATTCAGTTCGGACAATAAGTTGATAATTCTGTTACTAGTTTTCCATCATACTCTTTTTCTAAAAACTGTTAGAATTGCAAAGTTCAGGGGCTAGCAACTGACTCACCGGCCTTAAGATTTCACTTCCAACTTAAATACTACTAGTTTTGGAAGTTTTCACCAATGCAATTACATATCAGTTAAGGAAAGGCATACGTTCTGGGAAAGGCACTCTTAAGTGATTTTGCTATTGTGTGAACACCATAGCATGTGCCCTAAAATAAGACAGCTATGATGTTCCTTAGCCACGGATTCATACAAGGCCACCACTCTGTCATGAACCAAAACATCATGCTGTATTTTCTGGAGCTGTTACAATGTACGTGGTATATTCTAAAACAATGCACATTCAAAATAGTCTATGGTACCCTTGAAATTGAGTAGTAGGTAACCTGGGAATGTTCTGGGGTCACAATCCTTCCAGGATTTTATTGATATTGTTTCATTGTTGCTAAAGTCCAGAGCCACAGAAAAAAAAAAGTATAATGTCATTCTTATCTCGGTTGAGGTAGCTTTTTTTTAATTTCAAGCTGAAGTAATTTTCTCTTTTGTCCTTGGAATGTCAGAGTTTCAAACAGGTGTATCAAGGTATCTTTTTATGTTTTCTTTTTCCAGTACTGAGCATTGTACCTAGGCTGCTCTAACACCAGAGCTACAGAGCTACATCACCCAACCTTTTTTTCTTTTTCTTTTTTTCTTGATACATGGTGCCACTAACTTGATGAGACTGTTCATAAACTTCCCCACTGTGCCCACTTTTTCTTTTTAAGATGAATCTTCTAACTAGCTAGTAAATCTTCTTTCAATTTGCAGACTCAAGACTTTATCTCAGAGAATTTTTTCTTTATTATCTAATTAACTTTCCTTGAGCTGCTGACTTTTACCTCTTCAGACTGTTTAATTATTTGCTTGTTATATTTCCTAAAATTACTTTCATTTCTAATATCTTTCGTTTCATTATTTCCATTCCTTTGGTATTTCACAATAAAATGATGAAACATCTTTCCAGTTTGTTTATAAAGTTTTAAAAATTGAGAAAGTCATGCCTGGGCTCCAATTGAATCTCCTCTGGAGTCTTATTACTCTTTCATTTAAGTTGTCAACTGGGTTTTCTACCAGGTCTGCTGTACAGAAGGTGACACTCAGCATTTCCCTGAACTGAGCTGTGGTTCTTTGTGAGTGTGTGCCTGCTCTCATGTGCTGGGTCACTCCGGGACTGTTGAGAAGTGGAAAACCACAACTGTGGCATATCTACTTCTTCTATTGTGGACTGGCAGTGATCAAGCTTGCTTGAAGCAAAAACACGAAGCATTTTGCATACTACTTTCTTCCCATTTGGCCCATAAACAGAAGCTGTCTATCTAGATACATTCCACTGGCTGAACCCTATATCAAGGTTTCTCAAAGGTCAACCTCACCTCCTGTATGGAAACTTGCTGTGGAAAAACAGTGAATTTCTTGTTAACAATAATGGACCAGTCAATAAAGCAGCTACATTCACAAAAATAAATAAATAAAAATTTAAAATCCTGAGCTGAAGACTCAACGAGGAAAGCTTGTCAAGCGGGACATTTCACACATCTTACAAAAACCCTACGAAGCACAGAGGTGAGATGTTCCCTTCAGTTTCAAAAAGGAGGATGCAGAGGCCCAGGGAGTTAGTCATCATGCCACGTCACCCATAGTGGTGGAGTGTTTTCTTCAGGCTGGGTCTGACCTGAAGACTGGGGCTCTGGGATCCACCCTCTTTCCTGGTCTTGCTTTGTGACTAAGGATATGTTTCGGAGACAGATCAAGAAACAATGGTGGCTGTGACTCAGACTCAAATGAATCTTCACTGAGGCCACAAACGACTACTTTACAAGCTCCATTCTAGGAGACTAATTTCAAGCATGATGGCAGATGTTCAAACTTGCTAGTAAATTAAGTCAATCTCACAAGCTACCGTGATGGGCTGAGAGTCTGACAAAGATAGACATCACTGACCTTCCTCCGTGCTGGTGGGAGTACAACATGAGCACCCTCGGTCCCTGCCAGGGGAAATAACATGCTAGCATGCAGTGAGAAGACAACTGGGATGTATGTAATGAAAAGCACATATTACACACGAATTCTAGCACCCGGGTTTTATCTGAAATAACCTCAAATATTTATGAAACGTGTGGTTTATTTCAACATGATTTAAAATAAGACAAAAGTTAAAAAGAAACAAAATGTTTAAGACATAAAAGAAATACCATGAAGGGGAATAATAAAATAACCCCATCAGAGAAAAAAAGACTGGAAGGAATTACAACAAATTGGGTGAGTTGAGTTGTTTTTTCTTGGGTAAAGATGAGAGGAGGTGAGTAACTATAAGAAATACCTGAGATAAATTGACTTTAAAAGAGAAAGTCTTATTTCTGCTTACAATTTCAGAGATTTTCACCTGCGGTCTATTGCTTTGGGTAGTAGTACATCATAAGATCAAGTGGTCCAGGAAGTGGGTCGCCTCCTGATGGCTGGGCAGTGAAAGGAAAGAAGAAATTAAGGTCCCACAATCCCCCTCGAGAGCACGCTTCCAATTGCTTGATACCTCCCATGCCGTAGGCCTCACATCTTTAATATTTTATCCACTTTCCAATAACAATAAACTAAGGACAAAGCCTTTAACACATGAAGGTTAAGGGACATCTCAGATTCAAACTATAGAAATAGATATATATTTTAATAATTAACCTGTTTTTAAATTTTTCTACCACATCTCACTTATTCAGGACACACAGTGGCAGGCCCTGGCCTGACCTGTGAGAGGCTGTGATGGTGTTACAAATAGCACATGGGATTCTGTATGTGCAGCAAGAAGAGGATGTCGCCTTGTTGTAGTAGAGTGACCATTAAGTGCTGAGGAAGCAGAAGATCAGAATAGAGCTAAACGATCTGCTCAGACCGCAGATCAGCCTATGGAAAGGTACTCTACTTATCATTTGTTAGTAGGAAAATGCAAATTGAAACAACCATGAGATAGCACTTCACGGTTATTAGAATGGCTGAAGTCCAAAACACTGACTAAATCAATTGCTGGCAAAAATGCAAAGTAAGAGGAACTTTCATTCATTGTTGGTAGAAATGCAAAAGTACAGCTATACTTTGGAATGCAATTTAGCAGTTCCTTACAAAGCTATACGTAGTCACATCATGTGATTTAGACGTTCCACTGCTGGGTACTTATCCAACTGACTTGAAAATTTGTGCTTACACAAAAACCCACCTATAAACGCTTTTTAAATGATTGCCCCAAAACTGGATGCAATCAAGACGTCTTTGATCGATGAGCTGATAAACAAGCAGTAGACAAAATACAAAAAATACTATTCAGTGATTTTAAAAAGGAATGAACTATCAAGTCACACAAAAACCTGTAAATCTTCAATTCATCAATGCACATTGCTAAGTGAAAGACATCAGACTGAAATGGCCACACTCCGCGTGATGCCAGTGTTACAATATTCTGGAAAAGGCAAAACCGTAGAGACAATAAACAGAGTGCAAGAGCTGATTGTCAGGGATTTGGGAAGGAAAAATCGTTACAGCAGAAAGAAACTTGGATAGTGAAACTGTTCTTTGTTTTACTACAAAAATGCAAACATGGAGTTATGCATTTGTCAAAATACATAAAACTTCACAAAGAGCATGCGAATTTTAAGTATACAAATTTTTAAAAATCATTTAGGAAATTCAGAGCTTCGGTTGGGAAAAAAGACTGTGATAAAGACTGTAACTGTATTACAGATGCATGACACAACCTCAGCGAAGAGAGTTGGGGGCAAAAGTATTAACCTGGGTCATGTAGAAATGAGTAGAGATTGCAATAGTAGCTCTGCATAGATGGCAAAAGTAGCTCTGCATAGCTCTGCCCTCCCATCAAACACATTCCAAGCCTTTTCCTCGAGCCTATTTCCTCAAGTCTGGCTGCTGACCTTATTTACAGTGACTTCATCTCTCGAGTGTTTGAAATTCTTAAGAACGACTTTGTCATATAAACGTTTGAAGAACTTCAATCCTTCAGTGCTATGGTTTGGATCTGGAATGGCTCCCAAAAGCCTCATACATATTTGGAGGTAGTAACTGCCAGCAGAGGGTCTGCTGGGAGGTAGGGCTGGCTGGAAGGGGCAGATGCTTGGGGCTGGACCTGGAAAGATTGTATCAACTTCTTGCGACTAGGAGTGTGGGGAGCCCAGAGCTTTCGGGTGTGTGTTGTTTACTTGTGAGCCAGGGCCAGTTAGGGAGGGGCATCCATCCTGGGTGTGGGGAGCCCAGCTGGCAGCTTCAGCTAAGTAAAGGAAGGAAGAAGAAATATTGTTACAGCTTCTTCCGGGGAAGCTGAGGCCTTGCCTGGCGCCAGCCAACCCACTGACTCCTGCCTCACCTGGCTTCTGTGTGCAATGGCTGAGCAGCCCTCCAGCCTCTGCCCTGGGCTTCCACTAGCTCCGGCTGCCACGAACGGATTGTGCGAGCCCTTCTGAAACTGTGAGCTAAGTAGATCTTTCTTTCCTTAAATTGTAGATGTCAGGTTTTTTGTCCCAGCAAGAATCAGTAACTAAGACACTCACCTTTTCTGAATTTTATTTATGGTGACTCTGCCTCTTCTGATGTGTGATACTATATGCTCCTTTGGTAGCAGAGTTTCCTGTTCAGTGAGTGAAAAGCAGTTCTGGAACAATACTAATTCCACAAAAAATTTCCCAATGAGTGTCGCTTGGTCACAAGCGTGTTTGGGAAATCCTGACAATCTCCCTCCCTCGTTGCTCAGACCTTACAAGTTTCCAAAGCTGTTTCTTATTTCCTCCCCCTGCTTGCCAATGATGACATTTCGTGTTTTTGGTTTTTGGCTAAATGCTTACGTGTGAACCAGCGAAGTTGAGATCTTTTTTACTGAAGTTTTAGCTACAGAGTTTCTCTCAACAAAGCACCTGCTCACACTTAATATTCACTTTATACTGTGGTTTCTGTCTTCTTATAATTAATATATGATTTCGTTTTTATATACACCATCATTTTTTCTCCAAATATGTGTTGTGTGTGCTAATCGCTTTGGCCAGGGGGTTTGGGGTTTGGGAAATGTTTGTTAATTTCTTTATTTTCTTCTTTTTATCCTGTAGGAACTGTTAACACAGAGCAATATGTGGATTTTTTTTCTTCATGTTTTTAGCTGTTTTGTTTTTTTCTTTTTTAATACTATAAGGCTACCCCAAAAGAAGGTCTTAAAACCAGCAGTCTCAAAGGCCTTTCACCCGCATCTACACCCTTGGGGAATTTCATCCATTCGGCCTTGGTTCTTAAAGTCAGAATTAATAACCAAATAAAAACAACCTGAGTTAAAATGGCATGCACCTAAAACATGCCGGGAAACCGCTGATGCAGCAGAAAGCTGCCCTCCGGTCAAATCTGGGGACCTGAGACTTGTCGACTGTGTGCTTACAGCTTGCTTTGACCCGGTTATGTTTGAGCCATTCGTATCATCCTCTTCACTGCAACAAATAGCAGGGCAGAGTCTTTGTAAAGAGATTTATTTATTTATTTATTTATTTATTTATTTATTTTCCTGAAACAGGCCAGACTTCAGGTTCCAGGCTCCCGCGGAGTGGGTCGTCAGAGTCGGGCGGGCGCCGGCGGCCTGCGCAGCGGAGATGAGGAAGAAGTTCCAGCCACCCGAGCCTGGGGCCGGATTCAGCGAAAAAGACACGCAATTCAGTCTCCGGCGAGCGGCTGGGACCGCGCAGGCGCAGAAAGCGCGGCCGGCGCAAGGGGCGGGGCTGACGGCGGATGGCGGAAACGAAAGTGAATGCTTCAATTTAGTCAGTCTGCAGCATCTTGTCGTCGGTTCCCACATGGTCTAGCGGTTAGGATTCCTGGTTTTCACCCAGGCGGCCCGGGTTCGACTCCCGGTGTGGGAACGAGTGCATTTTTAGTATACAGAAGTAAATTTAGAACCGCCTTAAGAAGGACGCAGCAAGTAGGATTGTTTCAAGATGTCACTGCTCAGGGGCTTTGCGGTTGGGACGGCTTGGTTGATTTCCATAGTCAATCTGGCGTTGGCTGGAATCAGTACCGTTTTCGCTCACCATATTACAATTTCGTAAGTGATATTATTTAATAATCACAATTATTGGACAAAGGAATTCGTATCTTCCAGGCAATTTGGTGCGGTCCGTGTTCCCACTAAACGTTTCTGGTCAGCAGGCAGGAAGATGGTGTACAAGCTGAAGAGACCAGGAGGGCATGAAGGGCCTGCCCACCGAGCCGCCCGCGTTGTTCGGGGCTGAGGCGGATGGGTGGCTGCTTCCTCCAGCAGAACCGGTCGAGCTGCTATATAGGGACGTGAGAGGTCTCTAAAGGCAATGTACAAATGCAGCCGAGGATTGGACAGGGTTACGGACGGTGGGGGAGGGCGTCGGACCCATTCACCTAGTCAGCTTCCACTGAGTCACAGGGAAACTGAGGCACGGAATCAGGCTCTGCGTAGAATCACGCCTGTAGTTAGGTTGAGCTTAGCTCTATTAGCAAAGTAAGTTTTGGAGTGGAGAAAGGCCTTGAAACGTTCTCGGCTCCAAAACCATTTCCAGAATGAAATGCAGAACTATGTCTAGTCCTTCACATTCCCTTAGCCCGCCTGCTGTGGGTGGTCAGTGCATGTCCAGGACAGGCAGGGTCTAGCCTTTGGAAGTCCCATTGTTTGAATCGTTGTGCCAGTCACCGAGCTGGGGAAAATCGTGTGACCTGTCTCATTATACTGCCCTAGCTGTGGCTTCAGCTTGGTTTGAATAATAAAAAGCAGTTGAGAAAGCACCAGTCTGCACCTAGGAGAATCTACACCATTCATAAGAAGACATGCATTGCAGACAAATAAGATTTTGAGAAAATCATAATTCATGCAGAAGCTGTCTTCTCCATTCGTTAACTGAATTCTACGTTACGCCTGTGTATTTGAAGGTAATAAAAGATTTGACTACAAAGATCATTAGAAACTTTTGCAAATTACTGCTTTAGACTTTAGGCTTTAGGTGACATAGAACAAATGCTCTTAAAATTTTGTTGTGGGACTGGAGGAATGGCTCAGCGGTTAAAGTGCTACATCAAGTGCTAGGTTAGGTAACCGCATTCAATTCTCAGCACCACATAAAGCCGGGTGTGGTGGCGCATGCCTGTAATCCTAGCGTTTGGGAGGCCGAGGCAGGAGGATTGCCATGAGTCTAAGGGCAGCCTGAGCTACATAGTGAGTTCAGGACCAGCCTGGGCTACAAAGCGAGACCCTGTC
The DNA here is from genome assembly GCA_004027205.1 of Ctenodactylus gundi. Classification (NCBI taxonomy): domain Eukaryota; kingdom Metazoa; phylum Chordata; class Mammalia; order Rodentia; family Ctenodactylidae; genus Ctenodactylus; species Ctenodactylus gundi. Next base: position 336,432 of record PVKB01000950.1, on the reverse strand, counting down.
TCTAAATAAATAAATAAATAAACAGCAGCTCTGGAAAGTATCCCTTGTAAATACCTCCCAGGCTGACTGCCCTCTCTATTCACACTGTAAGATTCCAGGATAAGGTTGTTTTATCCACATCACCTAGACAGCCTCACCGGGGTGGCTACAGTAACAACTATAGATTGGATGAAATTTTGTGCTCCACATTTTTAAATGAATGAGAATATTTCAAGTGTTTTAGATAGATAGTATCACTACTAATATCAATACTAATCTGAGCATTATGTTATTATCCAGAAGTAAAATACAGGGATCATGTTAGAGATTGATACCAACTAACCAAAAGGGTAGACTTTTGTGGTCACTTTTGTTTACTCTTGCCTTCTTTCATATATTGCTTATTTTTCTCTTTTTTTTTTTTTTTTTTTTTTTTTTTTTTTTTTTTTTTTTTTTTTTTTCTTTTTGAGGGCACTGGATTTCTGCAAGCTATGTTTCCCAGATACCCTTCCCAGTACAATGCTGGTCACATCTACCCAAGAGACTTCTGTTGGAAGTTTGGAATATATTCCAGCCTTGTGTATGCTTCCAAGAGGTCTCTGGTAGCAGTGTATATTCCCTGGTGGCTGTAATGGCACAGGTGATCATGATAGGAATTTGTCACTTACTGTATGAACCACTGGTAATGGCAGCAATAGGCCACTGTGGTTTCCAGTAGCTCCAGAAAATTCAGCAGACCATAAGTGAGTTTGAGAGTGGTATGGTTCCATGGCAGGCAGTGACCATGCAAAGTGAGCTCCTACCTTAAAGGAATACTATCCTTCCTTTTTATTCTTTCTGCCCTGAGTAAAGGCATCTGTGGTTCCCAATATCTGAATGATCTGTTTGTTATTCCCTCTTCCTTTTCTTTCATTTCCTTCCAAATCTGTATACACAATTTCCTTTACTGATTTCCTGTTTGAAATACTTGACTTCCAATCAAAATACAAGTATTGTTACTATGTGGTTGTCATCTACCATCTTACTCTCAGCTTTTCTGAATTTTATTTCCGAGGGCAGAGTACATAACTATTCCACATATAGACCAAGTTCTTGGGGAAATATTTTAGCTGAGACCTAAAGTATGAGTAACTAAGAGGGGAAAGGGGGAAGTACAAATGTGCTTAAGCCAAGTTATTCTGAAGATCCATTTATCTCTTGCACAGATCAGGGTGATGAATCACCAGTTAGCTCTCTGACAGAAAATCCTCTGTGCCTTTTAAGTCTTTGTGGGTGGCACTAATTACTTGAATCCCTTTTGGAATGCAGCACCCACAAGGCCTGGTTTAGTATGTTGGCAATAAAAGAAAGTTCCAAGGCTACCATTTGTCCTTACGCCAGGATCCAAGAAGCAAGAAGATGATGTCTGTGACCAGAAATGTATTTTGGACTCATACATAACAGAATCAGGTGTGTCCACGGGGGTGGGGGGGCGGGGGGGAAGGAACCTCTTTGAAATAGACATAGGCTAAAACTTCATTTATTATCTTCCATACTCCAAGGAATCACATAAAAAGTATTTGCAGAGCAGAAGAAATAAATAACAAAAAAATCCATGTAATGTTAGGGGGAAATGCTTTACTTCTATTTCAAGCAGTACTGCACCTGATAACTCCAATCAGTAAAGAATGACAAGGACTTACTGCCTTAGTGGATGAATTGGCTGAAAGTTCAGGCACGGGTGACCCCTTCACAGATTGGTTAGAGAGGGTTTGGAAAAGAAGGGAATGGTGGCCTTGGTTCTAGCTTCTGTTTTGATTGCAGCAGGTATACTAACAGCTGGGGGATAAAGGATTGTTTCCTGTATTCAAGGCCAGGCTCCAAGGCTCACAGGGACTGCAGTTATGAAACATACCTGTGGACTACCCTCATAGCTGCCTCATGCTCATGGAACACAACAAAGTAACTCCTGAGACGTTCTACTGCGTTCACTGGAGAGAATCTCCAGGGAGCCATCTGGCCACCCCTCTTCACCTCCTTTCCTGCAAGAAATAGCTAGAGCAGTCAGCCACTCTATTCCCAGCAATTGGATGGTCCTCTCAGAGAAAGGAATGTTAGGGGAGCTGTCAGGATAAGCAGGTCAGAATAGGGAAGTGGGTTCTCCGAGGGCTAAAACAGGAGATCAGGCTGTTAACAAACACGAAATTACCCACGGACCAGGATGGCAACTAGCGGCCTTGTGGTCCTGTCCACTTCCTGGTTCTTCCTCCCTCAAAAGTGTTTCCTGGGTTTCTCACTGGGCAGGCCCCAAGGGAACACAGGAGGGAGGAGAAATTGGGTCCCAGATCAGCATTCTTTCTCACTGCTAAGCTAGTGGCAGTGCAGGAACAAACGTCCCCTAGTCAACAGGGTCTCCCTCTGTGCTCCTCAAGTGGGAGGTTCAGTCACAGACTTGGGTCACCAGCCTCCAAGAAGAGACAAGAGGGGTAGTTTGGGCCATTGTCACTGTGCTACAAGGAGCTTCGCTTTCTTTCACCATTAAAGCTTACTTTCCCTTTGCTTCTTCTTTGCCTCTTACCCTTTTTTTGTACAAACAGAAGAGCTAGGACCCAGGAAGACACTCAAAAGAGGGGTCTCTAACTACTCTAGATGTGACAAAACCACGTTTCCGGCCACCAAAGTTAGAGTTCTTAAGTGCACCTATCAAATTGTTGTTTGGTAGCAGGTCATTTCATTTCTAAGATACCACTGCCAATAAGTCAAGCTGTTCCAGCAATGCTTCCACAACTCTGTGCCTTGTGAGGCACACCTGAATTAGCCTACCTGCCTCATCCCAGACTTGCTCCTTAGACTGCCACTCCAGGATTCCCTGACTCCCATTCAGTAAGGTTCTCTTGTGCTTCTCCTCACTAACTCTCTTGTGAAGACTGACCCCAGAGACTTTTCTACAGGCCTGTAAGCCCAGAACTAAGGGAGACTGAGGCAGGAAGATCACAAGTTCGAGCCCAAAATCAAAACTGAAAACCTGGGAATGCAGCTCGGTGTGAAGGTCCTGGATTCCATCCCATAAAGAAGAAAGAGGAGGGAAAGGAGGAGGAGGAGGAGGAGGAGAGAAAGAATAAGAAGAAAGCAACAGCAGCTGAGACTTTTCATCAGTGCATTTCTCACACTTAATGAAACGGGGTACTTTTTACATTTCATTAAGGAAAAGAAGGGGATGGTGGCCTTAGAGAAGGAAGAGGAGGGAGTAGGAACTCGCAGCTTCATAATTCTTGGGATCAAATGTGTCAACTCAAATATTCCCATTCTAGCTCCTGACAGATCCATTCTTTCTCAATCAAGGCCTTACATTCCATGTAAGTGATATGAACAGGCTTTGAATTTAACTTATTTTGTAATTCTGTGACTTAAAGAATCAAATTATGGGCTTCGTTTCCAGCTGTATCTCTTATTTCCTACAGATACAAACAATAATGGACTTGTCTGAGGGCCATCATCCAAGTTACCTAATCCTCTGACAATATTTTGAGAGTTTAAAGCCTGAGTAATTCATTTTCTTTCTGTAAATTCTTCATGCCTTTCACTGTCCCAGTAGCCAGCCACGGTCACAATAGTTTATTGTAGTAGTCCTTTGGTACCAATACTTTACCTTCAATGACCCTGTCTAGATTCCAAGTAATGCCAGGTTATAATTTAAATAAATATTTTGCTGTTGCATCAATAAATAACCAATATCTCAATTTCCACAGGTAATGAGGCCATTGTTGTGTTTATGCCCAAGGAAAGATAACTGATCTCAAATTTTCATCTTTAAGGAGCTATTTCCTGAGGATGTTGTTACTAGACAAAAACCATATCCATGTCAGACTAGTAAAAAAAACAAACGGCAGAATACACTAAGTATTTATGTACTGTGATGCCCAGATCAAATCACCTCGCACATGATAGCAATACAGCCTAGGCCTCAATGTTTCAAATTTTGGATGGTACAGCCACCAAGAGGAAGGAGGGGGCATTACCAGAACTTAGGAGCATCTGTTGCTGAGAATGTTGGAGCCCTCAGGTAATACTGCTGGAACCTCCCAGGCAGCAAATCTTGGGGCCACTTAGCCACTGTGGAGAGAGGCGTCTGTGGAAGACACCACTCCTTTCCACACATTGCCTCAGCTCCTGGGACTACTTAAGCTCACAGATAACTTGTATGACCCCTTCTGGGAATTCTAAGGATGCTGCAACCTGGATGCCGTCACTATTATCAAAAAGGAAAATCGAAAAAAAAAGTTCCTTCTACCTCCCAATGTCCTGTCAGTACCTGGAACTGACAGAATCTCATCAGAAAGAGCTGGCCAGTTATACTGGCCATGTCTGTGGACGAGAGCCCTCGGAAGTGCAGAGCCAACGCGCCCAACAGTTACCGTGCTTACTGCATGTCTTAGTTACCTTCTTGTTGCTGTGACAAAATACCCAACATCCACAACCTAAAGAAGGAAAGATTTATTAGCTCACGGTTTCAGAAGGTCTCCCACAGCCCGTTCATTCTGCAGCTGGCAATGGTAAAGGCACATGGTTGATTCTGGAGAGCTGCCATTGCAAACAGAAGCCAAGACAGTCTGGAGACTCGGGCAAAGGCTAGAGCTTTCCCCAGAAGAAGTTGTAATAATGTTTCAGCCAGTTTCCCCTTACCTACTTCCGGGACCCACAAGTCAATAACAAGAAAGCTGAAAGCTCTGCGGATGGGCCCCCAGTTGCACCAAGTTGATACAATCTCTCCAGACCAAATCCCAAGCAACTGCAGGTCCTGGCTGAGCCCTGCTTCCGAATAACATACACTTCCAAATAGGTAAGGCTTTCGGGGGGTCACTCAAGATCCACGCCATAGCATTGTTGTTGCTTGTTTAGGTAGGGGTCTTTTTCAAAACTGCTAGTTATAGCTTTGTAGCTTGTATAACTAACTATTCCCAACACATACTCATTTAAAAACAGCCACGCTGCCTTGCCTTTGACACGGACAGGGCTCAGCAAGGGTGTTTGGTGCCATGGAGAGCTGTGACGGGCTGAGGCCAGCTCCTTGCCATGTGGCCGCTGTTCTTTGGTGACCCTTCACACACCACCCGTTTCTCAAGCATAGTGGTTTCAGAGTAGTAGCGTGCCACACACAGCGGCTGGCTTCCAAAGGGAAGGAAGCAGGAATGGACACTCTTCTTAAGAACTGGACTCAGAATTAGGCTAGGCTGCATTGTATTGTTCAACACAGTTCCAAGCCAGTGCGGCTTTGAGGGGTAAAGAAGTGCCTTACTTTAAGTATAGACAGTTCCCAGCTTCTGAAGATTCAATTTAAGTTTTAGACTTTATGGTGACACAAAAACACTGAGCACTCATATGAAACATACTTGTGATGTTGAATGCTGATCTCTAGGGGAATTCATGAGATGTGGTGTGATCCTGTTGAGATGTCAGGCCGTGCGGTGTGCTGCCTCTCCCAGTCAGTCACACAGTCAGAAGCAGAACAACCTGACCTCCCACTACGCACCGTGCCGCTAGGCTACGTACGATATTCAGTGGGTCAGGTGTAATAAACGCATTTCTGACCTGGTGTTTTCATCTGACAATGCGCTTATTGGAATATAACCTGTCGGGGTTTGGATCTGAAATGTCCCCTACAAGCCTCATGGGTTTGGATGCTGTGGAATACCAATGGCACCAGGTTCTGCTAAGAGGTGGGGCCTGTTGGGAAGGTCCAGAACACTGGGGCTTGACCTGGAAGGGGTGGATCACTGGGGCTTAACCCGGAAGAGGCAAGTCACCGGGACACCACTGACTGGGAAGGCTAGTGCTAGCTCTGCCCTTCCTTGTTCACTGGGCTTCCTGTCTCCCGTGCCATAACTCCTTTTCCTTTTCCTGCACTCTGCTGTGTGGTTCCACCATTACCAACCTCCCATGAGCGGACTGCGACCTTCTGAAACTGTGAGCTGACATAAACTTTCCTCCTTTAAGTAATGGATGTTGGGTATTGGGTCCCAACAGCAAAAAAAAAAAAAAAAAGTAGCTAAGACATAACTCATCAAAATTCAAGGAACATCTATGTACAGTAAATATTTGTTCCATGGCATATCTAGCCACAATAGAACAACTTTTCTGTTTCTAAAAACTGTCACGTAAACTGTTTTTCAGATCATAGATGCAAACCTCAAAATCCTGGAAGAACTTAAAGTCTCCCACAAGCAGAGCCTAGAGAATGAGAGTGCGGTATCCAGGACCTGCGTTAGAGCCAAGAGTGTCTTGGGGACTGGCAGTGCGTGCCAGAGGAGAAGGAGACTAGGTCTGCACCAGCTGCGCCTGCTGCAGGGTCTTGTGTGTGGGCTGTTTCACCAAGACTCTGCATGACAGCACATCAGCCCTCTTTTTCGCTTTACCCCTCGGCGACTTACATTCCCTGGCTACTAGTCACTCATGAAGACAGCAGAGAGTGCCTCCTATGGTCCTGTCAGTCCGCACCTGTGTGGTCATTTTTTGTAAAAATTACTGTCATGTCCAGGCATGAAGTGGGGTAGGAAGATCACACATGTGAGCCCAAGCTGGACAGCGAAGCAGCTTAACAAAGGCCTGGCCCAAAATGAAAACTGAAAAAACGCACTAAGGATATAGCTCGGTGTGAAGGGCCTGGAATGGATTCCTGATCCCACAAAATAATAGTAATAATGAATAAAAATAAATTCAGAAATAAAAAAATTACTATGGTGCCATCGTAATAGCTTCTATGTATGCTGGCCTGAGTCCTTGTTTGGTTTCAAACAGACAAATGCATGAAGGTCTGGCAGTACAACTTCTGTGAAAGGAACATTCTTCCTTCCAGCAGGCAGTGAAATCTGCAGAACCCATCCACTTTTCCCTTTTCTCTTGGCTACGGAGAAGTTGCGAGCTAACCCAAGCGTCGAAGCTCAATGACAATCAGTTTCTCAGCATCGCCTCCCAAAGCTTGTCTCTGCGCTCAGGCCTCTTCTCATACTGCTGAGTGCCATGGGCAAATAGGCACAGTGGCTTCATTCGAAGCTTCCGTAAAGGAAACTTTGTTTTTGTTGATAAAGCAAAATGCTTATAAATAACAAAAAAGCAGTTGATCTTTCATTGAAGCCCTCTTTATTAAAAGGAATGAGTTTGTCCTAATGCTCCCCGAGGGAGGAGCAAAGCAACTGAAATTGTCTTATAGCAAGTAATCTAAAGTGGGATAGAACTAGCCATAGCCCGTTTGCTTAATATTGGCACACACTGAAAACACCCTCAGTGCCCCCAGCTGGCTTATCCTCACCTTTTGAGGAGCTCACCTTTCCCAACAGACCCATCCTTGTTTCACTCTTTGTTTTCCAGAGAAAACAAGTCCTTCATAGTAATGTATTAACAATTCCTATGAATTGTTTTAAAGGGGGAGTTAATATTATATACATATTAAGAGATACACAAGTAAACACGAACTATGCTGCTCAAAAGAGAATGAAAAAACATGAGTGTATCCTGAGGGTTAAAATCTGAAACCGAAAGCATCATTGCCCGGTTGCCTTTGGCGTGACTGTTCTGAAGGAAAGCCCTAAAAGCATACATTGTCTTCTGAGCCAGGGTCAAGTCAAGTCAGGGAATCAGGCGAACACTTGCTGTGCTCTCCAATATACCCAGAGATAATTACCAACCAGGACAGAGAAAGTGTCACACCAGGTCAAATATAGCATAAAATCAAAAGCTCAAGCAAGTATCCAAGCAGGTGATGACTGTATACTTGAGTATTCGGCACAGCCAGACACTACCGATGGACCAAAGAAATGACCCGATTCTTACTCACCAGTATGCTTTTGTAAGAGTGGCTCTTTTGTCAGAGAGGGAGACAAAGTAGTATTATAGATAATCCATGCATGTATTTGCTGAATCATGCAGGAAAACCTGGGAGTTTCTTTGTCACCTAAGGCAGTTTGTTTTAGGGCAGAGCTGAACATAACTGCGTAATCTCACACTGGGACTGTCCCTGCTGGAAAGCACAAGAGTGTGAATCAGGATGAGGGATTTGGGTCACATACCAGTTTATGCAGAGATTGAGATTAGCCACATAGAAAATGAATCAGTCGATTCTGCTTGCTTGAAGAATATCCAATAAAAATTCTGGGCCCTGAAGTCAGCAACCGCTGTTGTCAGTGTTACTCACATGCATCATAATCCACAGATAACCAGAGTAGAAACACCCTGAAGATTCCGTGGGACAGGAGAGCGGGAGCTATGCATTAGCTACTCCTCCTAGACTCTGTATCACTCCTTGAACTGATTTTAATCTGCACTATTTTCTTATAATACACTGTACCATGATTATAGCTTTCCGTGAGTGCAGCAAGTCAATCTGGTGAATTTACGAAACCTACAGGTGGTTTTGCAAGCTTCCTGAACTTAAGAGTTGGTGTCAGGAGAGAGGGTAGTCTTTGGGGGTCTGCATCTTTTAAGTTTGTGGTTGACTGATGCTCACAGCCCATAACTTAGTTCCTAAATACCTTGCTTTACTAACTGGAACCAGATCTCCCTAGAGAAAGGGCTGAAACAAGCACGGAAGCAGGAAAAGTACAAGATGAGTTAAAATATCTTCTTATACCATAAAGCAAGAAAGGGCTCAGAGGAGGACAGACTATGTCAAAAAGTCACTAAATCTGATTTGATGGCCAAACCAGGGGAAACTTATACATGGAAAGGAAAAAAAAACAATAGTAATGAGTTGTAATCTTTTGTAAAACTAGGATACCTCAAGCCTACAGATATAAATAAATGAATAAATTGAAAGTTTTAAGAAAAAAGAGACGTAACTTAGCTTCAACCTTCTCAAGAACTCTAAAACTGACTGTCATTATCAAGCAAAGTAACTGCTCAGGATGTGACACTAGAAGACAGGTGATACCTGTCAGAGACAAAGGTCATTACTACTGCACAGCAGCAGCCTGAGCCTCAGGTGTGTCCTGTTTCCCCTCGACCCCCCCCCCACCCAAGACCCCATGGAGAGGACATAAAGGGGCCTGGAGCAACGTCACTCACCTTTCTGAGTTCACAGCCTAGCTGAGGTTCCAGTGCCTCCCAGCTGTATGCAAATGCAATGTCTCTACAAAATTGCCTCCCACACGAAGGCACAGTCGCACAAGAAGACGCCTAAGCCACCCTGGAGGTGGGACACCGAAGCAGACAAAGCAAGTGATTGGGATTCGAAAGACCCTTTCCACATGGCACACTGCAGACAGAGGCACAGGTCAGGGGTCACCACTTGGATTTTTTTTTTTAATCTCTTTTCCCCTGAAAGTGTTTTTCTTTATATCTGTGTCCTTATGGAGTTGGCCTGAGGCTTGAAATAAACAAATAAATTCATCAGGAACCCTCCTGTGCCAAGTCAAGGCAGCCAGGCTGGGGGCAGACGCACAGCAGCAGGACAAGCCGGGGCCTCCACCTCCCTTCAAGGCCCGAGGACGTGCTGCCTCGATCGCCTTGTCCCCATTTGCTCCAACCGTAAAAGGAGGCTGTATCCTGTATCCTCCTTCGTCCACTTCTATCAGATATTTTTCCTTTAGAATTTGCCTGTTCATTTTCATAGCTGAAAAAGCCTGAGTAGGTACGTCCTCGGCTTCCTCGTGTAGAATGTTAGAAACCCAGTACTGGTGGGTAAAAGACAGTAGGTATCTATGTGTTCATCTTACATAGCAGACGGCAGAACACTTACCGGAAAGCACCAACAATAAAAGCAACATATTGGAAAGTCTAAGCCAATGATATTTTGGTTACCCAACTGACTCCCTTCGCGGTGACTGTTGTATTTTTAGCTGCGCTTTGATCACTGCTGCTGGAGACAGCTGTTTTCATGATCCGCCAGAGTGTATGGTGCACACGTTCGTCCTGTGATTTTAATAACCTCCATCACTCATCTCCTCGCACAGGGAAGTTTGCCTCTGCGGCTGCTCCCTGCTTCCCCTTATTCGCTATCCCAGTGTTGGAAAAGCATATCTGTGAGCCAGGTTCCTCGTTTACCACATGAATCTATTATTCAATAATCACGTTCCTTGCAGAGCTGCATTAATTAAAAGCAAGCGCCGCAAGAAAACTGTCACTTTGAGTGTCATTTGTCACAACAACCTGATGGTCTTTTCTCTCTGTCATTTTTAGAACTTTGGTTACCCTGGTAACTCATAGCAGCTTTTATATATAGCATCATGCATCACTTATATTCAGTTGGTTTGTTTCATTTTTTCTTTCTTTTTATTTTTTTTTACCATCAGGAAGACAAGCTGTTTTTCTCTCCCCTCTTTTTAACAAAGATCATAGTGTGGTAGAATAATCAGTCATAATGATAGGTTGATCCACAAAGGAATAAGACATGTTAAATGAAAAATTATTATCTTGCATTTGTGTATTAAACTTTTCTGTTTTAAAAAATAAAATCTCTATCAATTGAATCCAGGTTTAGCCTCCCAGGCACCAGCTCATTAGAAGCCTGTAGCCCCAGGATATAATTAGTGTCCCCTAACAGAGCAGACACATAAACAACTGCAGGTTCCGGTAAATTCAGGTACGCATGACAAGCAATATGCAGTTTTGAGTTGATCTCTGCACCACACGGGGAATATGAGATTCACTGCACATGACTGTGTCTGTTTTGAGTTACTCTGTGGTCCCAGATCACTCACCTAGAACCCGTTCTGATATTCAGTGAGAGCAAATAGTAATTTAAGAAAAAAAAATTCTTCAGGGGACTGAAAACATTCTAGAAGAGTCGAAGCTATGCACTAAATCAGTGTCATAGGCAGGCAACTCATCTGAAGGCAGAATCCACATCCAGCCCACCTGACATCTGCAGGCAGTATTTGGGTCTCTGCTGCTACAATTTGGTGGTGGTTGGAGTGCATCCCCCAAGCTGTAAGTGCTGGGAGCATGGTCCTCAGTGGTGATATTGGGACACAGGGGAATCTTTAAGATGTGGAACTTGGAAGAGGCGATGTGGGCTGGGAACATAGTGCAGCGATTAGAGCAGTTGCCTGGTAAGTGAGAGCCCCTGGTTTTGAGTCACTAGTATCACATAAGCCCAACGTGGTGGCACATGCCTGTAAGCCCAGCAGTTGGGAAGCTCAGGCATGAGGATTGCTATGAGTGTGAGGCCAGCCTGGGCTCCACAGAGAGTTCAGGGCCAGCCTGCACTACAGAGCAAAATCTTGGCTCAGAAAAAGTGATGGGCTCGTGGAGAACACTGTACTTGGAAAGAATTGATGTAGCTATGTAGCTGTGTAGGGGTCTTGTAGCCCGGCCACTCTGGAGACAGGCTATTGTAGGACAGAGTGCACCGGACCACCGCTGCATGAAGTTCTTGCTTCCTGCCACGCCCCGTAATCTCTCCCCTACACAGATATTCCAACCACTACAGCACCATCCACCATGAGGTGCCCACCAGGCCAAGCAGAAGCTGCCACAGGCCCTTGAACCTCCAGAAATGTGGCTTCATGAACCCCTTTATCACTAAGTATCCAGCCTCAGATATTTCCTGGTAGTAACAAAAAATTGCCTGACATAATCGCCCAAGCCTCTTTACCTTCTAGACAGTTCGATTTTTTTCTGAGATAATCTACATCTGTTCTTACCTTATTTCACCTTATAGTTTGAAGAAGCTCCCAGCCAGATCCCCTTTCTCCCCTCTCATCTAAATCCTACACACCTATTCCAACTTAAATTCCATTTCTAAGAGCCCCCTCCTAACCTCTAGCTCTTGGCAACCACTTAAACGCATCCTTAATCCCCATTACTGTAAGGACCACTACCCAACTCAGCAATCAAGTATCTCCATTCATTTCACTTAATTCAACCCACACATGTGTTTATCAGACATTCACTGTGGCCCTAGGGAGAAAAGATAAAGAGCTTCAGACGACCATTTAGTCTAATAGGAACCAACGCAAAACAGATCATTCGAGTATAATATAATTCAGACAAAAAAGGGGGGCAGATTTTTTCACAATGTAGGCAGGAGTACAAGCTGTACTTACATATTTGGGTTTCTCTGGGGAAATCAACGCAAGACAAGAACTCTTTAAACAAAGACAGAAAGAAGCAAGGACACCCAGGCGAGGTAACGGCGTGTAGAAAGGCTCAGGGGCCATTCCGGGAAGGAGAGTAGGCATAGCTTTACTAGAAAATAAAAAGCCAGAGAGATTCCCTGGAGACGTGAATAGAAGCCATGTATTAAAGATTCTTACTTGTCCTGAAAAGGAACTTGGGCCTCGCTGAGAAAACAACAACAACTAAGGGATTTTTACATTGGGGAATGCCCCTTTGAGCATGTTTTTAGCTGTTTATTATCCCCAAGGCCAGCCACGTTTTTACATCAGGTTTATTTCTCCTGGTGATAGGTGATATTTAAGCAGTCACGTCCTGGCTTTTCTTTCCCAAGGGAACCGTGAAAGCATCTATGTACCATCAAAACCTAGTTTACAATTACCTAGAGTATTCAGTAACGTGTCACTTATTTTTCCTGATCTTTTATTGGTGTGTATCTGTGATATGCAGTGGTTACACTGAACTTGAATATTTTGAACACATATACATTGTGCCAATTTCATATTCCCTTCCCCCCCTGCTTACGTGTCACCTGACTCCCAACATCACATCTGATGCTATTATTTATTCATTCTCTTGGGTTACTCATATTAGGATATTCTCCTATTAAAACCATATGATGTTTAACCTTCTCAGTCTGATTCACTTCGCTAAGCATGATGGTTTCAAATTGTATCCATTTACCTAAAAATAAACCTGTCTTCTTTGCAGCCGAGTAGTACTCCATCGTGTATATATAATACAGTTTTTGTGTTTATTGGCATGTTGATAGATGTTTTGGCATGTCCAGAATTCTTCTACTATTAGTTGTGCTGCTGTAAACATGGGCGTACATCCTTGCCAGCAACTATATTGCTGTCTGGGTTTTTGATAGAACCCATTCTCACTGGGGCAAGATGATATCATAGCGTTGTTTTAATTTACACTTCTCTAATTGCTAATAATGTTAAATATTTTCTCATGTATTTGCTGGCCATATGTGCTTCTTTTCCGGAGAAATGACTATTCATTTCAATTTACATTTTTAACTGGGTCTTTGACTTTGAGGAGTCTATTTTTCTTCAGTTCCTTGTGTATTCTAGTTATTAACCCCTGTCCAAAGATAGGTGGTAAAACTTTTTTTTTCTCATTCTATCTACTGTCTCCTCACTCTGTTAATTGTTTTCATTGCCTTGCAGAAGCTTTTCAATGTGATATAATCCCATTGTTGATTCTGTTGGCTATTTGTTTTGTAGTAGGTGTTCTACTGAGAAAGTCTTTGCTCACACTTGAATCTTCAAGAATTCTCCTAATTTTGTCCTCCAGCAGGCTCAATGTTTTTATTTTATTAATTGAGTCTCTAATCCACTTTGATTTGACTTTAGTACATGGTGGTAGGTGTGGGACTAGATTCATTCTTCTGCATATAGCTAACCAGTTCTGCCAGTACCATTTATTGAAGAGGTTATCATTTCTCCATTGTGTTTTGGCTCCTTTGTCCAGGATCAGATGACTGAAGGTACTTGATGTTGTCTCTGCCTCCTCAGTTCTGTTCCACTGGTCGACATGTCTGGTTTTGTGCTAATATCATATGGTTTTTTAATCACTGATGCTCTGTAATACAACTTGATGTCCAGAATCGTGATGTCATCTGCTTTTGTCTTGTTGCTCAGGATTGCTTTGAGTTCTCTGAGTCTCTTTTGTTTTTATATGAATATTAGGATTCATTTTTTGGTTCTGTGAAAAATATTATTGATATTTTGTTAAGAATCACATTGAATCTGAATCTGTGTAACATTTTTGGCAGTATAAGCATTTTGGCTATATTAATTCTGCCTACCCAGGAACAAGAGATGTCTCCTTCTAATATCTCCTTCAATTTCTTTTTCAACATAATATACTTTTGTTTTTAGAGGTTAGAGATACTTCACTTTCTTAGTTAGGTTTACTCATAAGTATCTAATTTTTTGAGGAGCTATTGAGAAAAAGATTATTCTCAGCTATTTCTAAGTGAAGTTCTTGTTAGTGTGGAGAAATGCTACTGATTTGTCTTTATTAACTTTATGTCCTACAACTTGGCAGAATTCGTTACTTCTAAGAGTCTTTTGGTAGAATTTGGGGGGTTTTGATGTAGATAATTATATCATCTGTAAATAAGGATAATTTTTCTACTATGTGTTCCCTTTATTTCATTCTACTGCCTGATTGCTGTGACTAGACTTTGAAGCACTATTTTGAAAAAGAGTGGTGAGAATGGACAGCCTGGTCTTGCTCACAACTTACAGACAGATGTTTTCTATGTTTTTCCCCAGTCGGTATAATATTGGCAATAGGTTTGGTGTGTTTTTTATCCATTTGAGGTAAGTTGCTTCTGTCCCTGTTTCCTCGGGGTTTCTCAATGAGAAGATGTTGGATTTTGTCAAAGAATTTTTCTGCATCTATTGAGATGATCATGTTATTTTTTGTCCTTGTTTTTATTTATGTGGTGTATTACATTAATTTATTTACATATGTTGAACCATCCCAATATTCCTGGGATGAAACCAAGTCAGGCACGGTGAATCATCTTTTTAATGATTTGTTGAACTCTGTCCACCAGCATCTCATTAAGGATTTTTGCCTCTATGTTCATCAGGGAGATTGGCCTACAGTTTTCTTACCTTGTTAACTCTTTTTTTTGGTTTTAGTATGAGAAATGAGTTTGGCAATGTTCTTTCTCCTTCAATTTTGTGGAACAGTTTGAGAAATATTGTTGACAGCTCTTCTCTGAAGTACTGGTTGAATCATGTAGGAAGTCTGTTGGGTCCTGGGCTTTTCTTTACAGGTAGAGCCGTTATTACTGCCTCGCTTCCATATGGGTTATGAATCTACTCAGGATTTTTATATCTTCTTGGTTCGGTTTTGTTATCTCTTGTGTGTCTAGGAGGCAATTTCTCTCAAATTCTCCAGTTTTTTGTAGTATAAGTTTTCAAAATCGCTCTTTATAATTCTGAGAAGTTCAACACTGTCTTTTGTAATTTTCCTTTTTTAATTTTTAATTGCATTGATGTGAGTTTTCTTCTTTTGGTTAATTTGGCCAGAGGTTTATCAATCTTATTTATTCTTTCAAAGAACCAATTCTTCAATTCATTGATCTGTTGTACTATTTTTTGTCAATTTTGTTAATTTCTGCTCTGATCTTCATAATTCCTTTTCTCCTGCTACATTTTTTATTTAGATTGCTTTCGTTTCTCTAGGACCTTGAGGTGCATCATTACGTTGTTTATCTGGGATTGCTCTGCTTTTTAATGTGTGTGTGCATAGCTAGAAACTTCCCTTCTAAGGACTGCTTGCATTGTGTACTATAGTTTCTGGTATGATGTGCTTCCATTGTTATTTGACACGAGAAAGTCTGTAATTTCTTTCCTGGTTTCTTCCATGACCCATTGTTTGTTCAATAACATATTAATTAATCTTCATTTATTTGGATAGTTTCTGTAGTTTCTTTTGCTATTTATTTCTAGTTTTACTCTGCTATGTATAAAAAGTATGCAAGGAATTATTTTGATTCCTTTCTGTTTATTTAAACATGTTTAATGATCTACAATGTAGTCTATCTTGGAAAATGTCGCTGAGAAAAATGAGTATTCTTTTAATGTCGAATGGAACCTATGTAAGTATCAGTTAAGTCCATTTGTTCCACAGCTTGTTTTAATTCTGATATTTCTTTGGTAATATCTTGTCCAGGTGACCTGCCTGTCTGAGATAGTGGGGCACTGAAGTCTCCTCCTAGAATTGTATGGGGACCTGTTTGTTTTTTCATGTCCAGTAGTTTTTGTTTTACAAAATTAGGCGCTTCAATGTTGGGTGCATATATATTGAGTCTTCTGTTGCATTGCTCCCTTGCTACTATAGAATGCCCGTCTTCGTTTCTTATGCTCTCTTTTGGCTTAAAATCTCTTGAGAATAGAATAGTTCCTCTGGCCTTTTTTTCTAGGTCCAGTTGCACAAAGTATTGGTTCACATCTTTTCATTTTCAGTCTGTGTGTTTCTTTATGGGTAAAATACATTTTTGGCAAGCAGCAAACTGCTGATTTTTTTGATTCAGTCTTCCAGTCTGTGTCTTTTGATAAGAGAGTTGAGATCATTTACATTGAGCATTATTGTAGCTGTACATTTGCTACATTCTGTCCTTGTGATACTTCAGCATTGATTGTTTGCTTCACACTCGTGTCAGTTTGTTCTTCTGTTCTGGCTCATTTTGGGTCTTTGTGCTATTAATCTTCTTAATCTCTGTCTGAGATTCCTTTTAAGTATTTTCTGCAATATGAGTTTAATGGCCAAAAGTTTCCTTAGGTTGTTTTGTGATGGAAATTTTTAGTGTTTTACTCTATTTTGAAGAGTAATTTTGGTGGATATATTATTCTGGGTTGGGACTTATTTTCATGTATCACGTGAATGGTTTCACCGCACGACCTCCTGGCCTTAAAGGTTTGTGTTGAGAAGTCTGGTTATTTGGAGGGTTTGCCTTTGTACGTCACTTGCGGCTTCTCTCTTATAGCTTCCTTGGTTTTTTGTTGAGTGTCTAAGATTTTAATTATGATGTGTCCTGGGGAAGCTCTTTTCTGGTCCAGGTTATTTGGTGTTCTGTACTCCTGCTGTAGCTCAGTGTTAATTCCTTTTTTTCGATTTGGGATATTTTCTCTATAATTTCATTGAGCATATTCCTTGTACCTTGTAGGCTGTTTTCCACCTTCTCTTGCACTTCCGTAATTCTGAGGTTGTTTCTCTTTAGGTCATCCATCAGCCATTGCACCCCTTCTCTCTCGTCTTTTCTATTCTTCAGTCATCACTAATTGTATGATCTAATTTGTTACTTATCTTCAAGATCCTGTAATCTGTCCTCAACAGGCTCAAACCAGTTTTCCCTGTTTTTATGTGAGTTTCATATCCCGGAATTCAGCTTGGAATTCTTTCAGTATTTCTACTACTCTACTGAAATGTTCCTTCATTTCTTGCACTGCCTTATTTATCTCTATTTTTGTCTTCTTTACAATCATTAAGATTTTTATATGTTAAGACTGTCATTTGTCTTTAGATCCTCCTTGAATACCCTGAGCACCTGTTGAATTTGTTTAAACAAATCTTTTTTGGAGCTCTTTGACCAGCAGGTCCACTTGTTTTTAGCTTCCCTTCCTATAGATTCAGCTCAGGTCCCGTGATATCAGCCTCTGGGAGTCAGGCATTTTTGCAGGTGATTTGTGGCCTCACTTTTCTTTTCTTTTCTTTTCTTTCTTTTTTTTTTTTTTTTTTTTTTTTTTTTTTTTTTTTTTTTTTTTTTTTTTTTTTTTGCTGTTGTATTGTCAGATAATATCTATGGACTCTGTCTCTACTATGCATATTTCTTTCATAAGATCGTTTCTTTCCTTGGAATTAAGATTTTAATATGTATACCCATGTTAACTTACTCAGCTATTGATCATGGGAGTTCTCTCAATGATCAACTTTCTGCTTGTTACGTAATCTCCTCCTCTTTTTAGTGAAGCAGAGATAGGTTCCTGTACAATATGTGACCTAAGGACAGGGTAATTATTGACATATATTGGAAATCTGTATCAATGTCTATGCTACCATCCACAACATGAGTAAAGATCCAAAATAATATTATATTCAATGGCTAAAAGATAATTGACTGAACCTAATAACAATTCCACTCTTACCACTAAAAGGCACAGTCTATACATCAATGTATTCATGTAAATAAAACCAATACTGACTCATCAGGAAGTTCCACTAATGTCAATACAGTATCACAGTTTATATTAAAATAGGCCTGTAAATTGCATATTTAAGCTAAACCAAATCACCAAAAGTTATCAACCTTTCATAAGTTATATCTGCAATCCCCTCTTTAACAGTGGGGAACACATATCAGTATCAATGGTAAAATACAATACACAATGGCTCTTGGAATATAATAACAAATTATCAGTTTTACAAGCATTCCATTCTCAATATTAGAAATAAGATCTATAATACTAATGGAATTGTCTATACAGATTGTCTAGAAACTTATTGGATGAGTTTGTTAAAGGCAACACTATCTTACTGTTGTTAATATAGAAAAATATATATACCTTAATGACATATATCTAACTAAATAGTATAAAAGTATTAATTCTCAACAGGCCAATCTCTATGACCATAAGTTATCAACATTTAATTCCACTACTAATAAGAGTGGTGGGAGTTGAAAGAGTACAGGCTGAGACTGAGGGTTAGCTTTGGAAGTGTAATAGAAAACGTAAGATAGGACATGGAAAAGCAAAACAGAGCTCCAGCACCTGGTTGGAAGAAGATGAGTAAGCTTCAACAAGAAAGCCAAAAGTAAGAAGAAATAAAGAGAATTATGCGTGAAATAGAGTATATCTCCAGGATCTACAGAAAGGCTTTTCGAAAAAGGAATAAAGAGCTACTTGTGTGAGACAAATATGCCAAAACCAAAAAAAAAAGGAAAAAGAGAATGAAAAACTCACAAATCAATACCAGAAAAAAATACAAGTTCATTGAAATGAGCCCAAAATCCAAAAAGAAAAATTGTATTTCTGTATTGTTTGAATGTAAAGTCCTTATATCTAAGACCTTCAACCTGCCTATCAAGAAGAAGGGTGTGACCAATTTCTTCTTCTCCTGTGTCTCAGTCTGCCAAGATGAGCCTCTCTGGTCTATCTCTTGCAGCGCCTGTGAGGTTGGGTTGAGTGAGGGCAGGATGGCCCTATGTCCAAAGGTGCTCATACTCTCATCGCTCCGGGCACACCACTTGCAGCTGAGCTGGCTCCTCTCCCACCTGCGTTGCAGGGGCGGGCAGGATGAGATTTCGGCTTTCTGAGATCTCTTCTGGTCAGGCTCAAATCTTCCAGGAGGACCACAGCTTTTTTCTCCACTCTACTCCCAAAACTCTTCCTTTCCTTGTCACCAGCAAATAAAGTTCCCAAATTTTCCGGTCTGGGGCTTCTCAATAGTCTATCTTCTGGGAGACTTCATAATGCATTCCTCAGTCACATCTCTGTTTAGGCCAAGAAAGCTGCTGACCGCGACTTCAGCACTGCCACTCTGCGGTCCCTAATAAGTTCTAAAGCCTTGCAGCAGGCCGGACCTTCCTTGTCCCCAAAAGGGACGAGTGTTCCGGCACACTGGAGCCAATGGCCTTTCATATCCATCTTACACCGCCTGAAGCTTGACCAGCACATTCTAGGCTGCAGTACTGGCCATAATTCTCCCACGGCACTTGCCTCACATCGCTCACAGGCAGTCTGAGCTGCAACCTCAGGCCCTGCTCTCCTGGCAGGGCCCAAGTCTGCTGCCCTCCCTGGGCCACCTGTTCACGTAGCTGGCGATCTCCACCTTTTCTCTGCGTGTACTGTGGTCAGCACTCAGGTACAGCTGTTCCTCCACCTTCCCACGCTAAGCTGTAGAGGAATTTCCTTCACTGAATCTCAGACTTCGATCCGAATTCATGGGGTGCTACTGATGGAGTGATCCTTCACTCTCAGTCGCCATCTTGATTCTGATTGTGCCTCCTGATAGCTTTTTAATATATAACTACAATTTCAAACATATAGAGAACTGTAAACATATGTGAATCATCCAAAAACAGTCGCTCTTCTTAATTTCCTGTTACTTATTGAGATAGCAACAACAGTACTATGTCCTAAAGTCCCAGATATAGAAAAGAATGAACTTAAACAGCCTGATTAAAAATTTCTAGCAGGAATTTACCAAAACATTTGGAAGACAGTAAATGCAGTTATTGGAGGAAAACTTAGAGCCATAAATTTCAGTAATAAAAAAGAACAAACTCAATTTAATTTCTTAAATTTATATCTTGAGAAAATAAAGAGCAACAAAGAGTTTAAGGAAAGAGAGTTAAAAGATAAAACCAGTAATTAAAATCAGTCAACCCAAAAACTGGCCCTTAGAAAATAGCAACAAAACTGTCTAACTTAAGTAAATGAAGACTCAGATTACTAAAATCAGGAATAAGAGAGAGAATCAGAAATAAAATTATTATGACATTTTTATGAACAACTTTACAACAAAATTACATTACTTAAATGAAGTGGAAAAACTCCCAGAAACACAAAAAGCACTAAAAACTGACTCAATGAGAAACAGAAAATCTGAATAGCCCTATAACAAGTACAATAATTGAATCAAAAAATAGAAATAGCCAAAGGAAGAGCAATCCAGAAGCAGTTGATCTCACTGGTGAATTCTACCTAAAATTTAGACAGGGATACTATCAATATTTTTAAGTTCTTTCAAAAATTAAAAGAGGCAGTAATTCTTCCTGGCTCATTTGATGAGATCAGTATTAACCCCCCAATATCAAAGACAAAAAATCATCAAACTATAGGTTAAAATGCCTCATGAATATACATGCAAAAGCAAACAACATAGTAGCCAACCCTACATTAGATGAGTGATGAATAGACCAATAGAATTTACCCCAGGAACACAACGGTGGCTCAACACATGGAAAGATAGCAATGGAGTACAACAAATTTACAGAACGCAAAAAGTCATATAAGCATCTCAATAGATGCAAAATGATCATTCTTTAAAATCCAGCACATTTTTATGATTTAACAAAATAGGAATTTAGGTAAAAGGGAACTTCCCCAATGTGATATATGCCATTTATGAAAAACCTACAATTAACATAATCAGTGGTGAAAGGAATAAAAACTTTCCCATTTGTGTCCAGGGAAAGACAAGGATACGCTTTGTCGCTTATATTCAACATTATACCACGAACTTTAGCCAGATATTTAGGCAAGAAAAATAAATAGGAGATAGTCAAATTGAGGAGGTAACTGATGCTATCTATAGATGACATAATCACATATGTCAATAATTCTAATTAATTCATGAAAACCCCTTAAAGCTAATAAATTCAGCAATGTCATATGATACAAGATCTATCTTATATTGATACAAACAGTATGAAAAGCAAATTGAAGCAAGTGCATTTGCACTAACATCAAGAAGGAAAAAATAATGCTTGATAGAGAAAGCAGCTGAACAATCTCGCTAATGTGTTAAATAACACTGTATTGTATGCCTTAAAATAGTGAATTTCATGTTTTATAAATTTCACTTCAATAAAAAAGGAATAAAAGATAAAAAACAGAAAGCTACGGTGGCATATGCTTGCAAACACAGAAATATGGGAGGATAAGCAACAGGACCTTGAGTTCTCAGATAACCTGGAAAGTTTAGGGAGACTTTGTCTCAAACTAAAAACGTAAAAGTGGAGAGAGAAGAGGGAGGGACATAACTGCGATAAAGACCTTGCCTGCTTCCAAAGAGGTGCTGAGTTGGGTCCTCATTAATGCCCCCTCTGAAAAAAAATAAAATAAAGAAACCCCTAATACATCAACGACATTGCAACTTGAGAAGGCTGTGAGTCAAGCTCTTGTGAGGAGCAGCTTTGGAGTGGTTGTTGAGCTTCTCTCACGCTTTCTGAGAACTTGCTTTCTTCCGTCCAGCTGATTCCCGTTCTGGTGCCAGTGGAAGCACAGGAACTGGACACCAGCACCGCCCAACCTACCTACTGATAGTGCGTAGTCCTAGGTAAATGCCCCAGCTAGGGCTGCATTCACCGTCAAGCTTGAAAACTGAAGTTGGAGGTTCCAGGCTCAACTTGGTTGCTGCAGCAGGTAAGCTCCTTTGTGTTGAATTCCAAAGAAGAGGAATCCTGAAAGAAAAACACAGCAAATGAGCAGAGAGGAATGGCAGTGAGAAACTACTGAATACAGATGATTCCTTGGGGACAATTCGTGCCTGAGTGATAACAGAGCCTTAGAACTTGAATTCCGAGAAAAATCCTGTAACTCTTATAATTTTCTTCATGAAAGTTAGTTTAATGGGACACTGTGTCTTGCAACCTAAATATTCTTCTTTGCAATGAAAAAAAAAAACCAAAGATCACACTTAATTTAACTATAAAAATTGTCTTTTAATTGGCATTTGCTAAGTATTCATGAGAAGCATGAATTCTAAAGGCTTAATCAGGGAGGAATGATTATGTTATTGTGTTTTGTTGATTACTGTTACCAGAAAAGCAAAGTATGCTCAAAAACAATGGCAATAATTCCTTCTTCCTGAACACAATGCCCTAGTAACCTCGCTAGAAGGAAGGAGATGGCCATGTATGTCTCACGGTCAAGTCATAGAAAAAAATTACACAGCCTTCAGAGATAAAGAATTATGTCACCTCGGGGCTGAAGGAATGGCTCATCAGTTAAATCGCTTGCCTAGCAAGTGCTAACTGAAGAGCTAAGTACCCGAGTTCAATTCCCCAGCACCACAAAAGCAGGGCATGGTGGCACGTGCCTGTCAATACAGCTCTTGAGAAGCTGAGACTGGAGGATTGCCGGCCAGCCTGGGCTCCATAGTGAGTTCAGGACCAGCCTGGACTATGGAGCAAGACCGTGTCTCCAAAAAAAAAAAAAAAAAAAAAATTGCTGCCTCTAAAAAGGACTGTATAAAGTTAAGGTTCTAAAATTCATTAAATATACCTCACTTCATAGACAAACAGTTGTTGTTAGAATAATTTTCCCATGTACAGATTCTTCATTTTTCATACTCATTGGCAGACAATAGCCATAAATACTATTTTACAAAAATTCATGGCGATCGATTCATCCTTGTAAAGTTATTTAAAAAAAAAAAAATCCAAGCCAGAATATGGGAGGAGACGGTGGCAAGTATAGCTCTCTCATGTAGAAAAAAGGTCTACCCAAGTTATTCAATCTCTGGAGCTACAACAAATTTATCAATTCAAAGTTTTTTGGTATAGGACTGACTTCTAATTTACATTTAGAAATCTTTAATTCTGTTTCACAGATTTAGAAGATGAAAAACTAAATTTCCACCAGTCCATCTGTGAACAGGCTGATACCACAGACTAACCAAAGAGCGGCTGAATTAACTTGTCCCAGATTGTGTCATACACGACTCGGCCCATGTCTCCTTCATTGTAAACTCAATGAAATGGGAAAACACGACTGAAGCCGAAGTTTTCCTTAAGGTGTTTCTGAGCTGTGGCAACGTGTATGTGTTTGCTTCCAGATGAAGAGGCTGGTTTATAATGATAAATCTTCTTTTTCTGCCTGGTACTTTATAAGACGATGCAATGGAATTTGCAACAGCCTTGTAGGTTTTCTCAGTACTTTTCATCCAATTTTAATGAGTAATATTGAGGCAGAAGGATAGAAACAAAAAGGCACATAATGTATGAGTGTGTGTCTGTTCGTGAAAGTGTGAATGGGGAAAAAATGAAGAATTGAACCTATCCTAAATAGAGGATCCCAGAAATCACATATTTGTAAGAGATTAAATTGAGGAAATGCAGAAGTGTTTCCTGGATGTTCTGGAGTCCTAGTGCTGATGATTCAGCTTGCCTCTGTGGCGGGGATTAGCTTTACACTTTTCATATACTCTTTTACTAATAGGTTCAAGTCTCCAAAGACAAAAAAAGAAAAACCTTGTTCTGGGCAAATTAATTGGTAAATGTGCAAGTTTTTCATGTAAGCTAAACTTTCAGATGTAGGTCAGAACTCTGTAAGGCGCAAGAGATAATGAGAATAGACTCCGGTTCCTCCAACATCGCCTGCCACGTGGCGATCAACTCGTTGCTTCCACTTGCAAGGTACGTTGGTTGTGTTTCATGGAAATGATCAGCACAGTATCAAGAAATAAAATATAAAACCACTGGACACAAGATACACAAAGGGAAAGAGCTAGTCGCTTTTGTTTCATAATCCCAAGCATGTCATTCCACCTCATTCCAGTCACTTGTGTGCACAAGGCACAGGGGCTAAAGTCCTGCAATTTAGAGATACATTAATTACCTAGCTTCTTCTGGGTAGGATGGCCTAAGATAAAGGAAGCAAGAATGTGGATAAAGCCCCTGTGTCAGGTCTCTGTTGCTGTAACAAATACCTACACAAATCAAAAGGATGAGAAGTTTGCCTTCACCCATGGTTTCAGTCCAGAGTGGCTAGGTGCCACTGCTTTGAACTTGTGACAAGACCTATATCATGTTTGGGAGCATGTGATAGAAAAAAAATTATTATTTTCTGGAAGCCAGGACACAAGAGATGGGGCTACCAATATTTTCTTTATTGGTAATCTCAGTGATTTAATTTGCACTAACTAGGTCCCATATCTTAAAGGTTCTACAACCTGCTATTTGTGCCATGGTGGGGACCAAACTCTTTTTAATAGAAACTATGGCACTAACTTCGGTTCCGTTTCTCCATATGTCTTTGAGGTGCATGACTTCTTGGTATCTTGTTTCTCTCTCCACAATGTTGACTGGTATTGAGAGAAAAGAATCTATCCTTGGAACCTGAAAAAAGCAGGACTCGTACCCACACATTCACACACCACTTCCCAGGGCCCTGGGCCCTTCCTAAATCCGCAGAGCCTCATGGCGGGAGGACGTTCACACTGAAGGGGAAGCACCAGGCTGTCTCCACCACACAGCTCACACACGAAAGCTGCAAGCCTCAGAACCAGATGAGATGATTAATTTTCTTCCCAAAAAAAATAAGCAAAAAAGAAATTGTTTTCCCTGTGCAAGCTCATAACCAACTTTACATTGTTCTGGAAAGAAAAAGTTCCTGTCCCGACAGCATGAAAACTAGAACCCTTCTGTGGCCTTGAAGATGTGTGCCAAATACGAAGATCCCCTGTGGCAAACATCCTTCCAAGGGAGCTAACTTTTCATTTCATAATCAGACCTGGAGGCAAATTTCAATAGATTTCCCTTCACCCAGAGCTTTCTTGGCAATTGTCAAAGCTAGTATCTCCACTCGCATCCTTTTTCCTATGGCTCCATTTAGAAGCCAGCCTAGTTTCTCCTCAGGTGCTATCTGAGGCCAAGTCATAATCTATAATTCGACATTTCTTGTACGTGCTGTTAGGCCTCTTGCGTGAAGGGAGGGTTCATTTTATTTGCTTTGCTTTATGATGTGTCTCCTTGCTGTTCAGATCCCTCTGAAGCTATTGCCTTGCCATGTCCCAGCTTGATGCTGGGCAAATGAGATGGATGCCGTGAACAGAAAACTGTAGAGACAACTCTGTCTTTGAGGATGGATTTGGGAGGAATAGCCATTGGGAAAGCCTTGGACAGGAAGCTAATGGATAGCAAACGGACGCAGGCATTGCTACAAAACCAGCAGCAAATAAGATAGAAAGGGACTAAATGGCAGCATTGGGAGAAGGGAAGGCTGCTCCACAGTAATCCCGGTAGAGTGCTGTAGGATTGTCAAGTCGATGTAGGAGATGAAGATGTCTTTCTTTTGTGAAGATGACTATGGGTTTTGAGAAAACACTAACATCCCGGTGGCATGCTCAGAGGGACTAGGGCTGGCCTCTGACTTCTGTGAGGAGTAGCAGGCAGAAGTGCCTGCTCAATGAGCTACCTAGCTGTGTGGAGCCCACTCCCCCATCCAGCCAGCAACTCCCCTGGGATCCATATCTGTTTCATTTATTTTTAAAAACCATATAAATCGAGAAGTTGTTCAAAGTATTTAAACATTCTTTGGGGAAAAAACAATAAGCCTAAATATGTAAATATGTACTCATTCACACATTTTATGTGATAGACCCAAATCTTTACTTTGAGTACGGTTGTCATTCTTTTTTTTCCTCTCTTATTAATCACACTTATAATATCTCAATTACAATGATGAATCTTAAGGTGAAAAATTGGAAGACGTTTTGTATTAGTTCAGATTCTTTCAAAAGGCAGAATTTATGCAAATTATAACAAAAAGGATCTATTGAGTAGGCTTACAAATCCAAGGATAGGGATAGTCTAAGATGGTGGTCTGCACGTGCGAGAGCTGGAGTGTGCAATCGCTGCACACTGCAAAGTAGAACTCCCGTCTGGGACTGCAGGACAGCCCGTGAGAGTCTGTTGTGGATCTCGGTTGTCCGAAGAACAATGGCGAAGACCGGAGACTGAAGTTCAGCAACAGGCAGACAGGTACAAGTCAAGACAGGAGTGAAACTATGATGAAGATCTGGGGTGTGTAGCAAGTCAGCATACAGAGAAAATTGCAAAGGCGAGAGCTTTCCCAGAAGAAGAAGCTGTAACAATCTTTCTTCTTCCTTCCTTTTATACCGTTGGAGTTCCAGTTGGGCCTCTCTCATCTGGGTGGGTGCTCTTCCCTCATTCGCTGGCCCACAAATCACTCACACCCTAATCCAGGCTGTTTGCCAATTGCCTGGTCTAGGCATGGTTCCTGATTGCCTGAAATTGACATAATCTCTCCAAAGGTCACATTGGAGAACAATTGAGTATAGACTCTTTCCAGATTGTTTTAAGTTTTTCCATTACTATGACATCAACCTTGTCCATTCAGTCAATAATGATTATATTTAGCTTTTAAAAAGCAATCAACTGATTTATTCATATAAGTAACTCTCCTGTTAGATTCATTTTCCCAAGGGTTTGCATGATATTTTATTATTACTTAATTTTAATCAAGACAGTCCCCAAAGGCCCTGTGTGGAAGGCTTGGTCCTTAGCCCACAGTGCAAGTGATGGGACTTTTAGGAGGTGGAGTCTAGTGGGAACATTCAAGGGACATACTTTTGAAGGCAACTGTGACAACTTGGTCTCTTCCTCTTTTCTGCCTTCATTTCCAGCCATGAGGTGAGCAGACTTTCTCTACTATACTCTTCCACCCGGGCATTGTGACGCACCACAGGTCCCAAAACAGCGAACAACTAAACATGGCTGAAACCTCTAAGATGGTGAGCCAAATGAAGCTTTCCTCTATCAACTGGTTATCTCGAGTACTTTACTGTAATAACAGAAAGCTAAAAAACGTATACACTTATTAAGATAAGTGTATAATAAACTATTGGGTTTTGAGACCAAACACAACTCAATGGTTGAATGTAGCCCAGGAACCTTGGACATTCCCAGTAAGTAGAGTCTGTTTGCTATAGGAAGTGTCTTGGTCTCCTTTTTGTTGCTATGACAAAATACATGAAGCTGACCATTTATAAAGAAAAGATTTCTTCGAACCCACAATTCTATCCAAGACTAGACAGCTGTATCTGATCATTTTTTGACAAGAGACACTGAGTCATATCCTGACAGAGAAATAGAAGAGGGCCACAGAGGCATATGTGGAGAGCACGTGTGCAAGGGAAAGAGAGAGGGACACAGTGCTCACTTTATAACACCCATTCTGGATGTAAGGTATAAAGTCCCATGATACTTGCATCACTCCTTCAAGGCCTAATCCAGTCTCTCGAGAACTAGCCAAGTCTCTCAAGCAAAAGACTACTGGACCCATGCAGCCGGTAACACTAAGACCTAAGCACTTCCTGGAAGCACTTCCTTCTGTTACTGCTGTATTGAAGAAGTCAGCCTCAGCATGAGCTCCAATGGGCAGAGGTCCAAACCACGGCAGGTGATGCCAAAATGAAACTGCTCTTCTCGGGCTCTGGCCTGTGGAGCTTGGGTCAAGGCACAGATGGTATAGAGAAACTCCCGGAAACAACCCAGAGTCAGGAAGATGAAGAGTAAACCAATGGATTCACAACAGATAGAAGACCACTAGACAGACAAAAACAATGTCACAAAGCCACAAAATACTCAGTAAGTCTAGCAATAGTATCCTTTCTTTTTCATTTTTTAGTTAATATAATTTTAAAGGCTATTCAAGTTTGGCAAAAAGAGAATTCAATTTTTGTATTGTGAAATAACACAGTGATCCAACAGATTAATGACAAGTGGCCTCTGAATTAACTCTTTCTGCTTTTTAAATGTTTTTTTTTTCACACTTGATTCCTACAGAAGAACACTGTCGTTGAGAGAAGGCACATCGAATACTGCTTTCTCTTTAAGTATTATGGCCTGGCCAAAGAGACAGAGAGCACAGGGGATAGCCCTGATCCCACTCCGTCAGCTCTCCAGAGACACATCTCACTCACAAGCTTCTTAAGAGGGTCAAGTAAAGTAATGCCTGTGTGTGAAAGCACTCAGTTCTTTTCCTCCACCATGTTTCATGCTTGAGTTGAGTTGGTGTGCCAAGACGGGTGGCTAGAACCTCTGACCACCTCCCTCTTGAAGTAGCAGGGTCTCATTCCTTTTGGTACTACCAAGAACAACTACTCAATGTTTTTCTTTTGTGAACATTGAACACGCACTTTAAAAAATTGAATTTGGTAACTTTCTCGTGCTAAGACTATGTCTCCTCTATTGGAACACTCAATCTGTACTCCCGTGCTTCTAATGCATCATAATTACCATTGAAGATGGCAGATGTGAAGTAAGGAAACCATGGGCCACCCAAGACAATTTGATAGCTTGTACTTATAATAGGTCACTTTCTCACAAATGACCTAGAGAGCCTATACACAAAGTTAGGGAATGTGAGTTGTTCTATAATAACAGGCAAGTCTCTATTTTAAAAAAATGGTCCTTATCTTGTGCACAATATATACCAATTTTAACCATCCTGAGATTTTTACAAGTTTTCACTTACATCAGAAAGAAAATATGAGAAATTATTATTGAGGACTTCAGACTCCTTTGAGTTATATAAATAACGGGTATTTCACTCTCAGATTGAGTTAAAGGCACATATATAGTACAAGGACGCCTGCATCTGGGAAGTGCAGTTCAAGGTGGAGATCAAGGTTTCTATTGCCATGTGTGATTCATTAAAATGCCTTACAAACCCAAGCAAACAAAGCAGTGTTTTCCTTTTTCTCTCTATTACACTTCATCTTAGCTCTCATTTTCAAAGCATGATCTATAACATATGGCTGTTAATTTAATTAAATGTTCTTATATATGAATGTGTTGACCACTTGAGGAGGTAAAGAAACCATGACAACTAAAAGATGTAAAGTTCACCGTAATGATAGCTCTGTATGCATCATTGCTAGACTGAATTATAAATAACAGTTTCTTCATTGCGAATAATATCTTCCTGGTATTTCCAACAAATCGCTATCTCTTCTCTCCTTCAATAATGCACAATGATAAAGGTTTTACTCCAAATTCTAGGCTGTGGAGTACCTACCGATTTACAACAAGGCTGGAGCAGTTTTTATCTCCCCAAAGTTTGTCTTCCACCCACTTGGTACACCGTTGCTGTCTTGGCACTAATTTTTAACCCAAAATTCCCAACACATTTAATTCATCCTCTTTTTCTTTGGGTATCATTTATTCATTACTCTTCTAAGCACAAGAAATATTAAAATAAACCTCAAGCCTATCAATTTTCCTCTTACTAAGCAGAAATGAATGTTTCTAAAACTCCTCTCAAGGTCAGGTCTCCATCTTGTCCCTCAGCACTCCAGCTACTCTTCCGTAGTGGCTCAGGTTGCCACCTCCAAACCTCATCTCCCTTCTGCCTCTGAGTACCTCGCCATGGTCTTTTGTGGACAATTCAAGTTTAGCGTGCCAGAAACCAGGCTCCTTCTTCCAAAATTCGTACTATTTGGCCCTTGTTTTCTTTATGATACCTCTATTGTCTTCCCTTGTTATTTATGGGGATTATTAGCTCCAGGACAGACATCAATGCCAAAGATATCCAACTTTGATGATATTCAAATCCCTTATATAAAACGGCCTGTTTATAGCAGCACAATTTATAATAGCCAAATCTTGGAAGAAGACATTTATGCTCAATGACGAATGAATGGATAAAGAAAATGTGGCACATGTACACAATAGAGTATGACTCTGCCATAGGGAAAGATAAATTTGAGTCATTCATGGGAAAAAGGATGTATCTGGAGACCATTTTGCTTAACAAAATGAATCAGATACACGAGGTTAAATATTGCGTGGCCTTTCTAATATGAAACACCCAAACCATAAAAAAGTAAAAGAGACATGGAAGAAAGTAAGAAGACAGACTTTGTGGAGATGGAAAGGGGATGTGGGGAGGTGGGGCTAAGGGGGTGTGAAAGGGAGGGTGATGTGATATGTTAATAAAAAATTTAAAAGATAAAATAAATTGATATACTATTTGCATATACCTTGTGGATATTAAATCATCTCTACATGATTTGTAGAACCTAAAATAATGTAAATGCAATGTAAACACATTCTACACTGTATCTTTTAGGGGCTAATGACAAGAAAAAATGTCTGTATACTATTTGGGAACCAAACCCAGGATGTTCCACAGACCAGGCAAGTACCCTTCCACAGAGCTACACACCTAGTTTCCTTACAAATACTATATTTTTAGTGAGCTCCTGGTTTTATGGTAATCTAACTCCATTTCACAAACCAGATCTGAGAGACGATGGCTACCTGCTCAGAAACATTTCCCAGCTGATGGAAGAAGCAATGAGAAAAATATTCATGGAAGAAGAGTTAGCAAAGGCCTTAGTCCTGACTTTTTAGACAGTGGATGAAATGTGGTCAATGGGATGATAGAGAACAGGGAAAGCACTTTTTATGAACTTTTTCATAAAGATGTAGTGACAGGCACAAGCACTGAGTACACAGAGCCGAGGAATTTACTGATTGGCTACAACACAGGGAGTTGAAGAAGGAGTGTTGGAAACTATGAGACAAATTTCTCAGAACCTGCAATGAGGAGCAAGGTGATTAAGAGTATTTAAACAAGAGGGGATACGGACAAAGGTGTTATTTAGGGAGTTTCCAAACTGTATTATATAAAATGGTATATAGAAAAAGCTAAAAACAGAGATACCCACAAAAATGTTATTACAATTAAGATTTAAAGTAACAGTAGCCTGATTAGAGCGGTTGTAGTGAGTGGCTGGGAGTGAACTGGAACAGAAAGAAGATTATGCAAGGGAGAGGAAGGAAGGAACAGAGGAAAGGGAAAGAAAAAGAAGAAAGGAAAGAGGAAGTGTTACCCATGGAGAGTGGTGGTCAGTGATGGATGGTGATGCCCAGTTCCTCCTGGCACCAGGAGAGGAATTCACTCGGGCCCGCAGGACAGTTTGGTGGGTAATAGGCCCCACATGAGCAAGAAGAAATTTAAGTAAGCCAAGGTTATTGAGAGAAAAAGAGAATCAGAGATGGCCCACCACAAAAGTGTGGATGAAAATGAGTTGAGTCAGGTTCTATCCTTATTTTTATGCAAAGGAAGATAAAAAGGCAGAAAGAAGTCAGTCACCAAGACTAAGCAAGAGGTGAGGTAAAACAGGTCTCCCAGGGCGAGGACGGTTTCACCATCAGGCTCTGGAGAAGGAGCCTAGTGGAAGCAGAAAGGGGAAATTGAGTTGCGGTTGTTTTCAGTCTAACAAGAAAGAGTGATGAGAGGCAGCGCAGGACTAGGGGCTCCAAGAGAAGAACATGCTGGATATAGCAAATTTTGAACCCATTGGTAGGAATAATAGCTGAGGCTGTGGAGCCAGATGGCTTGAAGCTTCTGGGGGAAGACACAGGAGAGATAAAGGAATCGTGGAGGGAAGTTGTCAGAAGGAGACGAAGAGGCAAAGAGGAACCCTCAAAATGCCAGCATGAGGCTCAGGGGTGGCACACTTGCCTTATTTGCACCAGCGCTGGCTTCAACCTTCAGCGCTGAAGGACAACAATTTTTAAAAAGCTGCTGTGACCACAAACCAAGAACCCAAAAGATTTCAGGGATTAGGTCAAGTGTTGAACACAAATAAAGAAAGCAAACAATAACATGGAAAATGTCCTATTATTGGATAGCGTGTAACCTAAATGATCTTGGCTTCTACAGGAGGGGAGGTCAGATTGGAGGGTGGTCAACACAGAGGCTGGCCCTGGGAGAGTTCCTTCTGGAAGAAGGAAAAGAATGAACAACCCCAACTGGAGGCTGAATCCAGGTTAATCGAGAAAGACAAGGTGCTCTGGTTGAGTGACAGAGTAGGGAGTCTGTTCCAGGGCAGGGGGCGCTGGATGGGGCCGTGGGGAGGACTCTGTGGAAGAGGGGAGTCATGCAGGCAGCCGGCAAGGAGACCAGGGATGACCAGGCAGCTTGGTGAGCAGAGGCTGCCAGCAGGCCTCGCCGGCTGAGAACCTTCCCGAAGGACAGAGCTTGCAATGCTGTCCTGGCTTTGCTCTGGGACCCATCAGAGGATGTGCTCCAGGAAGCTTCAGAAGGGGTCTCCCCTGAGCACCTCATGGCTTACAGGGAAGTCAGAGGCGAGGGCTGGTTAAAGGAAATCTCCCTCTGCTGAACACCTCCCCACTCCATTTAGAACAGGACAAGGGACTGGAATTCTCTTTGTCCTGCCTTTCTCCCTTCCCTTCCTTTCTTCCATCCTCATGTCCTGCATTTTTCCTCCCTTCCTTTCATCCTTCCTCTATTTCTTCCCTTCCTCCTTTCTTCTTTGTCTTCCCTCATCTGTCTGCTTTCTTTCCCTCTCCCCCTTTCTTTTCTTCCTCCCTTAAGCCCTTCCCATCAGCACTCTATAGCACCAAAGCCTGACCTCAGCAAGGGCAGCTCTGACCGAAGAAGTCTACAGCTTCCAGGACAGGCTTCATTAGCACAGGAGCCTCCAGTGAGGGGTCTGTTTCTTTAAAAAAAATTAAAAATTAAAAAAAAAAAACCCTAAGCTAGCTGAAGAGGGGTTTTATCTGAAAGCATACTGCAAAGGAAGAAGAGAGAAGAGACTCCCAAGGTTGAGGGAATGCTGTGACCATCAGGTCTGCAAGCATCTCCTGGCTTAGACAAAAAAAGAAAAGGTTTTTGGAGTTTTTTTATAGATAAAAATAAACAAAAATAGAAAGATCCGGGTTTAAGCAGGTAGGCTGGGAGGGTGGTGTGCTTGGACATGGCTCAGGCACCGACTAACAGCCTATTTTCAGAGAAGCCCTTGGAGGAGGGTCTGTGTTTAAGTTACTTATTCATTGCTGTGACATATTACCCAACATCCACAGTTTAAGAGAAGAAAGACTTATTTTAGCTCACAGTTTTAGAGGCTCTCAGGTCGTTGATGGCTGACCGGCAATGGCAGAAAGGATCTGGTGGAGAGCAGCTGCTCACAGCATTGGTTAACAAGAACTTTATTCTGAAGGCTCGTGCAAGGAAACAGTTGCATTCGGCTACTGATTGATAAAACAAAGAAAGGCATTTGGGGCCTCTGCCTGGCCTTGTCATAAACAGGGGAGCATCATGTGGCACTAAGTCCTAAGCTAAGCGAGTTGTTCTCAGAGGGCCTTCCGCCAGCGCAGATGGGGAGGGGGTGAAGTTCTGAACCTTCACTGTCCCCAGGATCACGGGGCTATGGTAGGGTTCACCACTGCCGGTCTCCATCCTGCAGATCTGGGTGGCTCGGCTCCTAGGCCAGGCTACTCAGCCTCTCCATCTCTGCCAGTCCTCGATGTTGGAAAACGCAGCCAATGGCTGTTACGTTGAAGCTTTTCTGAATTCCCCAAGTCCTGCAGTTTTTCCACCACCTGCAGAAGAGAATAAGGAAATGACAGGAGTGCTAGGAGATGACTTCCGTTTCCTTACCAGCACAGGCCAGGCCCCTGATGTGAGCGCCATATTGCCTGGTAAGCGTGCGCACCTCACATTGCCTGAGCTCAGAAATCCAGGGTGGCCACAGTGGGGGAAGCGGAAGGCTCGGAAGAGCTACCTGGATCCTGCCCAGATCCACCCCTCTGCCTCGGGTTAGGGCACCTCTGAGAGCTCAGTTGACCTCCCTGAAGCTCGGTTGTTTCATTTGTGATGGGGTCAAAACATCATAAGCTTCTTAGGGCTGTTGTAGGATTAAGTAAACCACTCTAGAGGAAGGCTTTATGGGGGGATAGTGGGAGCTAGTGGGGAAGGGGTGGGTCTGGAAGGGTCAAAAAGGGAGAAGGGAAGGGTTTGTAATTTTGCTGCAATACATATGGCCGCAAAATACTCAAGTTCAATGTAAACATTATGTATCACATATATACATATCAAAAAAATGGGAAAAACAGGCACATCATAGGCGCTGCATAAAAAGCTGCGTTAGCAGCAATGACAACAGTAGTACCAGCTGGAACCTTTTCACTCAGGGCTGCAAATCTCTGCAAAGGACATGCATCCTGTGCTTCTCATGAGCAACTTGGATGTTTGATCATGTGTCTGTACCCACCAAAGACCATGAACTTCAGGAAGAGCAGGGACCGCGATGCTCCGATAAACTGCAGTATCGCCAGAACCTGTCACCGCCCCTGGAACATCATGAGCAGGAAAATGTATGTATTTTGTAAATGTGCATTTTTTAAAATAAAATAATAATGCACCAGTAAAAAAAAGTCTCTTCTGACCAAAGTGAAATGAGATTTTTTATAAGAAAGAATAAGTTGTTTTAGAAGTATGTTTTTCTTCCCACTGATTTTAATGTAACAAAGTACATTGATGGATTTTTTAAAGTATATAATATTATGTTGTGCATATTTGTTGAGTGTGTATTTGTACATAGATGGATGGGTGGACAGATGGATGGATGGATGGACAAACAGTTGGGCAAACGGATGGATGGATGAGAGTAAGAAGAAGAAAAGAATAGGGGATGATAGAGAGAAGAAAAGTGGTATAAGAAAATGGGACCAAAGGAAGTTTTGGACCAAAGGATGTTTTATAAAGACAGGGAGGTGTAAGTCTCTCAATTTCTTAAAATATGTGCCAGCTGATCAGGAGGTTGATTACCTTTTATTGTAAAATATATCTTTGCAATTAGGAGGGAAAAAAGAAAGAGTTTTGTAACTGGATTTGACCTGTACTCTATCCTAATTTTTAGAAGCGTTCTCTCCCGTGTCTGGGTGTCCAGGTGTTCAGATTTAGTGTACATTGAAACCTGAGTGCTTCCTCCCTCTTCCTCTTCACATAATAGCTTTGTAGACCCATATAGTCTATATGTGATAAGCCATTTGATTGGCTGGCGCTATATTTCAAATTGTTCTTTCATTGGCAGCTTGCAGCTTCCAGGGAACATGTCTCTACAATGTGGGTTGAAGGGACAGCTTATATTTCACCTTCCTGTAAATTCTCCGTTAATCATTTCCAGTAGCATTTCTGCTCCAGTGATTATTCAGTTACTCTGTCCTGAATGCTGTTTCCTACAACTGAATTGAAGCCATTTGCATTTTCAATTGACAATGGGAGCAGATAAATGCCACCCATTGCTGCATAAAAAACGAACATCTTAGAGGGTCTGTTCAACTGTGTTCTCCTTACGGCCAATTTGGAATTCTTCTGACTTGCTCTGCCTCCTGCAACCATAGAGCCACCATTTCAGCCTCAAGTAGCTTTTTCTGTTCTCAACCTCATGCAATCAGTGTGCCAGCCTTGCGCTTCTCTGACTCTCACCAAAAATCAGAGGGGAGTAACTGAGCTGGGCATGACAGACCTGCTCACGGGAAACTGCCTGGTCTCCCTGAATTTAATCCCAGCTTTCACATTTAAAAGTATACACAGTAAATCTCGAGTCACCAGGTACCTGGTACCTGGACTAGGAGGGCACATTTGGCAAAAGCACCCAGGAAGGGGTGGGAATCAATCATGGGAGATGAATCTGGCTCTGGACTGCACTATCTGGTCCTAATCGCAGAAGCTGTTCACAGAACACAAGCCTTTGCTAAGATCAGCTTCAGGAAAGCAAGGCCTAACGAGGGTATTCTTGAATTAAATCACCGATTTCTTATCCCACTGTCCGGTCCTCCAGGGATTACTTGACAGAAGCATGAAGGGTCAGAAAAGCCAGCTCAAGCCTTAGAAACCAATAACAAACTGATGTGGAGGGAGTGAACTTGGAATTTCTGAGCTGTCGCTGAAATGTCCTGTGCTATAGAGCTGGGGCAGACACCCATGGGAATTACTAATTTAAAAATTTTAAATCCAATTTTTAAAACATCCCTAACAGCAAAACCAGACCGAACTGCTTTGATTCTGAAGACGTTTTCCCATCCTGCACTGCCTCGTTTGCTCATTCGTCAGTGAGCCTCAGGCTTGTCACTGTGCTAATCAATTACCTCAGTGCTAAAGATGCTCTCACCACCATCATCAATGAATACATATTTGGCATCTCCTAAGAGAACGATTATATTTTGATGGGAGAAGATCTTTTCTACATCTTGATAGTATAACATTACATAACGTAACATTTGTTGCAAATGATGTTGGAATACCTGATGCTATCATATGTGATTTCTTTATGTTTCCATCAATATTTGCTGCCCTGGCATAAGAGATTTAAACACATTGTTTACAATAAACTAATATATGCCAAGAACTGTTCGGGACTAAAGTAAGGTAGAATAGGGTTGCGCTGGGACACATATTGATAACTCATTTACTCTTGACACAGTAGGCCTAACACAGTAGGTGTTTATGGGGGGCAGTTGGTGAAAAGCAAAAGGAATTGGTCATAGGAAAACACAGACATGGTCTCTACTCTCAAAGAGGCTTCAGACTAGTGCCAGCCCATGCGACATCATCACAATGGCTGACCTCTCTAGGAGAATGAGAGACAGAGGAATCTAACCTGGTCTGGTTGGTCTTGGCTGTGTTAAGTTGCAGCTGCATGTTGCTTAAGGATGAGAACACTGTAGGAGAACTGCATTATAGGTAACTTCGTCACTGTGAGAACCTTACAGAGTGTACTTTACACACACTAAGACTAGAATGTTGCTATATGACAAAATGTCAAAGGACCGTCATCGTATTTGTGTTCCACTGCTGACTGGAATATCATTATGTAGTGCATGGCAGTATGACAAGAGTTAGCAATCTCCACTGGTCCAGAAGGAACAAAGGTTCAGGAAGAGAAAAACAGTGCATGAGAGCAGTAAAGGAGGTAGTGTGGCAGGAGCTCAGAACAGGAGTGGGAGGCCAGGATGCGATGCCCAAGGTATGAGGATAAAGTCCTTCTATATGGAATGGGAGGAGACATGGTCTGTATGGTTAGGGGTCTAAGAGAGGCAGAATTAAGAGAAATTACATATAAATAAAGGGAATTAAGTTGGAGGAGAGAAACAGAGCCCAAAATGGCCATATGCACATGCAAGAGCTGGAGAGTCTAGTAGCTGCTCAGTGTAAGATAGAAGAACACCAGTCTGAGACTATAGGACAATGGTGCATGTGGCCAAAGTCTGTGCTGCAGATCCATGTTCAAAAGGCCATGGTGAAGACCTGAAGATAAGAGCACATCTGTGAGCACGTCAGTGTCTGGAGATGATGGCGAAGGCTGGAGCTCTCCCAGGAGGAGGAGTTCTAACACTCTTTCTTCTTCCATCCTTCTTTTTATTTAATTCAAGTTGTTTGGTCTACCCATACCCCAGGCCAGTTTTCTCTCATTTGCTGGCCTACAAGTCAATCACACACACCGCCCAGCTCTTCTCTGGGCATTTCCTAATCCCATAAAGTTGACATAATCCCACCAACAGTCACACGGTCATATTCATCTTACACTGATTCTATCCGTAACAAAGCGAGACAGCCAAGGGATGATGTGCTAGAACCCAGGCAAAAACTAGAGAACTGATGTGACAAAGAGCAAGATTAACTGCAAGAGAACACAAGGAAATACAGTACAAGAAACAATAGAAGCATCTCACTGTGAAGCCCAACTCAACACGTGTGTTGCACATGCCAACACCTGGCTGCTTATTCTCTTCCCAAGCAACAATGAAATGCGGTCTCTGCCCAATACATCAAAGACAGAACAACTCATAATTGTCACTAAAGCCAAATTGTTCAAAAATGCCCCTCCCTCCATGCCTAGGGATGAGAAGCTGTGACAACAAGCTGAGGACTACTTAGAGTTAGATTTTCTCAGTCACATTCTAAAGAGCAATGAGGAATCACTTGCCACATCTTTTCAAGAAGCCACATAACACACGATGCATCTATAGAGCCCCTGGGACAGCAAGTAACCTAGGGAATGCAGAAATCCACTCCTCCAGAGCAAAGCAAACCCCTACAGCCAGCTGGTCATGCCCACACCCAATGGACCACAGTGGGCTCATGACAGCCTTCAATGTAGCCTAACACATATCTGTAAAGTCTTTCAAAAATTTTTGACTTTGGGGGGGGATTTTTTTGTGTGTGGTAACTCAATCACATCGATGCTAAGTATGAAGTTTGTAGACTGTATTAGTTTGGGTTCTGTCAAAAGGCAGAATTTACAGAAAATATAACAAAAAGGATCTATGGGGAAGACTTACAAATCTGAAGAAACAGATAGCCCAATATGGCAGCCTGCACGTGCAAAAGCGGGAGGGTCCAATGGCTGCTCAGCCATGAAGTAGAACACCCACCGGGGACTGCAGGACAGTTGGAGAGTCGGCTGTGGATCTTGGTTGTTCAGAGACCAATGGTGAAAACCACTGACTGAAGATCAGTGGCTAAAGATCAGCAACGGGCAGACAGGCACAATCTGTGGATGGAAGAGAATCTGTGAGAATATCTGCTGCATGTGGAAAGTCAGCATCTGTAGACAATTGCGAAGGTGAGAGCTTTCCCAGAGAAAGAAGCTGTAACCATCTTTCTTCTTCCTTCTTTTTATACAGTTCGAGTTCCCAGTTGGGCTTCCCACATCCACTGGCCCACGAATCACTCACACTCTAATCCAGGCTGGTTCCCAATTGTCTAATCTAGGCGTGGTTCCTGATTGCCTCAAATTGACATAATCTCTTCATGGTCACATGGACCAAGCATGTCCAACCTGTGACCCACTGGCCACACATGGTCATGGATAACTAGCAATGTGACCCTACAAGATCATACACTTTTAACACTACTATGTGAATTTTAGCAATACTTTTCATGAGCTGATTTCATGTGTTTCTTGACCTACTCTAACTGAATTTAAAATTTTATTATCAGTCAGAAAACTACATATACTATGTTTTATTATGGCAAAAGCAGATGAAAATTGTCATGTTATACTTTTACTCAACAAATAGTATGTTGATCTTGAGCCAATTTGGGGTTGGTTCGGGTTTTCTTAATTTGTTTTTTGACAGTTTAGGGTTAATAGAAATTCAAACTAGCACGCCACCACTTTGGCATTCGCAGCTCTGTTGTCTTAGCTGGTGAGACCTGAAGTTCACTGCAAATTACCAAGCACACAACATGCGAGGACCTTGGAGGGATGTGGGAGTGTCATGACTTCTAACTCCTTAAACGAACCATGAAAGCTGTAGAAGGCTGCCCTCCTGAGACCTGGTGTGAGTTGTTAACACATCTAGTAGCCCTGGGAGCAAATAGCACTGCCAGTTATGCAACCTATGTGAAAAGCAAGAAATACTTTTCAAATAAAAAAGTAAAAATCTCTAACATGCTATTTCATGTTTGCTATAGGTCCATATCTACACTACCCTAATATGATAGCTGCTAGTCACAGGGAGCCTCTTCCATGTGACAACTTAAAACTAAAATTATAGTACATATGACATACATACTACATTCAAATTGTTAACACAAAAATGTGAAAAATGTTATAAATATTGTTTTATATTGAGTACATGTTGAAATTATATCTTGGACTTATTGGGTTACATTATATATACCATATAATTAATTGTATCTATTTCTTTTCCCTTTTTCTAAGATTGCATAGAAATTTTTAAAATTGTGTGTGTGAGTTGCATTACATTCTCATTGAATAGTACCGGTCTACAAAGAAATAAAAGGTATGAATTCCTGTATGTTCCACAAATATCTCCAAGTTTCATGATGTCAGAAAAAGAAAGGAACATATAACTAAATTGACAAGAGTTAATAGTTTCTAATTAAGGAGGAAATCAATGATTTTTTTAGTGTCTACTGCATGTCAGGTATTTCTGGGTGTTTCCAATATTTTACCTAAATTGAACTTAGCATGTTGGTCAGGACTCAAGATTTTATCAAAGGAATTAAATTGCTAGGAAATATGCCAGTAGTCTGAAGTCTCCCTTTCTCTGAGATTTAGCTTACCACTGTTTCAGTTACCTATGGTCAACTGTCTGGAAATGTTAATATTTCATTCTGTTCTTCACCCAAATTATTCTTTTTGTTAATATGTATTTGTGATCCAAAATAATTGCATCCAACTCAGGGAGTTGGTCCACACACATATTGCATCTTGATCACGTTTACTTCCCTTAGGTCCTTCTCCCCCCCTAGTTCTTCCCCCCTACGTATCCTTTCCTTCTCCACAGACTCACTCTCCCTGTTTTCTATCATCACTCTCTTATTTGGCTCTTTCACTTGTTTATACTTAGATTTTCTCATAGGAGAGAAAAAATACAAGATGGAAGCTTCTGTGTCTGATTATTTTCACTAAACGTAGTGCTCTCATGGTACATCCACTTCCTTCATACGACTCAAATTAATCCTTCTTTACAGCAGAGTAGTACTCCATTGTGTACATGTACCACATTTTCTTTATTGTCTCAAGACACAGAGAGCACATTCACATAACTCTTGTTACAGAATATTGCTATCATTGCTCTATTTTATATATTCATTGTTGTTAATCCATTACTATACCCAATTTATAAATTATACTTTATCATATGTGTATAGGAAAATACGATCTCTAGACTATTCCAGTGTCATCAACATGGTTTTGGGCATCTGCTAGCAATGTTTCCTGAAGGTAAAGGGGTCCTTATCTGTGGTAAAATAAATAGGTTATCCCAGGGATTT
Organism: Ctenodactylus gundi; assembly: GCA_004027205.1. Taxonomy (NCBI): domain Eukaryota; kingdom Metazoa; phylum Chordata; class Mammalia; order Rodentia; family Ctenodactylidae; genus Ctenodactylus; species Ctenodactylus gundi. The sequence goes on along the minus strand of PVKB01000950.1, from coordinate 295,738 downwards.
GAGAGCCCTTTAAACAGTCTCTGTATGGCCGATGTCTTCCAATCTAACCCTGCAATTTAAAGTTTTCAGGGCAGGAAGTCAGGAAGGAAGACAGGTACAAAGTTGAGTAAGAACAACCGCAAGATGGAACTCACAAGCAAGTTGTTGACATTCACAGAAACTAACCACATCAGCAGCAGTGTGTTGGTCTTTTCTCCTACCACGTCATGGGAGTTACTTATCTCTGCTCAAGTTCATGTTTAGTTACACTCCATTGGAAACATAAAGTCAGTCATGATGAGTGAATTTACACCACATGAATTGGCAAACACTACAAATCAAGGTTCAGATATATGTACCAGGTACCTATATGATGTATATGTTTTCCAGAAAAGTTGGTTTATATTATCTGTCAACATACCCCTGTGCTTCAGTCTCTCACTTCTCCGCAGTTCTGATGCCGTAGGTGACATGCAGGAGAAGCTTACACCACTCATTATGCAGTTAAGCTCATTCCTGACCAGGAATCGGAGGAGCTGAAGGAGACCCAGGGCAAAGGCCAGCTGCAGAGTTGGTCACTTCCCACACCAAGACATACCAGAGAGTCTATGTCATATGTGTCCTATACCATCTTCCAAACAGAAGAGCAACATAGCCATGGCTTCATGTTCACCTTCCAATGTATGTAGGGTATCCCGTGATACCCACCTTCAGATATACAGGGAGGAAACTACACACTACAGCATTATCACAGCCTACAGACGTGCAGATGATGGCACCCATTTGAAATATGAGGATATCAAGACCCAGAAAGATTAAACCACGCTGAAGCCTGGGGATGAGGCAGGATTTACCACTGCCCCCCATGGGCTCCAAAAAAATAAAGGCTTCTCTTTTATTCTGTCTGCAAAGGAGTTCTTACAGAGGGAGAAGAACTCACTTTAGAAAGTTAATCCACTGTTGTTCCCATGCCAGATGCTTCACATTGGAGACCCTCTCACTGAGTTCTTAGAAACTCAATGCAATGCAAAGGTGTTGTAAGAGAAGTGAATTATCCAATCCTTTAGAAAACACACAGGAGGCAGTGGGGCAAGTAAGAAATGCAATGACAGAAAAGTGGGGACATGGCCCAGCCACAGCCAACTGACGAAAAGAAAAAGGAAGGCACCTGGAGTGTGATAAAGCCATCAAAACTGCTATTGATTTGGTTATGTAAATTATAGATTATACAAAGATATATTTGTTTCAATATAAAATAAGTAAATCTTTACTGTAAAGGTAGGAAATTCAAACCTACTTGTTGCTCATATGCAAAGAATCCAGGTCTCTCCTAACCTTTCCTCCCATAAGCTCTCTGGAGCTAAGTTACAGACAGCCACTTGCATTGAGCCCATGGACCTGAGAAGAGAACCCTCCATCCCTCCCAGGCTTGCCACCCACAAAACCGAGTCTCCTAGACTTGCTCAACTGACCCAGAACATACCTTCCTCTGTAGGTCCCCGCTCCCTTCCATTCTTCCCAGGTGTCTCTAGACATAGGCCCAAGAAAGCATATAACCTGTGGCCATAATACCTTGGCACTTTTGGGTGTTCTAAACTTTGCTCCCTAAAAAGAACTTGTGCTTTCATTTCAAAAACGATGCTGTATTTCATTATTTTTATAAATATTAGAATGCTATTGGATATTCACTCAAGCAGTGTAAATTTTTAAAGGAAATTTCAGTCTGACCAATGTTTGCTTGCACAGTGGCCACAAAAACACATTTATTATAAGTCACTCAAAAAAAGGAACTGAGCCCTTTCAGAGAGAGGAGCCATGTGATCACAGCTCCAGCACCATGGCATTTCGGAAGCCTTATCATTCTGCGGTCAATACCGAACAAGCTTCTTGTGGTGGCACTAAAAACCAAGCCTACTTTCTAACACGATGTGTGATATACTGGAAGCTGGAATTCTACACCCCCCTGCTGGATCTTCTGGTTTACGAGATTATTCTTAGCAATGTGACAGGAAAACTGAGATGTTATGTGGATTGGAAAGTCGTCAGTTGTTCCAGTAGCGTCGTCTGCGTTTCCACTTAAGCTGCCTCGAAAGAGCACTGGGACACAGCACAGGAACGGTCATTTTGAAAGCAGGATGCAGTTTCTCAGGGAATTTTTATCCTGTGACTGCGCACTACCATGGTGTTTAAAGAGTGAGTATTTTAAAATAAGAAAGATCCATACATAATATGCATTGTGTACATAACATATATGTGGGTGGATACGTATTTCTAACTTGTCAGAGAAATCTTTTGCAAATATTTTGCTACCGCATATGACTTGTCTTTTCATTTTTATAATGATGTTTTTGTATGCGATGAAATTGTAATTGTGATGATATCCAATTCATTATTTTTTGGAAACGTTCTTTCTTTATTTTAATGACGGGATCCCACTGCGTGGCGCAGGCTGGCTCAGAAATCAGGGGCTCAGGGATCCTGTGCCTCAGCTCAGCGGCGCTGGACTGCGGGCACACCCCCACCCACCTTCCTTCTTTAAATGGTGCGTTCCGTGGCTGTAGAAGTGACGAGAAAGGTGATCCCTGTCCTGGCAATCATAGCAGTTCATAGCCCAAGACCCTGGAACAAGAGACACAGGGCCAGGGAAAAGGACAACACATTTATTTAAATGGTCATATTTTGTCACATTTTTATATGACATGAGAGACTTTAAGAACCCAAAGATGCAGGGTGAGCCATTCACTTTTATGTTTACGTTTGATGAAATACAGAAAGCTACATAGACACGTGATTAGACAAAAACTAACAGCATGAACTAATAATAATGAATTTCCCCCAGCATGATTCTTATTAGTATATATTTGAGATACGAAATAATTGAAAATTACATTTAACTTGTGGTGCATATGTGTGTCACATCTTGAAGGTTTTTTGCTTCTCTTCTCCTTCCCTATTAACAGCAATATAGTAAAGGGGACAATCTAGTAGGACTTGCAATTCCCCATAACTCCTTTGTGAACCATTCCTTCCTTCTGGCTATAGGGCAGGACCTTTCCTGGAGTGGGGTCTTATGACTTACAATCCAACAAAGCAAGTCAAGGAATCCTTCATGGCCAACCTTACACAGAAAGCACAGGAGAGTTAGAGTGGTATGCTTAATTTTCATGGGTGGCTTTAAGGAAAGGACCTGTGGTTTCTATGACCCACCTTGGGGGAAGAAGGATTTTAGTTTCTCTGGCTGGACTTGGGAGAGGAGGAAGCGAGAGCCAAGAAGACGGGACAAGGTCAAGAAGCTCTTGTTCTGCAGTTGCTTCTGAGGCCTTTACTTTGGGCGACCATGTTCTTTTTCTGTGACTGCTGGGGATTGAACACGGGGCGATGTGCATGCTGAGCACGTGATCTACCACTGAGCTACGTTCCCCAGTCTCTGGGCTGTCGTTTTCTGAACCTCAACATGTCTATCTTCCTTAATATGCAGTTACTCTAACTTTTTCTTAGAACTTTATAGTTTTATCTTTTATTTACATTCATAATTTATCTTAAGTCACTGTTTTATGTGTGTCACCAAATGTTCTAGAATTGCTTGTGAGAAGCTCCCTTTCCTCATTCAATTGCCTTCCTAGCTTTGTTGCAAGCCAACTGACAAGTGTATGTAATTCGGTTTGTGAGTTCTCTACTTGCTCTATTACTGTATGTGTCTACTTTTGTGATAGCACTACATGAGTTTCTAATCTATCATTACAAACTATGCACAAATGTTATTAAACATTGGGTAACATTCTGGCCTATTTGTCCTTATTTTTTTTTACCCATCACAAGTTGTTTTCTTCTTCTCGCCTTGTCCCCAGGGATGAACTTTGTCATAAATCCTTTCTTACCTGGGAAGAGCTCAAACTTTTGTGTAAATAACCTAGATTTCTTTGTGTCTTCGTTCTTTGGTATTCCTTAAAAACTGCAACAACCACCACTTTCTTGATGTCATAGCTTAGATGGATTTTTCCTCTTTGTTACTATGGAGGAAAGGTTCTACTTCCTTACTCTGACTGAAAACAAAACTTCACACAATAACTGAATTTTGGACATGCATTTCTCAAAAGCCCACAGAATGCCTTAGATGGCAGGTGAGGGAAGTAAACAGAGCTCATTGGCAGTGCTAACTGAGGGTTATACTTTTTCCTAAAGCCCAAAGAATGCGTCTTTACTTCATCTTCTAGAAGCACAGCACTGGAGAGCGTATTCCATTTTGGAAGGAAACCTGGAAGCGCCTTTTCTCATCTACAAAGTTGAACCAGAATCCAAAGCCCAGTAAATGGAAAAGGAGGAATTTGTGTTTCCTAACTGGAAGTACCATTCTTACTTACGTTTACGTATAGAAATATAAATTAAAGCAGAAACTCTGTAGCATTGTCCTCCATGCTCTCCCCCTTTCCAAGAGCTGGACCACAGGCACACCTAAAATCCTGCTTCAACCAAACATAAGGACAATGTTCTAGACAGCATGAAAATGAGAGGAACTTTGCTCCTGGAATGGCCACATAAAACCGAGATCATATTTTTAGCCTTTTATGGGAGAAAAAGAAAACAGACGTGTTTGTACCTAAGACCCTGACTCTCCCTAAGTCACCTGCTCTCTTCCCGTAGACACTTGGCCTGATCCCCATGCTGCCCCTACAGTCTGACGCCTGCCTTGTCCTGGCATGTTGCAGAGTAACTGGGAGAATAAACAATCATGAAATTCCCTGTAGATCATTGTATTCATTCTTGAAATGATACTCAATTAGAATTTGGTGATACCTTTGAGGGTGTAGAAAAAGGAAAAGTGAAGACCAAAGGAAGTGAGTGAGGACCACAAGAGTAGTTGTACACAGGGTTAGCAGAGTTGGGAATAGAGAGAAAAGCCTGAAAGTCAGGGAAAGAAAGAGTTGTCGAACATTATTTTGACCAGTTCTACATTGCAAATGTGTGACAGGATTTGGCGGCAGGAGGAGCAAAAGTCTTCATTTGGCAAGAATGAGTTTGGGGCTCCCGGCTTGTCCCTTAAGAAAGATGTGTTTCAAATACCACTGGCTCTCTGTGTTTGGGTTTCCAAGTCAATGAATTCAGTCAATCACATATTGAAAAATATTTTAAGGAAAAAGAACAAAAAATAATTTAAAATTGGATATATATATATATATATATATATATATATATATATATATGAAAGTATCATGTGACAACAATTTATATAATATCTTCATTATATTAGGCATTATAGATTATTTAGGGATGATTCAAGGTGTATAGTGGTATTTGTACAGGTTATATGCAAATACTACACCATGTTATAGAAGTGATTTGAATATTCATAGATTTTGGTATGAACAGGAAGTTCAGGAACAAATCTTCCCAAGGATACAGGAGGATGACTATATATGACTCTCCCCTTTATAAGCAGAATTCTACAATGGCTCTAGACCTTTGCTGGTAGTACTCCTGAAATGTTAGCATGTTATATTGCAGAAAGAGATTACTTAAGTAGATCCAATCTAATCACATAAACTCTTTAAAGGCTGAATTTTCCTCCTTGACAGTAGAAGTCAGATTTTCAAAGCAGGAAAATGACTTAATACGCCACTTACTAGTTTAAAGATGGAGGCAGCCATGTGGGAAGGACAGCCTTAAAAATCTGAACAAAGCAGCAGGAAGCCGGCAAGGGAACAGGGACCTCAGTCCTACAACCGGATGAAACAAAAATCTGCCAATACCTTAAGTGAGCTGGGAATTAAAGTTTTTCAAGAACACCCAAAATCCTGTTTCAACCAAACACTTAAAGAGGAAGTTCCAGGTGCCGTAAAAAGAAGAGAGAGAAAAAAAAAAACTTGGCTCCTTGAATGGCAAGCCCCCCAGGAAAGAACCAGTGCAGCCTTGTGTCGTCATTGCATCCAAGCCATCCAGACCTCTGACCTATGAAGATAAAAATGTGTGTTGTCTTAACCCTTAAAGCTTGGGACCATTTGTTACACAGCAATAGGAAACTAGTACAACTTCCCAAGTCAGGCTGGTAGATACTGAAGTGTACAGGTGTGGCAGCCAGGGAGAAGAGCTGAGCTGAGCCCAGGGAGAGGAAGCTGCAAAGTGGGCGTGGCACAGAGAACAGACTGGTATTCCCACAGGAAAGCTGTGGAGCTGGTCTCTCTTAGGTGGTGGCCAGCTGATGTCCAAAGCCTAAAAGTCTCTAGCAAGCTCAGGAAGTCATCTCCATGAAGGCCATGTGCCTGAGAGTCTACATGAGCAGCCCACCTGCTCAACATTCAGGATCGATGACCCTCCTGGCTGACCCCCGCCTGGCACAAGCCAGAAGGTGACAGAAGGGGGATGGGAGTAAGAATGTTAACCAAAGATGGACGGATGACAGAGCTCCAGGAAAATACACTGGGAACAAGATGGAGTTCTTAATGTGGGGCATTGGACAACCCACAAATATTCCAGACTTCAGGACTGAGCCAAAATACTTAGAAGAGGACAGGAGTGATGAGGTTGGGAAGTGGGTCTGAGGAAGGCTACAATCTATCCTATGACTTATAATGATTCCAGGTTAGGCCACATAAGGCTGCCCAATCTCACTCAGTCCACAATAATAACTGTAACCTATCTCATCTGCTTACCAAGTCAGGATGGGCTGAAGTCCTGAAAGTACAGCACACCAGAAACACTGTGTTTGTGAGGATTGGCGAAAGGAGGCCGGCTGTGTCTGTGAAGTGCCCATGCTTCACAGGAGAATTAAATCACCTCAACACACCATCACTCGTTCAGGCTAATGGTGGAGAAATAAGCTGGCTGAGGGATAGCAGGGCACCATGCCGGTGATCATGGGCGATTTCCTTTGGTGCTATCAACTTTAATTTTATAAGCTGTTATCACGGTTTGGATCTGCAATGTCTTCCAAAAGCCTGTGTACATATGGATACTGTGTACTGTTGAGAGGTGGGTCCTGGCTTGGGCCTTGACCTGGAAGAGTGTGTGCTGGATTTGCCCTTCTTCCAAGACTTGTCTCTGTTCTGCCATGCCGTGAGGCGCTCTGGCTCCAGTGTCACATTATGATTATACCATTTTCCAGGCACCTACCTATTCATGGAGTGTGATCTTTCTAAAACTGTGAGCTAAAATAAACTTTTCCTCCCCTAATTTGTGTATGTCAGGTATTGAGTCCCAGCAATGAAAAAATAACTAAGACACACCTTTTCTAGCTGTGATACTGATTTCTGCTGTTTGTGGCCAGGACATGGCACCCCAAAACATGACTGTAGGAGACCAGACTGTGCTACCCCCAAAATGTATCTCTTTGGCATAGTGATTATGTTGATCTGATTGTTTTGAAAAGCCACGGGCACCATTACATGTCTGAAAAACTCCTTTTTTTGTAAAAGAAATTTACACCTATGGAGAAATTTTCATTAGCAAACATATATATACCAGAAAGAAAGGCATTTCAAGATATTTATACTGAGAGAATCCATCTGTGTCAGAAGGCAGCCTTTTTTCCCCACACACTCCTCCCTCTCTCCTAGCCCGGCTCCGCGTCCCCACCCCCGACAGCCCGAGGCCCTGCTCTTCCCTTAACTCAGGATACTCCACAATCTTCAACCACCTGACCCATCTTTGAGTCTCACCTTTTCGTGGGGGTCCTGTGCACATGGACAAAATCAAAAAGGCTTTTATCTTGTTGGTCTGTTTTACTTCATTTAAGATCATAGCAGTCAATCTTCACATTCCTGTTGAATAGTTTGGTATCAACCAAGGCAGAGAATCACTCATTTTTTGCAGACCTCGTGGTCTAACATTCACTAGGCATCTGCGACTCCCTGGCGTCAGTACTAGGGAACAATGCAACCAAGATCACATGCTTGCCTGGTAACTAAGGCCAACATTAAAAACATGCAAAAATGCCACTCTGGTATTTCTCATTGTCTAAATGAGTAGGAGTTAACTTTTCAGCTCTCAAAGGCAGCAGTCCCTGGAGGGTTTTCAGGCAGCCACCCATGTGGAATTTAAGGTACTATGTATGATTAATGACCAAAAAATTCAGGCAGGCCCCATTTGTAATGAAAGCATTTTAGAGTCTTCCCAGTGGCAGATGGTACCACGTAAAAAAAAGAACTGCTTTGCTACTGCTCAATTTCTAAGTGCATTTCCTTTAGGAAACTTAGTGCTAGCGTGCAAATACAAGCTGCCTCCCTCTGGGAGTCATGGCAGTCACACAGCAAGGGCCCCTTCCCGTCTTGCCAAGGAAGGAGGTGGTTAGGGTGCACGTGCAGTGGTATGGCTGCCTGTCGCCGTGGGCACACCGGCCCCTTTTCCACTTTTCTTCTTAGATTATAAATCATCTGGAGATTACTTAAGGTCTACGGGAGAATCTTGGATAGGTCACATGCAAATACTGGGGTAGGGACTTGAGGACTCACAGATTTCGGCATCCACATGAATATCCTATATAAGTAGAATTTTAAGGTGGTTCTGGGATCTCTGCTCTCTGCTGCTACTCCTGAGATTATAATGTGGCTTATCATAGTTTTTTCTCATCTACTGGTTATCTGTTCCAAGATCCCCTATGCCTAAAACCACAGACAGTATCAAATCCTACATATACTATGTTTTTTTCTGTACCTAAATACCAATGATAAAGTTCAATTTATAAATTAGGCACAATAAGAGATTAAAGACAATAATAAAACACAATAATGTGCCTTAATAAGTGCAGTCTCCTGATTTATCTCCAAGTATCTGTTGTACTGTGCTCACCCTTCTTGGGAGAACATGACACAACGCGATACCTAAATCACAGATGAAGTGAAGCACTGTGTCAAAAATCCAAGAGCAACCTCTACCTTGACACATTCAAGTTCTTTCAGATTCTAGATTTATTAAAAGGTATATTCTACTTCCATTAGCGCTTCACTTCTAGAAATATAATCACCCCAGTACCATTTTGCATGAAAATGTTTTTCTGCAGACAGCATAGAGGAGGAAAAATTGCTTCCTTCTATCCTTTTAGGTACTTTGGCTGAACCATGAATTAAATTGACATAAAACGCATTAACAGGAGAAAGCCCACTTTAATTGCATATATATGCATGTGACGCCCACAAAAACACCAGCTATAAATAAGCAGCCAGGCGACTGAGGCTTATATATTATCCTGAATTACGGGAAAACGTTGAGATCTGGGGGCTTTCAGGGGGTGGAGGGAGAAAAACTATGGGAGGGTGAGGGGTGGACATGTGTAGGGAATGAAGATTGCTTGGTTCTGCAGACAGAAGTCTTTCAGGCACTGTCTCCCTTCCTGGTACAGGTATCTTTGTTAATGAAATCCCCTTTTTAGGTATTTAGGTATAAATTTACTTTATAAAGAGGTGTTATAATTTGGACAGTTGAGCACAAAGTAAAGAGCTTTACCTGATTTTGCTGATTCTCAATTTATTTTAGCTCCAAGTTTGGAGTGTAGTGGTGGCATATTTTAGGGGTGACACGTCCTGAACCCCATACTTGTAGCTAACCCCTACTTCATGAACAAAGCAGAAGGAGGTCTTTTGAAGCAAGATCATTGGTTGAGATGATTCTCTATCTGCCCTACAGGTCACTAAGGTCATTTAAAGTCCTTCTAAAAATATACAAGAAATCTCTGAAAAGATTCTTTCACTCTGCGGGTGGGTCACAATTACTGTAGGTATATTATAAAACACAAGTGACCACAGCATAATCCCATTCTACAGGATGTCACATAGCTATCACATTAAGTTTTTTTAAACAGGTTAGAAACATGGTCAAGTGTTACCCAACAAATTTAAATAACATGGGATACCAATTACTCAAAGTCTATGTGGCACGGGAAACTTCAGAAGTGAAGAAACAAAGACTAAGGGAAAATTGTCTATTTTTATGCTTGGGTGAATGAAGCATAGACGAATGTGTAAAAATGTGATTATAAAAAAGGCGCATGACAAAATGATTATAAAGTGAAGGGAAAAAACCAGCAAAACTTGCCTGTTCAGGTTCTTTTAACCTCTGTCTGCAACAGCTCTTCCCCAGGCAGTGGGGCAGGACCCCTGAGGTGGGCTTTTCATGACACACCTTCAAACAAGGCAGGTCAGAGAATTTCCTTACGGTCTAACACAGAAAGGTGGGAAAGTTCAGTACGACCTTCTTGCTTCTGAGGCCCTTTCAATCTTCTTCAGTTTAAATTACTTTGGTTTCTGAACCCTGGTGTATTGGTTAAAGTCCTTGAAGAAACAGAATTAATAGAAATTTTATAAATACATATAATATATATATGTATGCACACACACACACACACACACACATATATGGTAATTTATCAATCAGAACAGCTTACAAGTCTGATGAGAGTCCAAAATGGCTAAAATGGAGTTCCAGTAGCTGCTCAGACATGAGACAGAAATACAGGACTGAAAGATAGCCCGTTGGAGTCCATGCTGTGAATGGATGTCCAACGGTGATGGCAAATACCTGAAGGCTGCAGCAAATCTGCATTGGAGACTGGCAATGCAAAGAAAAGAGTGAGTCAGCATCTAGAGGAGACCATGAAAGCCAGGGATCTCCCAGAAGAAGACACTGTGTAATAATCTTCCATCTTCCTTCCTTTTTATTTAGTTCAAATCATCATCTTATTAATTGAGTGACCTGCATCTAGGGTGCGTTTTCTTCTTCTGTGAGCTTGTAAGTCAATCGCTCACACCAAAAGCCCCACCCACCAGGATGGCCATGCCCTAAGCCTTTCAATTTGGCAAAAAATCCTTTTAATGGTCACACTCGACATTCATCAACACCAAAGAGAACTGGCACTGCAAAGGACCCTAAAATTCTGCACCTCTAACAATAGGCGTGATTCCAGACACTCTCCTGGGGAAGCTCTGCCTCAAGTCATGCTTGCCTCCCTGTGCTTCTGTTCCTCCCTTTAGAACAGCAGTTACTTGGTATGTTTGTTGATGACAAATTGACCACAGCATGCTAGAGGGGAGCAGGGACATGCAACACCTCGGAAAGCCTGGCCCCCAAATTCTGTAAGCCAAAGCAAGCCTGTGACCAACACCAGTGGACAAGGAAGGATGTTACGTTCACTAGAGAGAAGTAATGTAATGGCACATGGACTTAAATTCTAATACAGGGAAAGCTTGAAGGATTGTGACCAAAGTCCATCTAACACAGCAGGTGAACTTCTGCCTAAGCCAATTAGACACTTTAGGAATTGAATTACCGCCAAGTACAATACAAGTAGAATGTGGGACCGGTCTCCTAATGACTTGAGAGACATCATGCCCTTCTGGTTGAGGAACAGATATCCCTATTTATAATCTAATCACTGTAACTTGTCACATAGGTCCTTCAATCTCAGCAAAGTTCAAGGCTGAAATCATTATCTCCTCCCATAATAGCTAATGATCCCTCAGCTACTCAAGCTAGAAACGTCCAGAGCTCACACATCTCTTAACCTTCCCATATTCTGTCTCTCTTCCAGTCTTGCCTTCTCTCACTGAGCCAGTCCTCTAAGCTAACCTCTCTCCCTTTTTCTTTGTTATTGATCAAATTTATGCCTTCTGATCTTTGCACTACGCCACTACAAGAGCCATCTAATGGGTCTCTGCTTCTTCCTCCTTCTGCCATGCCATCTTCAGAGAGATCTCCTTAAAGTCAAATTGAATCAAGTCTCTGGAAGTATTTCTGGTGTCTTCTTCGCTTACACTGTTCCATCTGCACAGAATCCTCTTCCTTGCTTTCTCCCTCATGATCTTGTGTCCATTCTTTATACTCCAATTCTTCTACAATGTTTTCTCACCTTGCTTCTTCACTTTCCTACTGTTCTTGCCAAAGTGCAAAAGGTGGCTCTGTGTTTGCACACCTCTCTACTACCAGAGCCTAAAAGGGGTTGTCTGTCTACATCAAATCCTGAGCTACCAGAACACATCCCAAGACTCGCTTGACTGTGTGGTGAGTTGCTGGCGTCTAGCACGTGTCTGGCCCATGACAGTCATCAGTGAATGACAGAATGAATAATGAACAACTTCCTTACAATGGCCTGTGACCTGCATCAGTCTTCCTCCCATCGGCCATTAACGGCTACCCACTTTCACTTGAACTTTCACACACACCAACAGTATCTGAAGACCAAATTTTGAGAGAGGAAAAACTAGAAACATGAAATATATAACTAAATCGTGACCACCCTTTACAGAGCTCTTATTTCTGTATGTTTCTAATTCAATCTCACTGATTTCACATGTTGACCCATTTATTAAATATAATTTATAATGATTATGAAATATTATAAACTGGAGTGTTTCTAAGACCCAGCACATGGATGCAAAGGGTTGTTTGTAAACATACCTACATACTCAGTCTCCTTAAGTAGACCAGATGGCTTATGAGCAGAAGCCTGCGTTGCCTTGTTTTGTTGCAGTGGAATGTACAGTTGGGCCATGAGTGGAGACAGATCCAACCCTCTAATGATATACCGTTTAAACAGACTTGACAGTCCCCAAAGTCTTCTCACTGGACATTAGAGGTATGACACTTTTTATGTGGCTGATCTTCCCAACTATGGGTGGCCAGCCTTCATGCTGGGAATCACTCAAGGTCCAGCTTTTAGGACTTCCAGTCCCATAGCACAGATGGAGGATGCTGTAGCTTGCAGAACACAGCTGGATTAAGGTGGAGTGCTAGATGACAGCAATTCACAAAATCAAAACAAGCATCATCAGGAATCATGGCCACCCCACCTCACACACATGGCAGCTAGTTGCCAACTCCACTTGCTAACTACTCTCCAAATATTCCCCAGCATTCAGTCCATCCAGCTGTCTTCTAACGACATCCTTCCTCCAACTCCTCTCTGTCCACTCCTGAATTGAAAAGAAAGAACACTGGTGACCGATTTCCAGGGAGGACTCCCCTGCATGCAAGATAACAATGACCACTACCAGACCAACCTCCAGGAATAAGAGTGGAAAAGTCACCTTCTGCATCTGATGCTACGGCAGCACTATCGGTCGGAGTCCCATGAGACATGTCTACTGCGCAAAGCTTTGAGAGACATCCTGCTTCCAGGGAGAGGGGAGCAAAGACTGGGCTGTGTGGTAAGTTCCTCTCTCAGTACATCCAACAATTACTCTGAGAACCACAGGCAAGAATAGAGAGGAAGAAGAGGGTTAGGTGATGCTCTCGGGGCCTGCCCAGCACTACTCCAGCTACTCTAGAATTTCTACACCTCTTGTGATGGTTTATCATGCTATGTCAACTTGAATCAAATAGGAAACATCCTACCTACTAGTAGGGCAGAGTTTGGGGGTATAAATGACTGACTTGCGGGCCAGCAAACTGACGAAAGAAGATTCAGCTCTCTTTTGGGTGGTCCCAGCTAATAGACTGGTAGTTCAAACTGAGGGGAAGGAAAGTAAGAAGAAGATTTTTTTTCTTTTTGGGGGAAAGCTATGGCCCCTGCCATCACCTCTAGACATAGATCTCCAGCACAGACTCACACCAGCTGTCCCACAGCGGACTCGCAGGCCTTCACCCTGGGACTGAGGTTATTCCATTTTTGTTACTAGATCCTCCAGCTGTAGCCCTATAGCCCAGACAGAGAGCAGTTCCAAACTCTCTTCCAAGTGTAGCTGACCTAATAAATTCCCGTAGACATTAATAAGAAATATAAATATATATCCTATTAATTCTGTCTTTTTAAGAGCCCTAATTAATATACTCGCAGTGAGTTGAGGCATCAAGGCTTTGTGCCTCCTCTGGGAGAATTTCTCTGCCTTCTGGATTTGATTTCCAAATGCTGAGTGCTTGCCTGGCATGACTTATATCAACACAAAAATCACAGCTCTCGCCTCAAAGAGGATAAGAGATAGTTTATTCAGGAGCCAAATTTTAGTGACCATAGTCCAGGGAGACATAGATTCAAGTTGCCCCAAATTATGTCCCGGCCTGTTCACAGTTTTGTACAGTTTTTACAGTTACAGAACAAAGAAGATCACCAATAAAGGCACTCTTTGAATATATTGATGAGAACAAGGGGCAGGCTTTTCACAGAGAAGTGGGAAGGCCCTTGCCATAGGCCTCAGAGGTTAACTGAGGACATTCTGAGCTTTCAGGCTGGTGAAGCCAGGCGCTTGTGTACCTCGAAAGTATTTATCACAAGATAGCAGAGAGAGGACAAGTGTGGCCATCAAAAGGGCTAAGACATCCCAAGGAAAGTTGGCTGTGAAACATGGAAAATTCCAACCTCTCCATAAATCACTGAGAATCTTGCCAGTCAGTTTGTAGGATGCTTGACTTAAGTGCAGCTATTTTCCAAAAACTCTAGTTCACACTTATAACTAGAGCTCTAGGTTTTGTTTTTATCTTTGAGATTTGATTTTATTTGTTACTCTTAACGATTTCTTTTTGTGCGTGCGAAAGCGCTGACTGAACCCCGGCCTTAACTCTGAGCTATATACCCAGACCCCCCCCCACCCCCCTTTATAGTTTTGATTTTGAGACAGTCTTTCTGAGCCACTAAGTACCCTGGGCTGAGCTCAGATTTCTGAGCTCAGCCTTTGGAGTGCTGGGATGACAGGTCTGTACCACCGTGCCCGGCAGTGTTTCTTATTTTTGACTGGCCTCAGAAGCTCGCAGAGAGGACAGTCTGCATCTCTTGACAATCTGCTCCTGATATTTTTCTTCTGTATCCGTCACCAAAACCCTAGCACATTCTGCAGCCACTCTCTGTTTTTCTTAGCACAATGCTGTTTCTTCAAATCAGCATACCCAGATTTTGTGCTACAGGACACAAGCATGTGACAAGACTGAATCTTGAGTGCTTTGTCCTAGGTTTCTTATCTCCTTTGTTTGAGGACTTTCTGGAAACATACTGATCAACACCATCTTTCTTACAGAAGTGAAAAAAAATTGTAAATTCTGTTTACTGTTGGGCCCTAAGCAAAGGTGTCACATACTACCAGTTAGTCTAGGAATAACTCCCCCCCCCCCCCCCCCCGCTGCCTTTTTAACAATAACCAGGTTGACAACACTCGAACTGGCATGCACAGATATGTGCTTCCCTTATCCAGTTCTCCTAGGTCTATAATGGCGATGCCCCTTCTTCAGCAGCAAGTGGGCACCACGATGGGTCAAGGTGCTGCTTCACAGGGAAGTCCTGCCTGTCTTTCCAGTCTCCAGAGTAGACGATGCCATCTCATTATTCACCCAGAGAATGAGTAGCTACCTCCACAGCCACGTGCTTTCCATGAAAGAACAAAGTATGTGCTCATCATTCACCTCGGTGAATGCCTGGCAGTGAGTGGCTGAAAAGTAGACATTAATCTTCATCTGGATGTGGCTGATCACCACAAGGCTCCAGGAAAAAGGACTCAATTTTTTTAATGCCTCTGCTCCCTATAATTCTCTTAGACCACAGACAGAGGAATCCTGTCTTGTCCATGCAACTTAATATCCTAAGTCTTTGGCACAGCGCCTTGGCACAGTCGCTGCTCCCCCAGTAACATTGGCCAGCTGTGGAGTATCTCTACCCTACTTCAGGCCTTCAGAAACGTCCCAATGGGCTCTGCTGCCCAGCCCCGGGTCAGAGAGCACCAGCATGTGTGTGAGTTCACTTGTGTGACTGTGTGTGAGCGTGTATTTCCTAAATATGAATGTCTTGGTGTGTGAAGGTGTGTAACTGTGCATCGTACAATTGAGCGAGTGGGACTGCACTTGTCTGAACACAGAGCGAGACTGTCAAACCAGACGAGCCAAAGCTAATTCTACTCCGGTGCTTTGCCATTTCCATCTCTCCATTCCAGGAGCCATCCCAGACCTTTTCCCTGTGTGTTCCACGATGTGTACTTTCTCCAATCTGTCTACAGATTTTCCTTTGGCTTCTAGCACCGCAGGGAGCTGCAGTCGCCTCTGACCGGCTCATCTGCGTCTGCTCTGTTGCTGCCTCCTGGGCTCCAGGGAATCCGCATCCCGTGCAGGCTTCCCCAGACGTTCCACATCGCTCTGAACTTGTCGATTGCGTACTGCTGCGTTGTTGAATTGGCGCGACCTGATTCACTCCCTTCTTGAAACCTAGAGGCGGATGTCTTGTTCGCCCTTAACTTCAGTCCAAGCTGCACACAGAAAGCCTTCTTCTGCACTTGGAGGGCGTGGAGCAAAGGAGGCTAGGAAGCGAGCCCTACTGTGTAAGGCTAGTCCAGTTGCAGAAACCCATGGAAGCTGCAAGGTGTCGAGCTACAGGGTTTGCTTCCCGTCACAAGTTGAGAGGTGCTGCTTTTTGGTCATTTGAAGGATGTGACAATGTGGTCAGACCAAGAGCGAGCTGCTGCCTCGCCAGGGGTTGGGTGAGGGCATTTTGTGACAGCAGCGCTGCCTTCTTTTTTTTTTTAATGTGTTAATATGCATTGGTTTTATTGAGGTAAAGCAATTGTAAAACTTGATAGCTTGATACTAGGAACAAGAAACTGAAAAATGTATATTCAAGACACTATTATGTGCAAGTATGGTTTCTGCTTCATAAAGTCTCATCTTCAGCATGTTCAAAAAAGTTTAAAAGAGCTACAACTAATGTGAATAGAGATTATGCTTATTACTACAGGTGAAAAGCGCCAGGCTTTTCAAAACCACTCGCAGTAATGTGTAATTTCTTCCAAATCTCGAACTGTTGGGTATCAATTTTCTCATGCAGAGAAAATTAATAAGAGATATATTATTTCCTCCCCAGAATCATTAATTACTTTCATTTATGTGTGTGTGTGTGTCTGTGAGAGAGAGGAGAGAAATTCAGGACATCTTAAAGTCTATGCTTTTTTCTCCTGAATTATAAGATCCTGCTTTAATAAGTTACACAAAAAAGAAATCTGCTTTAGCACTCAATTAGCTAATTATGACATAATTTGTTTCTTTGTATTATGAATGTACTACTTAGACTTACTGAATATTAAAGGATACTTCACTTGTTATTATAGACTTATTTTTAATTTTGTACATGCATGAATTCCAAATGCTATAACATAGTAGAGACATGCGGTTTGGAATCAATGAGGGTCTATGCCTCCGTTTTTCAGCAGTTCTGAGTAACACCACTTCTCCCCAAGGGTGTTTGGGTCCTCGGCCCCCCTCCACACCTCGGTATCTCCTCCTCCGGATGTTGGTGGGCCCTACTCTGCCCCCTGCAGCTGCCTCACTGGCATCAGTCCACACCCCCCACGCTCTCTTCACTCTGGAAAACAGTTCTCAGCAGGCCCCTCATATGCCCCTTCACTCCTTTCACTGACAGTTGTATTTCTTTTTTCACTTGTCTTCATTTAAGAAGCATTGAGGCTTTTTAAAAAATGGCTTCTTAAGAATAGCAATTCTGCCTTAATTCTAGGAACTTTTTCACGGGCTTTTATGTTACTTTCCTTAGCATTATGTGATAGAAATTGTCCTCACTTTTCAGCCAGCCTGAGTCACCCTGCAGCAGGCAGGCTGTGCGGTGCAGGTGGGAGGCTGAGGCAGGATGCCAGCCACCAGACGACACCCAGGACACCTACGGTGCCTGTGC
The DNA here is from genome assembly GCA_004027205.1 of Ctenodactylus gundi. NCBI lineage: Eukaryota > Metazoa > Chordata > Mammalia > Rodentia > Ctenodactylidae > Ctenodactylus > Ctenodactylus gundi. The sequence goes on along the minus strand of PVKB01000950.1, from coordinate 278,181 downwards.
AGGGGAACATGGCTGTGGAGAGGTAAAAGGTCAGGTGTGAGAAGAAGGCAAAGGATCCAAGTGGGCACCCCTGCGCGTGGAGTTCTGCAGGGTTAGGCGCCACCACCCCCTGGGCCGAACATGACTTGAGAAAATATATCCATGTGGTAGAGGGAATGTGCAGGGGCCAGGTGACAGAGCCGGGAGTCTTGGGGACGATGGGAAAGCCAGGAGCCTTGACATCAAGCAGAGGATGCGAATGCAAGGGGAACATCTCAGCAACAGCAATTCTACAAAGCTGGTTTATGGATGCAGTGTTGCCTTGCAATGAATTTCCGAGTAGCTTTTGGCTAAAAAGGAAAAATAACAAGGTGAGGCAAATACATCCTAAAGAGGTGGACAGACGTTTGCCATGTTTCTACATGGATATATTTTATTGTTCTGTATTAACGTATGTATTGTGTTTGTATATAGTCAAACAGAAGCAGAAAACACTAAAATAAAAAAGGTGTGCTCTTCCTGACAAAGAATTTAGCTAGTTTTTAGTCACGAGGTGTATTTCAGCCAATTGACTTTCTTTATATAAGTGGAGGAATCAGTATGTTGCTCCATAACCCCAGTTCTTAAAAAAAAAAAAAAAAATCCAAATATTTACTCCCAGAGCAACTTTTACAAATCTTTCTAGGCATAAAATAGAAGATTCTGACTAATTACAACTGTCACCCCCAGAAGACATTTTATAAGACAATTTTATAAACTTCAAGCCCATGCGAATCACCTGCCTGTCAATCTCATCTTTTCATTGTCACAGCAGAAGCAGGTGGCTAAAATAAGCCCGTCGTGGCCCAGGACTGGCTGCATCAAACCTGGGCAAGGAGCCGAATGGAAAAATATTCCCGCTGATAATTCATGATTGCCAACTAGTCCCCGGGCTGAGGTTATCCGGCCTGAATTCATACTACCTAGGTTGTCAAGAGAAACTTCAAGCTGAGATTTCAACTTAAAGCAGTCTCTGACTGACAGGGCCCAGCCCTTGGCAACAGAAGAAAGCCTAGCTCTTCCCCAGAAGAGCCCAACAAGTGAGACCCAAGGTATGATCATCCCAGAAGGCTGCAGAGTTGCAAAGTCAAACCCAGAAAGACTGCACAGACTGGAAAAATCAGACCCGGAGTTGAAAATGGATGAGCTTATTATTTTTAAAGAACTAAAAGGAAAGACTGAACCAAGAAATTTTATAGAGTTGTTCTTATGAGTCCATAAGGAACTGTTTTCAGAGCCACTTCAGACACCAAAATCCAAGAAAGCTCACATGCTTCATATAAAATGACATGGTGCTTGTATATAACCTCCATATATCTTCCTATATACTTTAAATCATATCTAGTAGACTTGCAGTACTTGAGGTAATGCAAGTAGTTGTTATACCATATTGTTCAGGGGGAAATGACAAGAAGGAAAAGTCTATACATTTTTAGTAAAGTGTAATTTTAAAAAGTGATTTCTGTTTGGGTCAAATCCTTGGCTGCACAATCCATGGATAAAGAACTTTTGTTCTATTGAACAAGAAAGTTTGAAAACAAGTAAACAATTCAAACAAACAAATTAAAGCAAACAAGAAGATTTGAAAATAAACCAAATGGAACTTTAGATGCAAAATATGGATTCACTAAAAGTGAACAGTTTAACATTAAGCTACAGAATCGGTGACCTGGAAGTTTGATTTGAAGAAATTATTCAGAATGCATCATAAAAACATAAAGGAACAAGAAACATAAAAGAGAAGTCAAGACATAGCATGGAAACTTTAAGTCTGAGCATGCGTTCAAGAACACAAAGAGAAAGGAATTGGGATGGAAGTAATATCTTAAAAGAAAATGTCAGAGAATCTTCCAGAATTGATTAAGAAATCACAATCCACAGAGTTAGGAAGACCGATAAATTCCACACAGGACAAGAAAAATATTCCTAGACAGTAAAGGAACATCATCCGCATATAACGAGAATTTTGCACAGTAGAAGAAAATCTCTTCCAGAACAAAGAGGACACAAACTGGGCCTGGTGCACACACGTAACTGGCACCTGGGAGCTTGCAGCAAGAGAATCGTGAGCTCAAGCCCGGCCGAGGCTTAACAACTTAGTGGCTTAACAAGACACTGTCTCAAAATACAAAATTAAAAAAGCTTGAGTGGCTGCAGCTCTGTGTAAAGGTCCTGGGGTTCAATCCTAATTCCACCACCTTCAGACCATAGCTGATTGTTAATAGATGGTCTTAGATATGTTTTAAAGAACAAAATAAGTATTAAGTACCATCAAACTAAACAAATACTGATTTTTAAAACAGATATTAAAACGTGAGATTTTAAAACTACAAAATAAAAGGTAGAGTTAAAATAGGAGACAAAGTCAACGTAGCCCATATGTCAAAAAAACAGGTTATTGTGCTGCATAGGAGGAAAACACAAATGTGAGCTTCAGAATGTAATGCCATGCTGAAACCACTAAAGTAATTAGGGTTGATTTTATTTTCCAAAGAGAGCTGCAACTCTGTGACTCATCCCATGGGATTTTCTGAAGTGGTCACCTAATTTTCCTCACCATGAACTTGGGCTAGACTCTGTAATTTCTTTTGCAGCTTTAGGAACCAAATCCAGGCCAGCTCATGGTAGACCAACACTCCACCACTGAGCTACATGCCCATCCCTTGACTCGAATTTTCTTGTCACCAAAGGGTATGGTGGAGCAATGCAGTGTGACTTCTGGGTTGGAGAGGGACATGCAGCGCCTTCTGTGCTAGGGTTACTCTCCTTTGGAGCCTCACACTGTGCTGTGAAAAGGTGAATCCCTTGATCAGGCCCTAGGCAGCAATCTTTGACGGATACATCAACCAGGCCCAGCTCTATTCTGTTCCTGGTGGGCAAATGTGAGTGAAAGGGTCTCCCAGTGCTTTCTGCCACCTTTCTGACATTCCCAGCTGTGACCCCAGGCATCAAGAGAGAAAGACAAGTCATGCCTGCTGGCCCTCCCCTTACCAAACCTGCAGAATCAGTGTTAATGGTTATTGATTTATACTAACTGGGGGCATTTGTTGTACAGTGGTAGTAAATTAAATAGTATTCACTAAAAGAAGAGGCAACGAGGATAGTCACAGAATCTTTTAAAAATACACAGTTCAAAAAAGTAAGCCAAAAAATAGCCAAAAAGAAAGGTTACGCCACAATTTTTGTATCTGTTGGCCTTTTGGCGGCTATCTGAGCATCTTCCACAATTTAGCTATTGTTGTACTATGACGAATATGAGTATACATGCATCTCTATAATACACTGTTCTTAACTCTTTTGGAAAGATATCCAGAAGAGCTATTGCTGGATCAAATAGAGTATATATTCTCAGGCTTTTGAAGAATATTCATACTGCTTTCCACAGTGATTGTGCCAGATTACACCGCGAATGCAAAAGGGTCCCGTCCCCTCCGTCACCCCCACAACCTCACAGCATCTACTGCGGGTCGAGTTCTTGACATACACCATTCTCCCTGGGGTAGGACGGTCTCTTAGTGATGTTTTGATTTGCATTTTTCTAATGGCTAAGGATGCTGGACATTTTTTTATGTACTTGCCTCCATTTGGATTCCTTCATCTGAGAGCTGCCTGTTCATTTCAGTTGCCCATTTCTTACATGATGGAATCCTAATCTTTTATAGATACAGGTAGATTTGGGGCTCTAGTTAGGTAGATGGATGCAACCTGAGACCATCATGCTCAATGAAGTGAGTCAAACGCAAAAGGCTAAGTATCACATGACTCCTCTAATATGAGAAACCCAGCATACAGGAGTTTTATAGAATCAAATGGGTATGATAATGAGCATCGGGAGATAACAAAAGGGCCCAAAGATGGGATAGGAAGGGACTGTAATGTTAATGTGGTATATATGTGCACAAAACACCCAAATTCAATGTAACACACACACAAAAGGGGAGGCAGGGGTTGGAAGACGAGACCCATTAGGTCTGGGACTGGGGATATTTGTGGGGTGGGGGGGGGTTGTCATCTGTGGTCTAGGATGTGTATTCTTATAGTCTTTCAGGTTACCATTAGTAAATTCCATTAGAATACAAACTTTCATAGCGCTGTCTACATGATACTGTAAGCCTGTGGAATTTGTGATTCTATAGTAATCACAGGAAAGCACTGACCCAATTTGTAGAAGAAAGTCATGGCCCCAACTTACGTGCTCCTGGTATCTTTTGAAACTATTTCAGGAACTTGGGAGTGAGTTTCCTAGAAGGGAAAAAAAAGTAAATAAGCAAGCACTGTAACTTTGGGTAACTTAATTGTGTCCTGAGGCAGCATTGTTTCTGGGGTGTTTTGTTGTTGAAGTTGTTTTGTTGATGTTGTTGCTTCTGTTTGGGGTTGGTTTTGGTTTGTAGTACTGTGTAGTACCTAGGACCTTCACACCAAGTTACGTCTCTGCCTTTGTGTTTTTTATATTTTTATTTTGAGGCAATGTCTCACTAAGTTGCTTACTTACCCATGCCAGGCTTAAATTTGTGATACTCCCACCTCTGCCTCCTAGAGTGCTGAGATTACAGGCCTGTGCCACCATTCCTGGCTAAGTTTTCTTGAAAGTACAATTTTAAAAATCATCATTTCCCTATCTCTTTTCTGTCAATATTTAATTCTTCAATTCCTGCTCAGTATGATCTATCAAGTCATTAGGTCAGTAGATTAAATCTTTTCATCATAAAAGGAAACCTGAGGCTAGCGACATAGTTCAGCAAGAGAACAAGATTTGGGAGTGCACAAAGTCCTGGCTCTGATCAGCAGCATGACAGAGAAAGCATGATTTGACCTCTTCAGAACATTCTAGAGTCCCAGACTCTGGAAATTCCTGATTCCATACAGAGAATGCTTCCTACTCGTCTTATAATGTTATCAGGACATTCAGATACCAAAATTAGAAACAATATGAGAAAGAGGAATAAAGTTAAATCTAATGGGTTAATAGGGAAAATAATCTATCTTCATCAATTAGATTTCATTCCAAATAGACAAGATGTAGTAATACCACCATAATATCTATTAGTGCATTATCTTTTATCACATTTAAGGGAAAAAATGTCAAAACCCGACAGCAAATATTATCTTTAAGTGAAACACTGAAAGTTTTCTCTTTACAGTCAATAATAAAAACAGAATGCCCATTCTCAGCTACTTAGCATTGCACTGGATGACTCAAATGCTTAGCAGGACAAGAAAAGAGGAAGGGAATGTTTAGGGAATGAAAAATAAGAAGCAAAACTGCAAAACTGACATTATAACATGTAGATTTGGATACGGAACCTAGGAACAGGCTCATACAAGCTGGAAGCTTCAGTCTGTCACTGGCTTGTCTGTCACTGAAGATCAATGGGCTACAACAGCACATGTGGTAAAAATTTACAGAATTCTACTTCACCACACACACACACACACACACACACACACACACACACACACTCATATGAAAATTCAAAGTCACCAATGGGTAATGTCAAAGGACAAAATAGGACCCTTAACAGACAATGAACAAGAATGCATTTATGATCAGAGTGCAGGTGCCAAAAACTCACACCACGCACTACAAACCAAAGGTAAATTGATGGTTAGACTGCGATAGTGAGCATCTGATTATTGAACAACATGAAATTAAAAACAAATGTGTATACCACAAAACAAGATATATACGCTAACAGATGGATACGAATTTATGCGCTACAAAACAGAATCTGCACATCTCAGATCATACGTATTCTGTATGCTGTGTCTAGAATACACATAGAAACTTTCTGCAAATAGGGCATTTCCCAGAAAAAAAAAAAAGAATAAGTCAACAAACATAAAAAACGTTGATCACCTTCCTTAATACTCAAACAGAAGCGCAAACCATAGAGAGCCATGTGTCACGTGGACCACAGTAAGACAATGTAAGCAGGGACTGACAGAGCGTGACTCAGCAGTGTGTGGCATACTGCGTGTGTGCGTGTGACTCTTTATGATAGCTACCAGTGACTTAGTGCAAATTCTATGGACAACAGTGTCCAATGTTCAGAGACCGGCAGTGTAACTCAGTGCTAGGGCGCAAGCTTAGCATATGCGAAGCCCAAGTTTCAATCCCCAGCGCCAAAATAAATCACCAAATGAACATTTAAATAAATAAATGCATTTATAGCAGTGTCTTAGGTAAAAGCAAAAAAGCAAGGGAGATATTTAAATATCTGTCAAAAATGAATAGGTGAATATATATTTTATATTGCAATATACAATTTACAGACAACTACTGAGGAGTAAGAAATGATTTTTTTTTACTCCAGCTCACAACAAGTGAGTGGATCTCAGGAACGAGCTGAGAAAAGGAACACTGCGGCAGACAATAAAAGTAGTACAGTTGAATTTATATTGGTAAAATAAAAACGTGCAAATCCAAGCAATGTGCTACTTAGAGATGTGAGTACATATGTTAATATCATAAAGAAAAATAACAGTGGAGTGGAGAAAGGATGGATAAAGGATAAGAGAGACAGTTGGCTAGGAAGAAGAACTTCTGCAGAGTCAAGTGACACAGGCTTATAATGAGCTTGGAACAGGCAGAGGCAAGAGGATCACAGGCTCAAGTCCAGTCTGGGCAACTTAGGGATTTAGTAAGACCCTGCCCCAAAATCCAAAATAAAAATGGTCTATTGTGTAGCTCAGTGTTAAAGGCCTGGGTTCAATCCCCAGAAGTAAACGATAAAGAGGAAGGAGGGAGAGTAGGAGGAGAAGAAAAGAAGAGGAAGAAGATGAAGAAGAAAGAGGAGGAAGAGGAGCAGGAGGAGGAGGAGGAGCAGGAGGAGGAGGAGGAGCAGGAGGAGGAGGAGGAGGAGGAGGAGGAGCAGGAGGAGGAGGAGGAGGAGGAAGAAAGAAATGTTGTTGTAATGTTCTAAAGCACAGTGTGATGACCATGGTTGACAACAACCAAATGCATATTTCAAGTTAGGATCTTGGGTAGATTTTGCATGTTCCCAACACAGAGCCACGGCAGATGCTTGAACTCCCTGATCTGCTCACTACACACTGTATACGAGTACTGAAATGTCACATTGTACCTGATGAATATGTGAAATTGCTATGAGTCAATTCCAAATACAAATTGAAGTTTACAAAAACAATGGTGTGGGGATGATAAGCTCAGAGTTCTGCACCGTAGTCTTCAATGAAGTTGAGACAGGAGCAAGCAGAGCCTCTCTGGATTTGACAAGTTAAAGTCACATTCTTTCTTCTCAAACCAAGTTGTTTACACATAAATTTTTATTATATATACTTTTTGTTACATAAATTTGAAAATACCATTTTCTACTTTATCTTCAATTGAAAGACAATCAAAAGGTTTCGATAGTGTAATCAAGATTTCCCAGAAATATTTTAAGATCTTTAATTCCCAGTAATTGTTTCAAAAATTATACTTGATTAATCCAACAGATAAGGCACAAAATAAACCAAGCAACGGTTACTTTTCACTTTTTAATGAGAAACAGCAAGGAAGCAACTGATTACTGATTCTTTAGATTGGACAATGTCCAATTAAATATTGCTTAGCTAAAAATAAAACTCTATTTTTTTGTGATTTCCAGATACCATTAGATTAGTGCAAAGACAAAACTGTCATGCAAAACTTTGAACTGTGAAGACCAAAATTTCCTCTTAATTAATCCCTAAAAGAACTAAGATCTCATTTGTAAAGTGAAGTTAAAAAGTTTGTAAAAATCTTTGTCAGGCCAGGCATGGTGTAATCCCAGCACTCGGGAGGCTGAGGCAGCGGGATTGCTGTGAGTCCAAGGCCAGCCTGGGCTACAGAGGGAGACTTTTTCTCAAAAAAAAAAAAAAAAAAATCATTAGTCATTAGGCAGCTCTATCATTTTCCTAGCCGGAGAGGTAACTTTGCAATTACATGGGTATTTTGTTGGAAGGTGATTGATGGTAGTGGTAGTTTTTGCTTTCTGTTTTGTTTGTTTGTTTGTTGCTTTTTATAATCCTAGGGATTAAGCCCAGGTCCTTGTGCAGGCTAGGCAAGAATTCTACTATTGAACTACATCCTTAACTTTTTCTATTTTTTTATTTTCACATAAGATCTTACTTAGTTCCTAAATTGCCTAGGCTGGCTTCAAACTTGTGATTCTCCTGTCTCGGCCTCCCACGTCGCTGGGATTTTAGGTTAGTGTGACCATACATGGTGACAACCATGAGTTTTGAGAAGGGGTCATAGAGCTGGTTTGTTAAACACATGGTGGCTTCCTCACACATAGCTAGTGTCCCTCTGAGCAGTAAATTCTGAGGTCTCACTGTTCTCATCACCACAGAAATGACTTGAGGTGACACCAAGAATCTGGAAGTAGATGGTCTCCTCAAAGCTGGGAAGACTGGATATTCTCTAGGGGACATAAAAATAATGGTATCAGGTTGCTTAGCTACCATCCGTGTCCCAGAGAGCGTGTGGAACTATGGGAACTGTAGCTTGTTTGCTCTGGAGGTAGAGTGTACCTGGGTCCTTCCCTTGAGGTTTACCTGTGGAATAAGGCATTCTTTGGATTGCCTTACATATCTCTTTGAGAGGAAGTATGAGCAAAATCAGCTGTCTGCTTCTTCTGTTTTAATGAGAAAAGCTTCAAATGTCATAACAAGTGTCTGAACACTTAAGTGGCACACTGAAAAGTAGAGGGAATAGAAAACCTATTGATAAAAAACCAGCCTATAAGGATAAAAATATTCTATAAGTAGGTGCCTCATAAATGGGGAAAATGGTGCTTGGAGAGGTACTATAACCCACCCAAGGTAACACTCTGAGAATCAATATTCTGGGGTTCACTCCCTTTACAGGGTCTGCCTCTCAGAGCTCAGACACAGAGATCTAGCCTAAGGGCAGACCAGGCGTGGAATTGAGAGTCCAAGATCTTTTGGTGAGGACTCAAATGAGCAGTTTAAAGAAGGCGTTGGCCTCAAAGATAAAAGCGTTAGAATGCATGAAAAGAGATGACCAGGAAGTGAACTTGGAGTTGCAAGTGGAGTTGTAGTTGCAACAGCCGACCACAACAACGGCGATAATGTTGACACTGTCGCCTCCCCTGAGACTAGCCGTGTGGCCAGAGACTTAGGGAAGAGGAATTTATCAGGAAATATTAGAAAAGTGTCTGTGAAAAAGAAGACAGTGGTGTAAGGGCTGGAGCCCAGGTCAGTGATTAGAGCACTTGCCTAGGAAGTGCGAATCCCCGGATTTGATTCCCTCTGTATCACATAATAGCTGGACATAGTAGCCCTTGCTGGTGATCTCAGCACTGTCGGGAGGCTGAGGCAGGAGGATTGTTGTGAGTTTTGGACCAGCCTAAGCTACATATGAGTTCAGGACCAAACTGGACTACAGAGTGGGATCCTGTCTCAAAAAAAAAAAAAAAAAAATTATGTCTCAGAGGAACTGATGAAACCAGTAGAAAAAAAAAACCTTATTATTATGGGAACTCTCATAAATAATGCACAAGATAGAAAAAATGCAGGAAATCAGCCAAACAGAAAGATAGATATGTGACAACTTGCTAGGTTTGGAGGAGACTCACTCCATAATAGATTACACACTGAGCAAAAGGTGGGCACGGTGCAAACTACTCTCGCAAGGGTTTGGGGGTTTTTTGTTGTTGTTAGTGGTGGGTTGGTGGTGTTTACAATGAAATAAATAAAACACATTAATTCACAAAATTTTTAATGCTTCAAGCTGTAGTAAATAAACATTAGTTCTGCTATCACATACAATAAAAGAGTTTTAAATATTTCTGCAATATTTTAAAGGTCCCAGAGTAACCATTGTGATTGTTAGGACGTTTGGCATAGTTTCCGTCTGCAGGGACATTTTTACAGTCCTGTCGTACATTTGCACAGTGAGGGTAGCCCATATCATGTCAACAAGGAGAGGACTTGTGCTCTGGTGTGGTTTGGGTAAGCGCTCCTGCAAGACCCTTCTATTAAAGATGTGGTCCCTAGCCAATGGCACTGTTGGGTGGTAAAGCTTTCAAGGTCTAGGTCCTGGAGAGAAGAAATTAGACCATTGTGGAGAGGGCGTTTAAAGGGGACTGTGTCTTTCTCCTCCTGTGATACCATGCCACCTGGGGTGAGTGACTCCCACCACCCCGCATTCCCACCCCCACCTTGCCACAGGCCTACAAGAAAAGGGCCAACCAACCAACCACGGACAGGAGCCTCCAAAACAGCAAGCCAAAATAAGCTTTTCTCTTTTTACATAGATCTGTTCAAGTATTTAAAATTTTCATACTGGAAGACGGCCACCTGCATCCACACTTTGTCCTGACCGTAGCAGAAAGCTGTAAAAATGTGTGTGCAAAGGTTCAGACCTTGGTGTGTGGTTTCTTCACGTACAGGCTTCAGGGGCCACCATCAGATGGGCATCCTCATGGATAAGGTCAACCAGGCGGAGCTCAACTCGAAGGGGGGCTGTGGGGTATGTAGGCGTGCTCCAGTGCTCAGTGAGGTCTGTCCTGGGGGGTGTAGACTTCTTCTTTGACGACATTGCCTCTTCCCTGACTCTTGTGTGAAAATATAGCTGTAGTATCGGTTAGGCCCCTTGGGTAACAAAGATGAGAACTCTTTCAGGCATGCTCTACAAATGGAGCCTTTATAGTAAAGATAAACGTGAAAATAAGACAGTTCTCAGCGGCGCTTATGAACAACACGTGGATGGGACAAGAAAGTAAGAACAGCCATTGTGCAGAAATCTCAGGGGCTGCCTTAGAGGCTGCTGAGGTAGCGGGCTGTGGTCACACAGCATCCTCCCCTCTGTTCACTGCACTCGTAATTGCTCCCTTTGCAACTTGACCTGTGTTGCTAAGAGTAGATTTTTCTCTTTGAGATGTTTCTGCAGACTCAAAGTTTCGGCTTTCTCGTGACCTCCCCTGTGGCTGTCACCGCTTCTGTTTATTGTCCCTCCAGACGATGACTGAATCCTTCTCTCTAGATTTCTCTGCCCAAATTCAAAAAAGGGAAGATCAGGCTGGCCTTGCTGTTTCCCCCACCCCTGTGGACAAAGCGCCTTCCACTCCCAGATGCTTCCAGACAGGGACATCGGTCAGGAAGGACAAAGGCAAACATCTAAGACAGAAGTGTAGGCCCAGGGGCCTGGGACCCCATGTCTTGGAGGACATAATTCGGTGAAGAACATCAGCAAATATAATCTGGAATTAAAAAAACTTCCCCACAACAGGAGTTGGAAAAAATGTCCCCGCAACTTGCCCTGCACAGGCTAAATGAATTAAAAGCATATTTTCATGTATATTGCAGATAAAAAGAAGCCAAATGCCGCTATTATAGTCATCAACAATTATGACACAATATGAGCACATCTTCTGCCCCAGCCATATTTCTTCGCTTCGCTGCACTACCTAAGCAGAGGAGACCCTCCCTGGCTTCCTCATCCACACAGGACGGCACAGCAAGGACAAGTGGATCTGGCCTATCCACAGTAACAAACTTCAGCACAAAACAAGTAAATATTCTGAAAATATTATCATTCTCATTACTTATTTCTATAATATTATGAGAGAAACTCTCTTTGCAGGTAGCTGGTCTATCTCTGAGGTCCGCTGCCTTGGCCTTTCCCTGCTAAACTCAGTGGAGAAAGACACTAGAAGCTAACCCGAATGGGCTTATGTTGGAAAGTAAGCTGGAAGTTTGAGGGAGAAGGGGCTAAACTTCTGTAAGAAAGTCTGAGTCGCTAGTTATCACTTCTTTCCCGAGTTCCCAGAAGACATAATTCATGCAAAACTTCAGAGTAGCGTAGTAGTGATGGTTCTCTTTCACAGGAGCCTACCACATGCGCTAGCTCCTGTCGAGGCGCTGTGCTAAGAAGATGGTTCACCTTTGCTGTCTGTAATATCTACACCCCTGGCAACACATGTCATTTCCATCTACATTTTACATATGAGCAAACAGAAGCTTGCATAGGTACAGAATGTACCCAAGACCCCTTGGAAAGCAGAGATATGTGAGGACGGACTCGTGGTCTCCTAGGGTATGCTACCACCCAACAGCTGCCAACCTAGGGAAAGGGCCAGGCAGCCCATCAACCATCACAGGTTAAGCCTAGCCCCCATAACCAGCTAGCAGGAAGCAAGGGCTGGCTCCAAACCCAGGGCTTTTCATGCCTCACTTATATAGAATGTAGTTTCCTTAACTACAGAATGGAATAAAGAATTTTGCTTCTTGGGGCTGGAGGAATGGCACAGGGGTTAAAGTGCTTGTCTAACAATCACACAGCCCTGAGTTCGATTCCCCAGCACCATGTGAAATGGGCATAATGGTGCACACCTGTAATCCCAGCAATCAGGAGGATGAGACAGGAGGATTTCCTTGTCCAAGGCCAGCCTGAGCTACAGAGCAAGACCTTGTCTCAAAAAAGAATTTAAAAAAAAAGAATTTTGCTTCTCTGCAGCCCAGCCATTTCATAATAGAAGATATTACAAATACCAGCATGCCATGTTCTGATCTCCCAAGCTTTAATTGATCTGCTTGATAGTATCTTAATGTACATCAGATAGCTTAATTCTTTATAATAGAAAAGTTTATTGTAAGTTAATTAAAAATGTTATTATGTCTTAAAATAGTCAGCAGGTTTTAATGGGCTGCGGATCACACAGAATACATTTTTATAATGATGTTTTTGCTTTGTTCTTCAGTTGTAGAGTATTTGTATAATCAACTACCATTATTGTCAACTTAATGGCAACAGAAAATTAAAAGTGATTTTGCAAATGCCAAAATTACAATTCACAGATCCAAACAACAGTAAGAGCTTGATACCTTGGATTTTAAAATGCTTACAAAAAATACCTGAAGCTATGACGTATCTGTGAGGTAAAAATAAAACTCACTTTACTTGTAGGTAAATTGTAACTGCAAGCGAAAGTACAATTATTTTTCCCAAGAAGCAAAGACAGTAGCTTTGAAGAAGGGTCAAGGTCTATGCCTCTGGTAATAATGGCAAACAAGTTTATTTCTCCTCCTTTATAGAATCGCAGCAAAAAATTGCAAATTTTAAGATATTAAGGATTCTTTGGAGTTAATGGAAGAGCTAAATAAATGGAGATACGTGCTTTGATTATGAGCTAAAAGATTCAATCTTGTTGAAATGGTTATTCTCATCAAATTCATCTATAGATCTAAATGCATCACCACACCAACAAAAAGCAAGGTTTCTGTAGAAGTTGACAAGGTGATTCTGAAATTTACATGGAAATACAGAAGACTTGGAACTGCTGATCATGTACTGAAAAAGAAGCAGCTGGAAAACTGAGACAATCTGATTTCAAGACTTATAACTGCAGAAGTCAAGACAAAGCTTGATTAACATAAAGAGAGAGTGTGAAACTCTGGGAACAAGTAAGAAGACCAGATACAGATGTACACATATGTGGACAAAGTGTGACGGGGTACATGGGCAATTCTAAAGGAAAGGACAAATGGTACTGGAACATTATCATTATGTATTTATACATACATATGTATACTTTATGAGAACATACACACACATATGCACTTACACCTTACACAGAAAATAACTAAAAATCAGGCACACACAGAAACGTAAAACCCAAAATCATAAACTTCTAGGACTGTACACAGGAAAAAGCCTTTATGACCTTAAGTTAGGCAAAGAAATCATATCTATAATATCAAAAGCACTGAAATGTTCCCAGCCAATAAAAGAAACAATGAAAAAATAGACTTCCAAATTAAGTCTACTTGTCAAAAGACACGACTCAGAGTTAGGAAAAATATCTGTAATAATGTGTCAGATAAAAGGGATGAGAATATACCAAAGTATGCTCATATCCGAATTGTAAAAGAATAAACAACTCAACAACTCATTTTTTAGGTGGGAAAAAAACTGACTAGGCATTCTACCAAGAAACAGATGGATGATAAATAAGCACATGAAAAAATACACAACATTCATTGTCAGGAAATGTACATTAAAACCAAGAAGAAAAACCCATATACACATCTTCCAATCACTAAAATTAGGAAAACTGAATGCCAGAATTTGGAGAAACTAAATTTTTATCTACAAATAGAAATAAAAAAGAGTACTCATTGGAAACAGTTTAACGTTTTCATAGAAAATTAAATACTTACCTCTTAGATGGTCCAGCCACTTCACGCCCAACTATTAGCTTAAGAGAATTGAAAGCAGATGTCCATATAAACACATGCCAATATCCACAGTGCCTTTGCTGGCAATAGCCAAATACCTCCGGCAACCCACCCAACAACCACAAGAAAAGGAATGAGCTATTGGTCCATGCCACAACATAGAGGAATCTTAAAGCAGATACACTTGACCAAAAAGTGGTTTGTGTGGGAGGGCCACATACAACTGAAAAGAGGACAGACGTGTGTAAGGGAATCTGGCTGAATAAGGGAGATGTTAGCTATCGCAATTATGGTGAGGTTTCTACAAGGATGGATGTATAAGCTTGATACTGGCTGGACAGCATTTTATTTATTTGTTTGTTTATTTATTTACTCATTTATTCTTTCATTTTTGAGGCCAGGTTTTGATCTGTAGTCCAGGCTGGTCCTGAACTTAGTATGGAGCCCATCCTGGCCTCAGACACAGGGCAATCCCCTTGCCTCAGGTTCCCAAGTGCTTGGATTGCAGGCGTGCACACCCATGCTCATGCCAGGTGTGACCATTGGAGGGATTGTGTCAACTTGTTGCAACTGGGAAATGGCCAGAAAATAGCTATAGGGCCAGCAGGTGGAAGAGGGGTGCCGACCCTGAGTAAAGGAGAGAAGAAGAAGTATTATTGCAGCCTCTTCCTGAAAAGGTCCTCACCTGGAGCCCCAGAGACTGTCTTGCTGTGACTTCACTTTGCAGATTGACATCATTCTCTGGTCTTCACATTGCTTCTTGGACAACCTGCCCAGGCAGGCTCACACCAGCTGTCCTGCAGTCTTACACTGGTGTCCTCCTGGAATGAGTCTAAGCAGCTACTGGACCCTCCTGCTCTCACACATGCACATAGCCAGTTTGGACTCTCTCCTCAGACTTGTAAGCCCTCCAAATAAATTCCATTATCTCTATAAATTCTAGTAACTATACCTCTCTTAGAACCCCAGAGACAGTATAGCAACAATGGTTTTCTCTAAGGTTTTTAGAGTTTCCTGGGGTTGGATATCTAGCTTTGTGAGACTCAAAGTTGCTGTGGTCTCTCCTCCTAATGATGTAAAGAGAACCCCACACATGTGATTTGAATTGTTTGAATTATATGATGTGATGTGATGTGAATTGTTTAATGTATACAAGAAGTAAATCCACTTGGTTATCCTAATTCTTCACTTGTAAGATATGAGGTATTCAGTGATTCTGTATAGAATTTATATGGGTATTTTGGAAAAGTTGAGAGTATAATGCTGCTGGCTGGTTACTCTTAGCATCTTTAGACGAACTAATGGTGGAAAGAAATGAGCTCCAGACACATATCAAAACTTTAAATTCTTCTCAGCATGCAGACAGTGTAATAAAAGAGAACAAGGAGCACAAGGACTCAAATTCCCAGCTCCAGACGTGCATCAACACCTTGAAAGTTTCTAAGTGTGTCCTGGAGGAGAATCTTCTCTCCTTTAACCCAAGTACTGAAGATGCTGAAAACCGAGCACAAGCCCCGCACCAACATGCCTGGTGTATATGCACCACCACGCTCAGCTTACGTGGTACTAGGGAATCCAACCCAGGATATTGTGGTCTGGCACGGGACCTCCACCCCAGCACCTTAAATGAAAGGTTATACTATCCAAAGAGTAGAGAGATGTCCAACCGTGCCCTGAAAAAAAAAAATATCTAAATAGCAGAGATATGGAGGCACAAATATACAGAATTGTTAGATGTCAGCTGGAGAAGAGGGTACCTTCCCTCCAGTTGAAAGGATTCCCTTCCCCAGGAGTCCAGCAACTGGTGTAGGGATCTCAGGTGCAGGCCTGAAAGAAAGGATGGTTTCAGATCAAAGAGCCTCTCTCCCCCTTCAAGGGCAGATAGCTGAGGTGAAAATGTCAACAGGCAGATCCCCTGCACTGGCTGAGAACTTCCCTTTATTTCGTAAACTTAAACCTGTAATCTGATATGGATACACAAATCCTTGCTAACAGTTGATCTAAATCATCTTGTAAATTCAAAACCTTGTTTTGAAAACAATTCCTTCTGTACTGGGGTATAAAAAGACTTCCATTTGTCTGAAATAGCTGAAACTGATGGCTTGAAGTTTTTAACTCCGTCATCTTCCTCCAAGCAGGCGTTTGGATAAACCCTTTTCCTTATTATTACAATGATTTGGGCTCAGGATTGGGGCTGGGACAGCAAGCAACAAGCAAGCCCTGGACTTGAAAATTTGCCTTAATTGGCTGGTAACAAGATATGACGGGAAAACACAATAAACATTCAAATTTTAAAAATGTATTACAGTAAACATTGCTATTGTCCCCCCCTCAAAAGGAAAATGCCCTATTACTTTGAACACACCTAGTCGTTGTTCTTGCTACTTTCTGCAGCGTCCTAGAAGCCTTTTTCCATGCACAGCGCCAAATCTGGTAAGTAAAGTGAATGTGGACGTACTGGACTGGGCCTGCCTCTACGTTGGATGACGCTCCGCATCGCTAATCATCTTAGCTCTGATTATAGTTAATGAGAACACGAAAGGACTCCCACATCTGCTCCAGAAAACGTCAAGAACGAGGAGATAACAGCAGGCTGTGATGGCTCCCGCCTGTAATCCCAGTGCTCTGGGAGGCTGAGGCAGAAGGACCCCAAGGCTGAGCCCAGCCTGGGCAACTTTGGTGACGTAGCAAAGCCCTGTCTCGATTCAACAATACAAAAGGGCTGGGATAGAGCTCAGAGCAAAGGCCCTGTGTTTAACCCCCAGTATTGTAAGTTAAATTAAAAACTAAAGTTTAAAAAGAATAATAAAGGTTTTGAGGGAATTAATGACAGCATGCCTTACTGTGACACATTTGTCCCAATTTAAACACTTTCGTACATTCTGACCACTCTTCGTTCGTGCAAATCTATCAAATTGTATTTTTAAATATGTTTAGTTTACCGACAATTGTAACTCAATAAAAATCTCTTTTAAGAAATGAAACACAAAGCTAAGAGATTCGAGGGGAAAGTTCCCCAGGCCCTTACTGCTCCACAGGTCCTCGGTGTCCTGTCCTGGAAAACCTGCAGTGAGTGTGAGACCTCAGGCCCCACCCAGACCCACAGAAACCCAATTTGAGTTTGAACAAGGCCTATGGGCTCGGTGCCCCTTAAGCCTTTAGCCCCAGGGTGTGGGATGAAGCAGCGACCAGATGGGGCCTCTCCCTGAGGGTGAGGGCAGGTCCACTCCTTCCCTTCGCCAAGCCCCCGTGAGTCAGAGAAGTAGGCTAAGCCTACATGCCCTGCCCTGCAAACAACGCAGGGAGCTGGTGTGTGAAGTTCCACGCTCCTCTTTCCAGAAGCTCTGGCAGCCAACAGAGGCGGGGAGGCTGAGCTGAGGAGGTGGGCGGGAGTGGGGAGGGGAAGCTAGGACAGACTCAGGCAGGTCCAGGGTGCTGCTGCGAACCTGAGCCCAGGAAGAGAAGAGGGATGCAGCAGGCCTGGCTTTGGTGTCCTCTGGCTGCCCCCCCCCACACACATTCCCACCCACAGCCCAAGGGTCCCTCAAAGCTCTGCTACCTCTCAAGCTCAGTGTGACGCTGGAACCAGGGAGACCGCAGCACCCCCTGCACAGTGCCGTCCTTCCTGTGTCTTCTCTCCTGCTTCTTTACTGTGGAGTCCCCAGAGGAAGCCCCCTCATCCCCTTGCCCCTCCTACACACAAGTCAGTTTGCAGTCCTGACACCGCTACCGGCTCTCCAAAATCAGATCTGCCACCAGGGTGGCGACGCTGTAGTGCTAGCCACACATACCTGCTTCTGCCTTGTTCTCGATCTTTCCTCCTTCCCTGATGACAAAGACAGCCCCGCAAGGGCTGGCCTCTCCCTGACAGGGTCTCAAGGCAGCAGCACTGGTACTGTATTCTTTGATCCAAAGATTTCTCCAGGTCTCTCTGTTATTTTAAACATAGAATCAAAACCTAACTGAGAACACATCAGCTAGAAACCTAATCCGGTAACTTATGAACAAGTTCTGTGGGGCGGGGGATTTATTTTTCCTCCAAAGTTTTATTTTATTTTATTTTATTTTTTATCGTTAGGAAGAGGGCAGGCTACAGTCTAAGACCGTTTCCAGGAGGCTATACGTGGTCTTCAACAGCTGGAAGCCCCGGAGGCCAGTCAGCACTTGCTAGCATGGCCGTAATGCTTCTAGAAGAAAAAATGGGGAAAGATGAGTGAATGAGTGAGCGGCGTGTTTAAAGCAAAGCACCACCAGCCATTCCATCTCTGCTCTTGGTAAGCAAAAGAAGCTAGACAGCATAAAGCTGAGAGAACAGTGTGCGGAATGAAATTAGAGAAGATAGAAGAAAAGAAAGAGAAAGCGGGCATTAAAATGTTCCTAAACATTTTGGTTTAGATATTAAAAACTGGGGCTGGAGGAATAGTACAGCTGTTAGAGAGCTTGCCCAGCAAGCACAAGTCCTGAGTTCAATTATCCAATGCCACACAAAACAGGCATAGGGTACACACTAGTAGTCACAGCATTCTGGAGGCTGAAGCAGAAGGATTGCTGTGAGTTGAAGGCCAGTCTGGGCTGCATAAATGAATTCAGGACTATCCTGGACTACAGAGCAAGACTCTGGAGAGAGAGAGAGAGAGAGAGAGAGAGAGAGAGAGAGAGAGATGGGAGGGGGAGGCAGACATAAAGCTGCTTTTGAGTCTGCTCCTAAATATGATTTAATAAGCCTGTGATTACACTGTGGCTGGTTAAAGACTTCCCATACTGTAGGATTTATGGAAATTAATGTGTCACAATAAGACTTTTTTATAGAATCCTAGAAGCAATCTTTGAATGAATTCAGAGTCCAGTTTGAAATATCACAAACAACACTCTCCTTAGAGATTTCGTCCAATCAAGATTCCTGCTTCCAGGGGAACAGGCGTCAGGAGAAGCAGCTGAATCTTGTTAATGATCCTGCATGTGCAAAAAAATATGTTCCCTGGAAAGTGCTAAGTTGCTACAAAAGTGCCTGCAGAAAGGAAAAAATTAATTCATCTGTGCCTTGTGGTGATTCTCTTTCCTACTAGAATTAGAGATATTGATTTTTATTTGTAAGCAAGTTCCTTTTTCCCTCCCTTGACTGAACCAATGTGTCAGCTAAAAACTTCTCTACTAGAAAGTCACAACCTTGGATGTGAGTCATGTTTCCATTGTATTAGCGGTGACTTTTTTAAACAAAATTCTTTAATAATTCTTCTTTAATTTGTATTCTTTTAGCTAATTCATCACATGGTTAAACCAACAGAAAGAATCTTTTGAGCTATTCATTGCATTTCTGTAAATACAGATCCTAATCCATCTCGGTTTTAGAACATGCAAGGTAGAAATTTCAACCTTCAGGTACATGTAATTCTCACATACAAAGGTTCCTTAAGACTCAAAATAAGTCTACATTAAATCCAATTTCTTTCTTACCTCAGGGTTGGCCATAAATGTTGGCATATTTGTATTTGTTTTCAAATAAGGGTACTAACGAGATATCCCAACCGACCAAAAGGACTTGTAAGAGACCCCTTGGGAGATAGCTCTCCACAGATACTGAAACCTCTGGAATCAGCTTTGGGCCAGACTTCCATGTCAAGAAGATTTTAATAACAAACCGCTTTGGAGGATATATTGCCTCCTGCTGAGACAGGAGGTGCAGCTATCTTTTGACCATGGTAAGAAGCTTAGGGCTATTCTGTGCAGCGTTTGGGTTTTTCTGAGTTCAGGTTTTCCCAGCCATGATGTGTATTTCCTGTCTATGTTGCCCCACGGGCACCTCTGTGTCCGCTTCATGGTATGTAGAGGACAGCGGAATCTACCTGTAGGGACCTGGAGCTCAGAGTGCCTACTGCGCCACTCCAAAGTTGTCTCTGCTCCACGAGTCTTGTGTCTTCTGACAGTATCCAACTTCTCAGTATTAAAGAAAGTAAAATCTCAGACTCTTCACAATTCATTTTTTTTCTCATAGTGCTTCTGCCTCAGCCTCCCAGGGTGCCAGATTCCAGCTCCCTTCACAGTTCCTGATAGTGACTTTTCTTAGGGTGGCTAATGATAGTTGTTGATCTTGGAAATTCAAAAACATGTTGGCATCTTAGAAACATCCTGGTAAGTAATGATTTCCAACAATTTTACCACACCGCCTCCAAAGACTCCAAGTCACACAAGCCAAATTCTGCTAATACAGAGCTTCTCAGAATAGGATGAGAACCAAATCTAGTCTGTCTGCTGGGACCAGGCTAAGACTCTGAATGTTTCCCATCTTCCAGGTGGCCTGTACCTGCCCCCCATGAACGTCACTCTGAGTAGCATCACAAGGTCATTCGATTTTGATTCACTGCTGGATGCTTATCGGAAAGTAATAATCCTGAACTACATCCCGCCCAGACTGCATCAAAAGCTCCCAAATGGGTCTGCATTGTCACGAAGTCTGTGATTTTTTTTTTCTTTTGCACAGTAGTACTGTGCGGTCACCATCCCAATTTCCAGTGACTCAGTGAGCACAGACACCTGCAATAGCCTGCTATTTACAGCAGCCCAGTTCCCCTCCTTGTGTACTTGGAAGGTACGATGAGACAGGGAGCCCCAGGATTCCCCTTCACTAGATCACATCAGCAGGACTTGGGCAAGGATGCTCCACAGTTGTCGTGAAGAAGAGCATCCTGTGTAGGACCCTTGACACACAGGCAACACGCCCCCCGTTCTTGCTCCCGGAGGGCCGCAGGATCCCCACTCACAGAGACAGACCAACCACGCTGTCTTGCATTAATATGAGCTCATTCTTATGATGAGGGACCTCAGTGTCCTATACATAAAAACAGTTTTCTAAACACAATTCCCTTCTGATCGTATTGCTGAATTCTGAGTCATGCTCTCCAAATGGAATCTATTTGATATGGGCCACCACGTGTCCTCTTGTATTTCATGAGTTAAAACCTTCACCTGCCCTGTACATCAGAATACGACTGCCTTCAACATAGGGTCTTTAAATAGGCTCAAATGTGGCCACTAGTCAGCACAGATTCTTATGCAACGTGACTACTATCTCTATAAAAGGAGGGAATTAGAACACAGAGACAGTAGGGGAGTGTGTCACAGAGAAAAAGTCCTGTGTGGACACAGCAAGAAGGTGACTATGAGCAAGCCAAGGAGGCAGGTTTCAGGGGGAAAATGTGCTCCTCCTAGATACTCCAAACTGTGCTAAAATAAATATTTATTGTTTAAGACATTGTTCTGCTATGTATGTGCTAGCAGACTAATATATTATCTTCCAGTTAGGTCCCAGGAAGCAACACCACCAGTCATACCTACAACCCTTGCGTACGAGCTGTAGCCATATCAGTTGGGAACTTCCTTCATAAGCCTTTCTTACGTACATTTCTCCTGCTGGCATAAAGATTCTTTTTCTTTTCTTCCATAGTAAAGAGAAAATGGCCACCATTCTCCACAGATCAGCTCTTCACAGAGGTAAGCATTCTAAATAAATCATCCTTTTCCAGACTGAATAAATCAAACTCCTCGAATAGCACATATAAAAAATTAGAAAAATAAAGTGAACACAGGAAAATAAATGGAGGAGGGGCGCTGACGGGAACCCGTGACGTTGTGGAAACCTCGGCGGCAGGTCTCCTTGGCCCTTCTCCCTCCTGTTGCACTTTGCGTTTGGTTTCCATGGAAACCCACTTTTGCAGATGATCGCTTCTCGCAAGAGCTGCTGGCAGATTTTTCAATTTGCATAACACGATGATTTCTGGAACGGAGAGGAAGCTGGCAGAAAGGAAGCAGGAAGGAGGGGAAGGTGGGAGCGCTAGGGAGCCTTCCTGTGCTCCAGGGTGCACCACGGAGACTCCCTGCTCTGGGAGTTAAGTCACCAGTTCTGCAGGGGGAAAAGACCTAAGTCTCTTTGTTCTCGTGGAAGTTTTATTGGTCAAATCTAGAGAACAAACACTATCAAACCTCAAGGCCTACCCATGACATAGCCCACTTCTGTTTGCAGAGAGCATGCCTAATGTGGTTGGATGGTGGCTAGTGAATCTGTGCCTGCCCCACACTTTCGGCTCAACTGGGATCCAGGTGTGGACATTCTTAAATCATCCTTAAGTCATGAATTCTTGGCTTCACCTGAGAACAAAGAACCTGGGCAAACGGTAAGATTTTCAGTTCCCTCCTCCTTGGCAAGTCTGTCACCTACCTAGACCCTCGCTGGGGGTCTGGTTCTCAGTCAGGCTAACACCACTGTTAAGGTGGGTGTCCTGCTCTGTCCTTTTCTCTAGCATTTCTCGTGCTGCCCCAGTGCTAGGACTCGGCCCACTCCTGGTACCCAGCTGCCTCTTGGGGTCTGCCCCTCCTTTGGACCCTGCCTACACACCTTCCCGAGCCTGTGGCCCTAGAGGAGCAGGTGAAGCTTCAGCTTTGCAATGGAGTCTCAGCTGAAAGTAGAGCTTGGCCAGGGCTGAGGACTAGCCCAGCAGTTAGAGCACTTGCCCCACAAGCTCAAGGCCCTGACATCAGTTCCCCAACACCACCTAAGCCGGGCATGGCGGCACATGCCTGTAATCCCAGCACTCTGAAGACTGATGCAGGAAGGAGGTTTACTGTGAGTTCAAGGCAAGCCTGGGCTTCGTGGCAAGTTCAGGACCAATCTAGACTACAGAGTGAGACCCAGTCTCAACAACAACAATAAAAAATAAGTCGACCTTGGCCACTTCCACTTGACCCCTTGTTTCTCACTCCCCAGCACTGATATGGACACAGTTTTCTCACGTAAGGAGATTTTTTCAAGGCCCCACTTGAAGGGCTCACAACACTAGAACTGGATGGCGTTTAATCAAGCTAAATTGTCCTGAGTGGACCGTTCCAGCTTTCTCTGTTCTTTGCCTCCCCTGTGTTATCTTTAAACGCTTTCCAGAGCAGGTTGGGTGGGGCAATCTTCCAGAACATGCTGCAGTTCAGAAGGCTGCCAAGTTCACAGATCTTCCTTCGCTCTAATTCAACTGTAGCAACTTGTGCAACTGGGGTTGCTGATGGGTGGTAAGGAATAGACTCACAGTGAACATCAGTCCTGATAGACCAAAAAAACATATAAATAAAAGCTCTTCACTTCCTAAACTTTTCACTAAGATCAAGTGAATCATAAAAACTCAGCAGAGCCAGGCACTGTGATACAGGCACATAATCCCAGGACTTTGGGAGACTGAGGCAGGAGAATCACAAGTTTGAGCCCAGCCTGAGCCCAGCCTGTTCAATCTCCAATACCATGCGTATGTGGGTAGAAGGGAAAAAAGCTCAGTAGATACAAGAAGCAGAAGCCCTAGGAAGTGAGTGGTCCCTCTGAAAGCAGGGGCCTCCTTCCATCTCCTCCACCACCTCATCTTCCCTTGTCCTTCCCATTCCTTGTGCCTCTCCGATCCAGTCCTCCGTCTCGGGGGGCACTGCCCCTGAAAGGAGCAAACCTAGGAAGAAATTTTGCGAGCACCCTGTAAGAGGAGACAGACGGGACAGAGGCAGATGAATTTACCTGGGAAGGTTCTTTATTTACACAACAATCGATCGAACCAATTCATAAATCAAACTATAATAAATCGATTAATTAATTAAGCAGGAAAGCAAGCATTGTTCTGCCTCCTAAAACTATTCCTGTCCTGGGTCCCTTATGCTCACCAGTGTGACTTGTTCTTGACTATCCACGACCACAGCAGACCAGCGTACGAGCATGTTCAGGGCTCGGCAGTCTGTGGCTGGATCAGGACGCGCCGATAGCTGCCCAGCTGGACAGTCACTCCTTCTCCAGGGGGTCTCGCTCTGGGGATGCGAGGAGGTGGAGTCTCGCACTCAGGAGGCGAGGAGGCTGCGGACGAGGAGCAAGACGCATAATGCGTTCAGAGTCTGTGACTCCTACCTCGACCCTGAGCTTAGGACCTGTACGGTTTATATACTACTTGTATGCCTGCAAGCTACAGATAGCAATTTTGTCGGGGTCCACACGCAGGTGGACAGGGGCTCTGGTTATCAGTCATGGGGTTCTGGTTATCGATCATACAAGGGCTTTGTCCGCAGGCTACAGATA
Organism: Ctenodactylus gundi; assembly: GCA_004027205.1. Classification (NCBI taxonomy): domain Eukaryota; kingdom Metazoa; phylum Chordata; class Mammalia; order Rodentia; family Ctenodactylidae; genus Ctenodactylus; species Ctenodactylus gundi. Next base: position 253,889 of record PVKB01000950.1, on the reverse strand, counting down.
GCAATTTTGTCACACCGGGTCCACGCGCAGGTGGCTCACAACTTATCAGTATCATACAGAACTTTAGGCAGTTTCCAGCAATTTACTTAATTGCCCTTAACTTTTACTTTGTAATCCTCATGCCGTTCTTACCAATGCCTTCAAGTATGCACTCCACCTTCTACCTGTGCTCCGGACAGGAAGCCTATCTGTTCCTGACAAAGTTACAGCTTCCTCATTCCAGATTATAATGTGCAGGACATGGTCCCTCCCTCCCTATGCTTTGAGACTATCAGGACACAGCTGTTTTGCGCACATCTGTCCTAAGGCCAGGACCCCAGATCACCTCTACAAGGACGAGGACTAGCAAGCGAACCATTCTTCTCACTACATTCCCTACCCCAGGACACTGCATGCCCTTCTCTCCTTCCATTGTTTCTTTTTTTCGGTATGGGGTTTGAGCCTAGGGCTTGCATAGCCTTCCGGGGTGCTTAGATCACAGACCTGCGCCACTGGGCCCAGTTTCTGTTCTATGATCCATGTCAGCACTCTATTAATAGTTTTACCAACCCTGTCTCTAGAATGTAAGTTTCTCGAAGACCAGGTGCTCTGGCAATTGGCTTGTGACTGAACCCCTGGAGCCTAGAACTCTACCGACACCCTCAAAAAATGATTGCATTCATGATGAACAAGGAAATGAATGAACTACAAACAAACAAGTGAATGAACAGCCTCCTAATATCGACTGCTGTCCTTTGTTTCTTTGTATTCATAATCCATTGACTTTCTCAACAAGCAGAAGGACCTGTTTGGAATCAGAAATGTGTTGAGTCATCTACCCGAGAAGACTGTTTACACAATAATTTCACATTTCCCATGAAAATGAGGAGTACAAGATAAACACACAGTTTAATCTGGAATTCATCATTAATTAATTGTAATTGACCACACATGCGTTCTGTTTCATTAATTAATAAAAGACTCAATCAGGAGGGTCTTTTATTATTTAAAAAAAGGTTTTAAAAATAAAAAATGCTACCATAGCAATAAAATTTGATCCTCGCTGTTTGCGGGAGTTTGCAATCGCGCCCATTCTCTGTCCTTGATTTGTGACTACAAAAGGAACAGCCAGGGCACTCACGGACATTCAGAGGCTTCCACGAAGCCGCGGGAGCCCGGGTTGGTGGGCGAGCCCTCTCCTGAGGGAGGTGGCAGGAGGTGACACACACATTTGTTTCTGTTTTCATACTTTAATATATAGAAGCATTTTTTGCAGTCTCTTCAGTGCCATGTTTTTCAGATTTTGGTACCTGGTTTAAGTTTTTTTGGTGCTTTCAGTTAAAGCCAGCCCCCAAGCATGGAGTTGAAGCCTCCACTAACTCCCTGAGGCCGAGAGAGCTGGGATGTGCCGGACAGAGAAGAGCATTTGCACGAGCTTTGTTCTACTGCAGTGTTATCAGGCGTGTGTCCATTGGAAATGAATCAAGAGCGTTATGAAGTAAGGCAGCAGTTTCCAACGTTCTTTGCACTAGGGACCGATTTTCCGTAGGACAGTCTCTCCACAGATCGAGAGTAGGTGGAGATGACCCTGGGGTGGTTCAAACACATCACATTCACTGTGCACCTAGTCTTCATCATCATTCCACTGTAATACATCATGAAATAATTACATAACTCACCATCATGCAAAACCAATGGGAGCCCTAAGCTTGTTACCCTGCAACTAAATAGTTCCATCTGATCTCAGCTTGTCACCAGTCCCTGGTAAGGTTTTGACGGGAGTTTGCCAGCAATTGATTTGTTACTGTTTCTTGTAATCAACCCTTCCTTCTAATAATGTTGATCTGCACTTAGAGCTGTACCCCAGCACTTGGATCGCCACCTCAGTTCCACCTCGGATCTTCAGACACAGGCTCTCACAAGGGAGACAGAACCTAGATCCTTCCCATGTGCCATCGCAGGAGGATTCAAGTTCCAGTGGGAATGGAATGCCACCCCAATCTGACAGAGGCAAAGCCTGGGTGGTGCCCAGATGAAAGGGAGTGGCTAGAAACACTGGTGAAGCTTCGCTTGCCACTCACTTCTGCTGCGTAACAAGCAGGCACACACCAGTTTCAGGGTGGGGATCCCTGAAACAAGGGGTCTTAAGAGAAACACGCAGTTTTAAAAAGTCGTCTAATAACCAGTTGATGAAAATGTTGTGACCAGAGATTCACAGCAATTTAACCTTGTATTTTCCTCAGGAGCAACATTTGAGTATTCACTACTTCCGTGTTGTAACTTTACCCGACATAGATCAAATGAAAAGAACCAACTGGACATCCATAACTGCCACGTGCAGACATGACAAAGGGCAGAGCTGAGCTTGGAACCCCAAGGAATTTGGGATTGTGAGCCCTGGTTCTGGGTCAGGGGCACTATGTCTGGCCCATGTACTAGTTCACATGGCTACTGCAGGGGGGCATCAGCAGAGGCCATCCCCGAACCCACCGATCACATCCACACCCTGTTTGGTTGTGTATTTGGAGAACCATTTTATGTTGCATAGCAACATTTCATTCACTGAGGAGTCCCTTGTAAATGGTGGTCCATGGGATTATGATGGAGGTGAAAAACCCCTATTGCCTGCCAACATGACAGATAGTGTATTGCCTTAGTGCAATGTGTCACACACGGGTTGGCTGTGATGTTGGTGTAAACACTCCTATTTCACTGCCAGTTGTCAAAAAAGAAAACACAGACAAAATAGTTGATAATAATAATCAAATTATTTTTGATAAGGCAACCATGCTTCTAGTTTTGTGTTTACTGGACTACACATTTCCTCATTAGTTTGGAGTGTGCTCCTACTTATATATATACAAAATAGTTTAAGATAAAAGTCTGCTGTGTCACACCAGCAGCAGCCTCGCACGTCTTGTGCTTACTGTGTCGTGCCCCTTGTTTCACTCTTTTCTCTAGTGCTATTTCAATCCCATAATATTTTGTTTATTGTGGCCTTACAAACAATACACTGAACTCTACAGTGTAGCAGTTTGTGTAAGTACTCTCTGTGATGACATTATTTCACAGAATGTGTCCTTGATTCTAGGTATTTTGAAGTTGTATATTTTTAATATTCTCAGTCTGAGCTAGCTGTACAACTATGGGAAGGTCAACTTAGCTTCTGTCTCTGTGAGTATAACTGCAATATTACACATTTTGGAATGTCCAAATGATGTTGGAAGCAGCTTCTAGCTCCATATGTTACATTTTTGATGATTTTATCATGGAATATTTTCTTCCTTTTCACAAAGAAAAGTACCCTGTCTTTGCCAGAGACTCAAGCGTTGTGTATCCCTTCACTAAGTGGAGAAAAGCATTTCTCACCAGAATGTCTCAAAGGCATTTGAGCAAACCACTGTGCAAATTTATACTCTTCTTCAAATAAAAGGGAAGTAGAGAATTGAAGTATGTTTGGCCTAGGATCAGGCCTGATGGGACAGGCAGGAGGAGAGGACTCCAGAAGCTGGACTATCAGTCAGGTTAGGAGACACCGAAAGCACAAATGAACCAAATAGATAGGAGGCCAACAGCTGAGTGCTCCCGTAATCCAATGATAGAAAAGTAGAGGCCACCCAATATTCCTTCCTTTTGCATCTGGCTAAAGTATCCCATAATCCCCACACATTGACTCAGCTGTTTCCATGCTATGGGATTCTAAGGTCAAGCAGACAGAGAAAACTCAGGTGATAGATCTTTGAGTCTGTGATCCCACACTGACTACGTTTCTCTGGCTTCCTACTGAAGTCTGATAGAAATGGTCTCCATCTGTAAGCCTAGAGGCTCAGATGAAGATGTTTAGACCTTGGAACTTTTCTGTGTTGGGACTTTTATATGGCTTTTGCGACTGTGCCCTGTACATGGGCGACTGTTGATTATTATCCCCAAGCCATCCTCCCAGGATTTCCATCAAAGTCTAAAATATGCTTTCATTATATCATTGCCTTATGACACTCCAGTGGAAAGCAAATCTCTGTCCTATGTGGAATTTACAGAAGCCACCTTGTGGTTGGTGGACACTTCAGGATTTGAGGCCTGAGCTATGCATTCTTTATTGACATCTCCAAGTGAGGTTCCCAAAGTGCAGTGATCAAAGGAGACGTATATGTGTCAGGGGAGAGCATCAGCTTGGACAAAGGGAGCAGGGCCCTTCTGAGTAACCCCTGTCAAGTTATCTAAGCTTCATCACCTCATCTGTTTGTTGGGAATAATTGTGTGCTTACATTAGGACCATTTGGGGTTGATATGAGGATGTTACAAGGACTAAATCATGATGTGACCTCAGGCCCAACAACCTCGCTGGTCATCATGTCTACCTAAGCTGAAAGCATTTACTGCTGATCACACAAGTATATGCCTTAAAAATTCAGTTCCATTTAGGTACAACCATGTGGCATTAAAGCAGAGCTTTACCCTTTCCTCCCCCAGGATACAAAACCAGAGAGCAGCCTTCTGAAGGGCAGCTTTTGGCGAGGATGTGACACAATCACCAGCTCTTACTCAGAGCCTCCAGAAGCCACCAGAAAGACCTGAATTTAATTTCTATGCATCCACCCTTGTTCTCCTACATCTATCATAAAATTTATTGGCTGGATTTATAATTTGGAGACAAGAATTCAACTTCTTAAAAATGAATTTAAAAATCACTGTAGACTAAGATTAGGAGTTCAAGGGATGTTTCCTCTTCACTTTCGTGCCATTTCTTCATCAGATTAAATCAAACTGGAGTCTGGGAGAAAAGAGAAGGAGTGAACTTTTGTTTTCCCCAATGATTTCTCTGCTGCTTTTGTTCATCAGCTCCTCCTGGGTCCTACCGTGTGTTTAGATGAAGAGCTTTAGTCACCATGGCAACGTGTCATAAAAGGTCCACTTATGAAAGGGCAGGTCTTCTGGTTGCCATAAGCAATGTTTCCTAATGGCTTTTCAAGGCTAGAGATGTGCTCATGGTCTGTGGGACTGTTTATTTATTTCAAAAATGTGAGTGCTTTGTGTGATCTCTAGCATTTGTTGTCAGTTAGATTTTTCCTTTCTTCTGTATGACTTTGGCTTTATGAAAACAAATTAATTTCCCAGAACATCATAAGTATCACATATCTTCAACAAGGAAACTGTTTGTTTCATAAAACCAAATGGGAAAATGCAAAGATTTGCTCCATCATTTTGGAGAGAAATAAGGAAAGCATCTTTTCAGCCTTTACCTACCAACCTGTGGTAGTTAAATCTAAGCCATGTCACCAAGAGCTAAAATCATCACACTTGGTAGATGGAAATCCTAGGGATCCGTGGCCTCCTGACTCTGGTCTCTGACAGGAGTTGCACTCCCCTTGTCTCCATCTGTACCCATGCTGATGAGCAGAATGTGAGCAGCACTGATTCATTCACTTCTTCCTTCACTGATTCATACAGCACTTAGCGTGCATAAAGTTCAGATAGACCCCCAGGCAGACACAGGATTAACTCAACATGTCATATGTCCCGAGGTTCCTACTGCAAGAAGGGTCCAAGGCTAACAGTATGGGTTTGTAATGATAATGTACTGCCAAATGACACCAGATTTATAAGCAGATTTTTCTATAATAAAGACACAAGTGCAAGCTGGACATGGTGGTTGTGACCCCTGGAGAGATTGTGTCAACCTGAGGCAATTAGGACCCACACCTGGATTAGGGTTTAGGAACCACACCTAGATCAGGGTTTAGGAACTATGCCTAGATGAGGCAATTAGGAACCAGCCTAGATTACAGTGTGAGTGATTTGTGGGCTGGAAAATAAGAGAAGGACACCCACCCAGATGTGGGAGGCCCAGATGGGAACTGGGCCTCGAATTGCATAAAAGGAAAGAAGAAGAAAGATTGTACAGCTTTTTCCTCTGGGGAGAGATTGGACTTGATCAGACCTGGCTTCCTGTTTGTGATGGTGTGAGGAGGTGCCTCTGCCTCTGCCTCTGCCTCTGCCTCTGCCTCTGCCTCTGCCTCTGCCTCTGCCTCTGCAACGTACTTCCATTGCTGCTGGCCACCCCTGAGAGGACTGTGACCTTTTGAAACTGTGAGTGAAAATCAACTTTTCCTTCCCCAAATTTGTGGATGTCAGGTATCGAATCACAGCAATGAAAAAGTAACTAAGACTTTTAAGACTAAAAGTACATGACTGTAATCCTAGCACTCAGAAGGCTGTGGCAGAAAAATTACAAGTTTGAGGCCAGCCTGGGCTACACAACAAGTTCCCGTCTCAAACACATACACAGAACAGCAATAACAACATCCAAAGTTCATTAACTCAAGAAGAATAAAAGACAAGGTTGATCTCTGCCCTATTAGAGGTTTTCCTGAGTGGCCACAGAAGAGTAGTGTGACTGTTAATCATGCTGGTTAACTTGATAAATTAAGAATCACCCAGCAGTTTAGTAATGAAAGCACAGTTCTGGGTGTGTCTGGGAATGATTGACACATCAGCTAGCCGATTGAGGGAAGAAGACCCACTGGAATGTTGGTGGTACCAATTAAAGGCCTATAGCTTAGATAGATTAACAAGGAAGGAGAAGGAGCTCCAGACTTCACGGTGGCCTTTGGGTGTCAATCCCCCGTGTCTTCAGCCTTCCAATGCAAATCCTACTCACCCTGAGATTTTACAGTGTGCTTGCAGGCCTTCGACTTTGCACTAGTGCTGCATCCTTGCCCCCTGGTTCTACAGTTCTCATCTTCCTGTTTGAGTAGCTGCTAGACCCTCCAGCTCTTCGGCGTGTGGGCAGCCACTGTTGACTCTCCTGATTTTGATCGTGTAGTTGGCCGTTTTGAGCTCTTCCTCACATCACCCTGTAAGCTTGCCTAACACATCCCGCTGCATAATGCTACATATGCACTTCCTATTGATTCTATTCCTCTAGAGAATTCAAATACAAGTAGAGAGTCAGTTTCTTTGAATACGCTATTCAAAACTCAGAGACAACCAAGGAAGGGTGATTATTTACTAGATCTTTTTAATCAGTTCTCAATAAACCATTGTACTCTCTTTGACTGATTTCTTTTGGTGCTGTTTTGCCATCATCACACACTTTATGTGTGTCAGGCTCTACAGAAGCTCCAAAGAAATAGAATCCAAAGACTGCCATTTGCTCCTCATTTAATTGGTACTCAATAAGACCCTCTCCAGGAGCCAAAATACCCTGCAACCTATCCTCCAGAGCATATTGCAGAAGCTTCAAAATGTTGACAGATTCCAAGGCATTTTTTGAAAGATAAATTTTAGTTTGATTCACATTGTCATTGTCTAACCAGATCCAACACAGGTAAGCCCCACATTCAAAAACCTCACACTCTTAACACAAAGCTATTTCACAAATAGTGCTGCCTTAGAGGTTAGGATAGAGAACTGAGGGTGAAAATCTGTTTGGGGAGACCTGGGAAAATCTCAACATGTACAGTAGCTCCTTATTCATGGCCTGTGTGTGACCTGTCAGGAAATATTAACTGGAAATAAACAATGCATGGGCTTCAAATTGTACACCATTCTGAGAATGATGAAATCACTCTGCTGTGCTTTGTCCTGGCCATGACACGAATCACTCTTGTCCTGCATAGCCACACCGCATGCTCTACCTGCTTACCTGCTAGTCACCTGATAGCTGTCTCGGTGATCAGACGGACTGCTGTGGTACTGCAGTGCCTGTGTCCAAGAAACCCTTAGTTTGCTTCATAATGGCCCAGAACACAAGAGCCGTGATGCTGGCAATTTGGACAAGCCAAGAGAAGCTGAAAATGCTTCCTCTGAGTGCACATGCGAATGTTCTCCACTTCATAAAAAAGGTCCATGTGCTGAGGTCACTGAGATCTACGGTAAGAATGAATGAATCCTCTATGAAATTGTGAAAAAGGAAAATGAAATGCATGCTACTTTTGCTGTTATACCTCAAACTGCAAAAGATACGGCCACAATACATCATAAAGTCCTTAGCTGAACTGAAAAAGGCATGAAATTATAGGGCTTGGTACTATCTTCAGTGTCACTGTTCCTCTGTGGGTCTTGAAATGTTTCCCGTGAGGACTTGGTGCAGGAACAGGCCTACCGGACCTATCTTTCAAATCCCTCTGAGAGGCACCTGTTGTCTAAATATCCAGCCAGATGCACCCAGGGTGGCACATAACCTAGGAGGGGACTAACGTGAGGAGTGTCTAGATGCGGCACACACACATAGCCTGGCAACCCACCTGAGCTCCCCTCCACCCGCCTCACTGAAGTTGCTGTCATCATCTGGTCCATGGTGCTGTTTGTTGTTCCACAATTCCCTAGTCATTACCTTCTTATGTGGTATCTCTTTAGACAGGACCCAGTATTTATTGTTTAATCTAGCTTTCCTCACATTTAATGAGGCAATTCGAAGAGTTATTAAGTCATTTTCACAAAGCCACACAGAATTAGAGTCGAGTGGTAATAATTCAAACTCTAAATCCCGTATTTCTCAGTACACTAAGATGCTCCCTTGTAAGACAGGAAATGTGTTTAACATCCTCGCTTCAGTAGCACCCTCTAAAGCCTGTTCCTTCCCCCAACCCCCAACACAGCAGCTCTATCTGTCTGCACAGCTGAGGGCAGGTTTGCACTGGGCTTCAGAGTATGGGGGATAAGGTTGCCTTGAAAATACTTGACAATTTTTCATGACTTTGCCATCAAAATGCTTTTAACATTTCCAACATGAGCTGGCAAAATTAATTCCTTTCCTCCAATTCCACTTTGAGATCCTGAAGCAAAGAGACAAATTTTTAACTTTAAGTAGATAATTTCGTTTTCGTTGCTGGGGTGAAGCACAGGGCCTTCTATATCCTAGGCAAGTGCTCTACCCATAAGCTTGACCTCCCAGTCTACAATCAGAGCTAAATTCATCTAGAGAGCACACTTTAAAGAAAAACCACTCTCTTCTCTCCAGCACACACAGACAGAGAGCCAAGAAAGCATTTCATGACGTTACTTCTCATCTCGTTCAATTCCGGAAGAGCTGCGTTTAGAAAAGCTGCTATGGACAGTGAAACAATGTGTTTTACTACGTGCCTGACCTTGGCCCACTGAGCACATGTGGTTCAAACAGTCCAGGCGCACGGCGGAGCTATAATGGTACCTTTTTCTTTTCCTTCCATTAAGGGAACTCAAGCTTGCCAAGTTACTAAGAATATTCCCGCTGTTGAGTTCCTCCCAGTTTGACACTGCACGCAATGTCTCACACACTCTGTGAACCAGCCTTGCCTCCTGCAATAGGGAACACGTACTTACGTGAAAAGAACCAAAAGGTCTAGAACCAAATCCACCCAAAACACCACGGTCACGCTGCTCCGTACCTCTCGCATACTTGGGAAACCGGAGCGCCCACCTGATGGCCGGCCGAAGCCCTTGCTCTCAGCCCATTTCCCAGCACTTAGCTCCTAATCGAAATTTCACAGTACAATACTTAAGACACAACTCTAAATCGCATCGCCATTTAAGCAAATGTGTTTTCCTAGCCATTTAACTGTACGTGATTTCCTCTCAGCTGTATGCTGCTTATGATTTGCTGTTAGTTGTTCTGGCCATTAAGCCCTTCGGTAGTTATTGGAGAATATTCTAGAATGTTCGATTTCTCTGAGAATTGAATTTGACCCAGTAGTTCAGTTAATAACCTCACCAGTTGTGTGCTTTTTGAAAGAAAGAAAGCATTTTCACCCTCAGAGGAAACATTAACTCCTAGCCCACCCGCCCCCGGCCACTCCTAACTGTCCGCTCTCCCTAACTCTTACTCTCGCAGGCCTGATGCTAATACGAGATTGTGTGAAAACTCCACTCAACAGATTGTGAGCCCTTCCAAGCAGTATTTAAAGAGTACTTCATTTGAAAGCATAAAGCCTGTTAACAAGAGAGATCACAGTTACACTATCTTTCTCCTTCTAAATGGACTTTTTAAATTTTTTATTACAGACATTTCAGATAAGTAAAGGGATAAAATAGTATAAAGTTCTAAATATACTCACGTTACAGCTCTGACAATTATTAATATTTTGCTAGTCTTATTTTATGTATCCTACGCAATCCCACTTCCTGTTTGTTTAATTAGGTGCTGGATTGCTTGCTAGAGAATTTTAAGGATACGTCGTTTCACTCCATAAATACTTCTTTTAATATGTTTCTAACTGCTAATGACATGAGGTTTGGTTTCTTTTTTCACTATTACCACCACCGTGACATAATTGTACCTAAATGGATTCAGAGAAATTCTTTATCGTCATCTACTACCCAGCTTATATTTAACTTTTGCTGACTGTCTCAAAATGTCCTTTCAGGGCCGGAAGTGTAGCTCAGAGATACAGCACACTTGGCTAGTGGCAAGCAAGATCCTGGATTAGATTTTCAGCATTGGAAGAAAATAATTATTTCTGGTTGGTTTCTTCTGATTTGGAAGCCAGATAGGCTCATATATTGCCATTGATTTTTTTTTTTTAGCTTATTTCTTTTATCCTATGAGTCTTCTATCTGCTTTCCTTTAGTCCTTGGGTGGGTGGGTGAAACTGGCTCCAGAACTCCCCATATCCCACTCTGTTCTGAATTTGTAAAGAAACTTTCTTTTAAGGTTATTTAAATATTCTCTGCATATTGGTTGTAGATGCAGTGGCTTTCTTCTTACAGGTAGCTTGCTCCTCTACAGAAATAGAGTGAGAGGGTCACAGCATAATGGCCACACCTTCATCCGCCATCTGTGTCCTCCCCATGCTGGGGCTCCCCAGCTGGTTCCCCAGAGCAGAAACTCATCTAAATCACTCCTTAGATGAGTGAAGAGTCGCCCTCTCAACCCATCCACATAGTTAAGAGAGAGGACTAGAAAAGAAAGAAGGAAAGACAGAAAGAAAGAAAGAAAGAAAGAAAGAAAGAAAGAAAGAAAGAAAGAAAGAGAATTGGCTCTTCCAAAAGCTTGAAACAGTACAACCCAACTCCTGGAAGAGTGCAGAGCCTTGAAGAAGTTGGACGCAGGGGTTGATTGCATACATAAATGGAAAACAATCAATGTAAATGCAAAACAGTAAAGCTCCTAGAAAAAATGTAAGAGAAAATCTAAATGACTCGGGGTTTAGTCATAACTTTTTAGATATCACTGATGGTAATTTTGATGAAAAGAAGCATAAATACATTAGACTGCACTAAATTTAAAATTTCTTGAACTATGAAAGGCACTACCTAAAGAATAAGACAAGTTACACACCAGGAGAAAACATTTGCAGAAGACATAACTGATAAAAGATTTATCCAAAATATATAAAGAACTCTTAAAATTCAACAATTGGAAAATGAACAATCTTGTTTGAACATGGGGGAAAATCTACCTACACACTTCACTGAAGAAGACATACAAACATTAACAAGAATCAATAAGGATTCTCAGTGTCTTGTATCACTATAGAATTACTAAATAAAATATGACATACCACTGAACACCAATCAGAACAGATAAAACCGCAAACACTGGCAGCACCAAATGCCAGTAAAGATGTAAAGGAACACATACCCATTTACTGCTAGCTGGAATGCAGACTGCTATATCTGCTTTGGAAGACAGTTTTGCATTAAAAAAACTAAAAATAATGTTTACCATGTGATAGAGCAGTAATACTCCTAAGTATGTACAGTTGAGTTGAAAATTTGTATCTGTACAAGAAACGAACATACAACCAAGCCTGATGGTTTACATTTGTAATCTCGGCTACTCAAGTAATTGAGGCAGGGGCATCACAAGTCTGAGGCTAGCCTGGGCCACCTACCAGCTCCTGGTCTCAAAATAAAAATGAGGAAAAGGCAGAATTGTTCAGGAACAGACTGTTCTGTCTGCTGTCTGCAAGCGTGTAAGGTTATGGGTCTAACCTCCAAGGAAAAGAGAACGAGGAACAAATGAGAGAGAGAAAGAAAGAGATAGGAAGGAAGGAAGGAAGGAAGGAAGGAAGGAAGGAAGGAAGGAAGGGAGGGAGGGAGGGAGGGAGGGAGGGACAGAGGGAGGGAGGGAAGGAGAGGGAGAGGGAAGGAGAGAGGGAGGAAAAAAAGAAAGATGTTTGTAGCAGCTTCATTTGTAATTGCCAAAACTTGAAAGCAAACAAACCTTGTCTTTCAAGAACTGTAGTACCTCCATCAGCACTAAAAACAAATCAGCCCTGTAATTGCAGCACTGCACAAGGTGGAGGCTGGAGGGTCACAAGTTCAAGGCCAGTCTAGGGAACTTAGGGACTTAAGGAGACGCCCACCAAAAAAAAAAAAAAGAAAGAAAGAAAGAAAGAAAACATGGGCTGGGGATGTAGCTCAGTGAGAAATCCCTGAGTTCAATCATCAGCATCTCCAGAAGAAAGATGGGAAGGAGGAAATGAGAAGGAAGGAAGAAGAAAAGAAGGGAAGAAAGTGGCTATGAAGCCAGCAGCAGACAGGAGACTCACAGGGAGCTTGAGTGCGCCTTCCCAAGTGAAGGAAGCCTTCTCTTCGCTTGGTAAGACTCTCTACTGTGAAGTCAGCTACAGGGCATTTTGAAAAGGGAAAAGCTGTGGAGACAGTGAAAAGCTTCACTGCTTGCCAGGAACTCGGAGGAAGGAAAGATGTGTAGGAGGAGCACAGGGAATTTTTAGGGCAGGAAAATCGCAATATTTGGTATGGTCCTGTAATGGTAGACACTTGTCAGGAAGCCTTTGTCTGAACCCATAAAATGTACCACGCCCAGAGTGAACCTCAGCATAAACTGTGGACTCTGCGCAATTCCAGTGGGCCAACTTTGGTTCACGGTTTATAATGTATGTCCGCTCTGCTTGGGGGTGCTGATGGTGTGGGAGGCTGAGCATATGGGGATAGGGGAGCACGCAGACACTCTCAGTATGTACATTCCAAGTGTATATGAAAGTCTAAGAAACAAAATGTGGTAGCGAATTACTGTGGATACAGAGAGCATCCCCCTCCTCAGTCATCAAGGATGTTTGCTTCCCCCACATACTTTTTTAAAAAAAAGTCTAGTGAGCCACAAGCCTCTTCCCTGAAAAAAAAAAAAAAAAAAACATGGTTAATATTCCCAGTGTGATAAATCCTATATTTTTATAGTGGTTTTAGTTTTCAATTCCCTACACTTGCTCAGGAAAATAAACCAGTGGTATAACTATCCCTAATGTATGACAACATACAAATGTTGAAATTATTAGACTTTCATTTTTGAGAAACACAAACCTCCAGCAGATCATCCAGAGAGCTCTCTGAGGGATGGTGTCCACCAGTTTCCTCTATTTTTAACATCGTGCATTAGTGAGCTAGCATTTGTTACAACTGATGACCCAAGAATGATGCATTATTAAACATCCATTAATGGTTGATAGCTTACATTAGATTCACTCTGTGCAATAAAGTTCTATGAATTTTGACAAATGCGTAATGTATCCACGATACAGTGTCATACACAGTAGTTTGACCACAGTAAGAATCCTCTGCAAGTACCCTACTCGTCCTCTCCTCTCTGGTTACCTGGAAACCTCTAATTTTCAGTTTTACCTTTTCAAAAATTTCATAAAGATCGAATTATGTGGCTAGCTTCTATCTAGGCTGACTTATTTCATTTCAAAGTATCTGTTTAAGATCCTCCTTTTTCATGACTTCATAGTTTCTTTCTATCGCTGAATAATATTCTATTCTGTAGATGTATCAAATTTGTTTAGCTATTCATTTATTAAGATATCTTGTTTGCTTCCACTGTTGTCAAATATGAATAAAGCTGCTAAAAATGTTTACGTGCAAGTCTTTATGTGAATGTAAGTTTTCAGTTCAACTCAGTAAATGCCTAGGAGCTAGATTGCTGCATCGTATCCTAAGGTTATATTAAGATTTGTCTGTAAGAACCTGCTAAATTGTCACCTCCAAAGGGGTGGAATACTTTCCTATCCCCACCAACAATGAAAGAGAGTTTCTGCTGGTCTGCTTTCTTGACAACATTAGGTACTGTCTATGTTCTGGGCTTAGTCATTTTAACAGTTTTTGTAGTGATTTTAATTTTCAGTTCCCTAATGACATATAACACTGGGCATTTTTCATATCTTTATTTCCATCTGTGTATTGTTTTTCTTTGCTAAGATTGCCATAACTGAACACCTCCAACGAGAAGTCTTACACAGCCAAACGGTATTTTCTTACAGTTCTGAAGATTTTAAGTCCAAGAACAAAATGCCAGCAGAGTTGTTTTTTCCTGAAAACTCTCTTGGCTAGCACAACTTCTGGTTGTGAACTCGTACGACCTTCTCTTCTTGTGCACACACATATCTAAGCTTCCTGTTCTTCTGGGACACTCTCGAGATTACACGGGGATCTGTCCTCACATGGAGGTGTGTGCCTGCAATTACCAGCACGCTAGGAGGCTAAAGCAGGAGGAACTCAAGTTCAAACCCAGCATGAGCACGTATCTCCACTGGTGATTTATCTGTTCAGATCTCTTTTGCCTGCTTACAACACGGTTGTTTTTTATTGATGAGCTTTAAGAGTTCCTTGTACACTTTGGGTACGTATTTTATCAGATGTGGATTTTGTCGCTATTTTCTCCATGCTAGTGACTGGTCTTCTCAATCTCTAGGCAATGTCTTTCAAAGACCAGAGATTTTAATTTTAACCATTTCAAGTTTTCCATTTTTTCTTTCTTGGGTTGTGTTTTTTGGTGTTGCATCTAAAAACTCATCAAATTCAAAGGTCTACACATTTTTCCTGTATTTTCTTTTAGGGCTTTTAAGGTTTTGTATAATACATGTAGGTCTGGATGACCCACGTGGAGTTCAATGTGAGGTCTGTGTCTTGTTTTTGTGTCTAGGAGTCTGCACTGCTCAGAGTTCCCCAAAGAGAATCAATAGGATATGGATATGTACGTAGATACAGTTGACTTGTGCAATTTTGGAGGCTGCAAATCTCCAGGACGTAGCTGTCTGCAAGGTGCAGGGCCTGGCATGCAGTCCAAGTTCAAAAGCCACAGAAACAGAGCAGGTTGGGTAACTCTCAGTACAAGACCAAAGACCTGATGACCCAGGGGAGCCGCTGGTGCAGTTCTTAAAGTCCAAAGGTTAGATGACCTGAGTTCTGATGTTCCAGATCAGGGAAAGAAATACGTTTCAGTTCCAGGGAGAAAATAAAAGAGAATTTCTCTCCTTTGTCTGTATGTTCCAATGGGGCCCACAGCTATTTGGATGGAACCCACTGGCCTTCAGGTTAGATCTTCCCAACGCAATACACTGACTCACATGCCAACGCCCTCTGAAATCCACCTGACAGACACACCCAGAGATTAGGGCTAGGGCTTTAGCAATAGGATTCCTTAAGCCAGTCAAATTGACACCCAAAACTAACCACTAATGTCCAGTCATCCCAACGTCATTTCTCCAAAAGACAACTTTTTCTCCACTGAATTGTCCTGCTTCTTTGTCAAAGATTACTAAACATGCTTGTCTGAGGCTACTTTTGCGCTCTTATCTGTTTCATTGATCCGTTTGCCTTTTCTTTCACCAAAACTACAATGTCTTAATTACTATAACTGCATTTAAGTTTAGAAGCCAGATAGGCGTCAGTACTCCCAATGTGTTCTTCTCCAGCATTGTGCTGGCAACTCTGGGTCTTTTGTTTTTCCATATAAACTGTAGAATCAGGTTATCACCATGCACAGAAAAATTTGCAGGGATTTCAGGAATTGTATTAAATCTATATGAACAGACATTCTAACAATTTTGAGTCTACCTAGTCCATGATCATGAAACACGTTTTCGCTTGCTTAGTTCTCCATTGACATATTCCATCAGTGTTTTTAATTCCCTTCATAAAAAGATTGCACGCATTAAGTTAGACTTGTACCTAAGGATTGCATCTTAAGACTGCTAATGTAACAATATCGCGTAGTTTGGATTTCAAATTTTATTTGTTCATGATATTACTTCAGAAAGCAATTTTTGTACATGAATTTTATATCCTACAATCTTGATATAATCAGTTATTGATTCCAGTAGAGTTTAGTTTTTGTTTTATTTTTTAATTCTTAGGTATTTTCTATACAGACAACTACATCATCTGTGAACAGTTTTTCTTCTGTATAACTCATGTTTCCTTTCCTTATTTATTGCCTTATCTGGACCTTTTATCATAATTAAGAAAGGAATGGTAAGAAAGGGCATTCTTTTCTTTGTCCTTGATCTTAGGGAAAAGCAGTTTTTACCACTAAATATTAATATGATGTTAGCTCTATGTTATAAATAGATGCTGTTTGTCAAATTGTTATTCATGTTTCCTGAGAGCTCTTAACATTCATGGGCATTGGATTTTGTCAACTGTTTTTTTCCACACTTACAGGTATGATGGTGTGACTTTCTTCTTTAGCCTATTGGTGTGATTATATATATTGATTATTGATATCAATAGTCCCTTGCAAACCTGGGATGTTACCAGGTCATACAACATAATTATGGTTATGCATTGTTACATTCAAAATATTAAGGTTTTACTGAATATTTTTGCATCTATATTCGTGAGAATTATCACTATGTAGTGCCCCTTTCCTATAATGTCCTTAAGCATATTTAATATCACAGGGATGCTGACATTACAAAATGACTGAGAACTGTTCTGTTAGCTTTGACTTTCCAGAAAATATTTATAAAACACATATAATTTCTTTACTAAATACATGGTTGAATTCACTGGTAAAACCATTCAGGCATGGTGTTTTATTTTGAGGAGATTACTGTGTATTCCATTTACTTATTCAATATAACTTATGTACCATACAGTATATGTAGATAAACCATATAGATTGGATTTGCTATAGGCCTATTGCAACTACTTATGTATCTTTGTTTTAGTTTTGGAAGTTTTTGGATATTCAAGGAAAATTTCTTTCATTTCATATAGATTATTAAATTTGTTAGCAGAGAGTTTTTCACAATATTTTGTTATTTTATACCTACTGTCAACAGGACACATATTGATGCTAAGGATGTTATGTTTGGTGATCCCTTTTTCACTATACAAGGCCCCTCTTGGTCAAATTTTGAGATTTACTTGTCTGAGCTTGACACAGCTCCTGCATCCTGCTTTTGGTGGGAGTTAGCATTGACATCATTGTATTCAGCTGTGTCTTTTTATTTGAAATTGGTTTCTTATGGTAAGTTGGGTTGGACCTTTATTTTTAATTCCATTCTGATAGGTTCTGTGTCTCAGTCAGTGGATTTCGATTACTCACAAGCAAAGTGGTTGTTTCTACCTTTGAGATAGCATCTGTCATGTTTGTCTCAGTTTGATATTTGCTTCACTTTTTCTTTTCTCCTTAAGCAACTGTCTTCTCTTTTCCTGCTCTGATTTTAATCAAGCATTTTGTGTGTTTACATTTTCTCCCTTATCTATTTTTTTGGAAGTAGAAAGTAACTTCATTGAGAGAAGTATCAAAGGAAAGTTAAAGAGAGAAGCAGAGAACTCTGACAAGCAGAGGATGGACTAGGGTGCCAATTATTCAGTAACTTACAGTCATCTTTATACAGAGGGTTTTTTTACAGATCATGCATATTTATTTTGGTGTACCTGGTTAGCCTTTACTGAACTCATATTGGCATGAAAATTACTGATTGATACAGATTTGTTTAAAACCTAGTCTATTGGCTTTAAATAAAATCAAGTTTGAAGGTTCAAGGTAAGTCTCCAAACTGGAGCACCAACAAATATAGCAGAGGAGCCCACAATGCCCTTCACGATTTTGTTAACATAGTTTTGGCTTTCAGAGCCCGTTTAGTTGTTTCTTTTTACCATTTATTCTGCATTCCAAGATTTCCTGTCTTTTATTTATTTTTTTAAAATCTGTATTATTGTAGCTAACTTCATTTATTTTTTATTTTGTAATTACATGAATTCAAGATTCTATAATGCATTAAAGACATGAGGTTTGGGGAATCAGCGAGTGTCTCTGTCCACCCCTTTTTCAGAAGTTCACCACTTTCCGAGCTGACCATTGCCTCTCTTTTTACCCTGTCATTCATGTTGGGACCTTTTTATGTCATTATTTTTGTTCATTTCTTAAGAGGGACACCCATCTATAGTCAGCCTTCTGTGCTTGGTCCATGTTACTGCATATTATTAAATCAAGGTGGCTCCATTTTCATTCAGACACTTCATACCTGTCTTTATTTACGACTGTATGGTATTCCACTTTAACAATTCCTCAAATGATGGGAAGGTAGGTTGTTTTCCGGATTTGGCTGTTATGAATTGTGCTGTAATAAACATGGATATACATGTGTCTTTTTGGTATGTTGACTTTATTTCTTTTGGGAACATGCCCGGTAGGGCAGTAGCTGGATCAAATGGAATTTCCATTCTCACCTTCCTAAGGAATCTCCAGACTACGTTCCATAGTGGTTGTACCAGGTTGCACTCCCACCAACAGTGAAGCAGGCTTCCTTTTTTTCCATACCCTCACCAATAATTGTTGTTTTTTGAGTTCTTGATGTGGGCCATTCTCACTGGGGTGAGGTGAAAGCTCAACATGGCATTTCTCTAGTGGCCAACAACAAAGAACACTTTTTCATATGCATGTTGGTCATTTGTACATCTACTTCTGAGAAGCTTTTCATTTCAGCTGCCCACTTCTTGATGGAATCATTCATTTTAGGGGGGGTTTATGCTTTTGAGCTGTTTGTTTATTCCAGATATTAATCCTTTATCTGAAGTGTTACTGGTGAATATCTTCACCTTATTGATTGTTTCTCTTGCTGTGCAAAAGCTCTTTAGTTTACTGTAGTGCCATTTGTTGATACTTTTTGAGATTTCTTTTGCAGTTGGTGATCTGTTCAGAAACCCTTTCCTGTTCCTATGTGTTCTAGGGTTTTACCTATTTTGTCCTCCAGTAAATTCAAATAACTCTACATCAAAACAGAAATATTGAACTTATTGGCAGACAAAATAGGTATCAATTTTACTTTTAAGAAATTTCACTGATTACTCTTGAGTTTGTAATGCACTTTTGCAACTTACCTACATTTTCTTTCAAATAACACTATACCATTTCTCAAATAATGAATGCAATGTATAAGAAAGTACAATATTCCCAATTTATTTCTTTCACTCCTTACAATATTGCTGGCATTCATTCCACTTAAGCATTAGCTATTATCACTCAATAAATTATCATTATTATAAACAGTTACATATTAGGTCAATTAAGAATTGCATATTAGGTCAATTAAGAGTAATAAAACCAAAATAATTTTACTTCCAAAATGCCTTCTTTTCTATATATCATATGTATCTAACTTTGACATATATATATATGTCTAAATCTAATGTAATTCTAGTCATTGTTCATTTATAGATAACAGTTGATTTGTGTCCTCAGACTTTGTTGTTTTTCTACCTTTAGCAAGCCTTGAGGGTTTCTGGTTGGAAGCTGTTTATAATAGCAATGGAGGTGAACAGGGTGTCAGTGTGAAGTTTTTGTTAATCTGATTGTGTCTACTATTTGCTGCAGCTGTAGGTAGAAGCGCTTTAGATCCCTCTTCATTTTCTTGGCATTTTTATTTTGTCTTCTGGTGTTGTCTTTGGTTTGATGTTATCTTGCAGCTCCTTCACTTGTAATCTACTATTGTTCTGAAGCTCTTCTGATTGGTAGAAAGATCTTCGTTGGAAAACAATTCTACAATCTTAAATTTTAATTTCATAGCTTAGTGGGCCTAAGACCCTGAGCTCTGTCTTTCAGAAGCATTTCTTAACCCCCTTTTTCCTCCTCCCCTAAAGTGAGACCAAAAGGATCCTAAAGACCTGACATTATCTAATTGCCCTTCCTTTGGATCAGAGGAAGCTCTCCTGGCACAGCAGGTCGTTGTTATGGATAATGCTCTAGGTTGATTTCAAAGGACTATTTCTTCCCTTCACATGCCTGAGGCATGAGGAAATTTTCTCTAATTTTACAGCAAAAAAATCCAGTGGAACGTCTGTAGGTAAAACTAAGAATGGATAGAAAATAGGCAGAAAGGAGATTAAGAAACTCATGACTTTAAAATCATACTTCAAAGAAAATCTGCAGCTTTAGGGTATAATCAAAGTTACCCAAAGGTTACGTTATGGTTTGGATGTGGATTGTCGACCAAATCCTGATGTTTGGAAGGTGATTCTATTGTGGGAATTAATCCATTGATTTCCTGTGCTGCTGAGAGATGGGTCCTGCTCAGAGAGGCAGATCATTTGGGACTTGACCCAGAAGAGGCAGACCACTGAGAATAACCTGAAAGGTTATAGCTTCCACTAGCACTCTGCTTCCTGTCCACCATGGGATGAACAGCTTTCTTCCTGCTAGACTGCCTACCAAATCCTTTTACCTTTGCTAATTAATCTTGAGTGGACAGAGATCTCCTGAAACTATGAACAAAAATAAACTTTTCCTACCTAGAGTTGTGGGTATCATATACTGTGTCCAAACAATGAGAAAGTAACTAAGACAGAAATTGGTACCAGAGAGGTGAGGTCATTACTGTTACCTGACCCAGTTTGTAGGAAGAAGCTAGAAGAAGCTAGAGAAGTTAAGCACTCTTCATTAGGACTATAGGAAAGGCATCCTGTGGGCAGCTCAGGGGTCAATAAGACTTCATCCTTTGCAAAATCAGAGATGCAAAGGCAAAAGATTTTGCTCTGAATACAGAACCTAGTTATCTCAGTTACTTTTTTGTTGCTGTGACTCCATATCTGGCATCCACAAATTTAGGGAAGGAAAGGTTTATTTTAGCTCACAGTTTCAGAAGGTCACAGTCCACTCAGGAGCTTAGATTTTAGAAAAAGGCCTTGGAGGCTGGACAGTGTGCCCCAGAGAGGGCAGTGTATGCAGTTCTGAGAGCAAAGCCAGAAGTGCAATGGCAACGCAGAAATTTAGAGATACCAGGAACATGGATTGTCTTCTGATCATGAGCAAAGCCAGCCCAGAAGAGAAGCCACAGGAGGTCGCAGTAGGAAGCAATGCTGCAGTTGCAGGACTGCCAGTACTATTCAGAACCAAGATCACACTGCGATCTGCCTCAGGTACTGGTCATGGAGCTACGGGATTTAATGGAATTATGTGATTCAGTGTTTGGCCCTTTGCGTTTTAGTCTTGCCTTGTCCAGTTGCTTTCCCTTCTCTTACCTCTCTTCCTTGGGGAGTGGGAATGTTTACCCTATCCCACTGCATGTCAGAAGTGTTTAGCTTTTCTTTGATTTTCACAGGAGCTCAGAGCTAAGAATGCGCCTTGAGTGTCATAGGAGACTTTGGGTATGAGCTTTTTAGCAGTGCTGGAACTGTTATGACTTTGATAACTCTTAGAGGTGGACTAAATCCATTTTACATAGGATGGGGACATGAGTCTTTTGGGGACTGAGGATGAGATGTGATGGTTTTTATCTGGGATGTTTCTCAAAGCCTCCTTTTTGAAAGGTGGTTAAGTCATGGGAGTTAATATATTAATATCCTGTGCTGTTAAGAGCCGGGGCCTGGTCAGACAGAATGGATCAGCGGGGCAGATCACTGAGAAATGACCTAAAAGGATACACAGTGGCTTCACCGTGGCTCTAGCACTCTGCTTCCGCTCCACCAGGGCATGAACAGCCTTTCTCCTGCGAGGCCCTCTACCAGACCCTTCTGCCATTGCCAGCCACCTTTGAATAGACTGCGACCTCCTGAAATGGTGGGCTAATAAAAGCCTTTCCCCCCTTACATTGTGAATGTTGGGTATTGTGTCCCAGCAATGAATAAGAAACTATGATAGTTTACGATGCCATTTTTTTCTTCCAGAAAACTCCAAGAAGAACATTTCATAAGAGGTTTAAAAATATTTTAAGCCTGACCTATAATCCCAGTACTCTGGAAGCTGAGGCAGAAGAATTTCTCTGAGTTTGAGGCCAGCTTTGGCTACCTAGTGAGTTCAGGACCAGTCTGGACTACGGAGCAAGTCTCTGTCTCAAAAAAAAAAAAAAAAAAAGATAGCCCTGTAAACTGAGCCTGTGCTTCCCTTCCCAGAAACTGCCATTCTTAAGAAAAAGCACAACTAAGGGACAGCTAATCTCTAAACTTCAACCCAGGCCAACTGCTTCCATTCTAACACAGTCCACGTGACAGACAATAGTAATACGTGTCTTATATTGCCCATCTTGAGGACATCCCTAAGACCACATTAAAAAACAAATAAGAAACCTCAGCTTACTTGAGCGTAGTGGAGTTTGCCTGTAACCCCAATACTCTGGGAGGCTGTGTTTACATCCAGCCTGAGAACTTAGTGAGACTGCCCCAAATTTTTAAAAATAAATTTATAAAAGGTGGGAAGGATGGGGGTATAGCTCACTGTGAAAGCTGTAGGCTCAATCTGAGTACGAGAAAGAAAAAAAAAACCTTTCTCTTCAGGGCCACACTCTACTTTCTTCTAGTGTTCACTTTCTAAATTCTATTTTATAAGCTTACAAGTGCCTCTTGCTGACGTATGCTGACAATCCTTTTCCTGTGATGTAAAGCAGTGAACCTACAACCTGTCCCACAGGTGGAGTGAGGGAAGAGCGCCATCTCCTCTCCGGAAGATCTCTTCAGACTCATCCAGTGAAACACTGAATGAGAACGTGAGAGTGCACGAGGCAACCGTCCCCAGAGAGTTCAACTCAGCGTTGTCAGCTCACAGCACCCGCCATTTGTCAAGCCCTGCCCGTTGCTGGCTCTAGCAGCTTGTGTTCAGGATCAGCTGATCTGAGCCAGGACTCTCTGAAGTTACCCATCTCTTCAGTTTTGGGGGTGGTAATTTACCCCGTGACCTCAATTCTCTGGGGCATCTAAGAAAAGTCACTGATTTTCAGTTTAATTTTTTGTTGTTGTTGAGGATAGAAGTGATCTAAGCTCTTTACATATTGAAGCCAAAACTGGATGCTTGTAAATAATTTTATACATAAGCAATCCATAAAATAATACTCAAATGACAGGAAAACAAATCATCGGCTCCCAGAATCTCTATGCTTATCGCAGAACCTAGGGGCAGCCTTGGCACACTCAGCTCTTTCTTTGTTTCGTCCTAAGTGTTTGTTTGTTTGACTTGATCCATCTCGGGGCCTTCTGTGATTTTGCATTTGCTAAGCAAACGTTGTATCACTGAGCTTCAATCCCATCTCTGTAAATTTCCCAGCCTGTGGTATCAGTTACAGCAGGGCTAAAGACCCTTTTTTCTGCCGAGGGCCATTTGGATAGTTGCGGTATCATTTGAGGGCCATATGAATTTGTCAACATAAAAATCAGCCTGCTATATTTGGTGAAGCATTTAACTAACTCACCCCTACTGTGATGGTTGAAATGGCTTCTCTTTAATCATCAGAGACAAGGTCATAACGTCACAAGAAATTGCCTCATTATGATGTGGCCCTCGGGCCAGAAGCTCTTGACCCCTGAGTTACAGCAATGGAAAATGGACTGGGACAGATCCCAGGAGACATGTCACACCATGCCAGAATATACAGGGAAGCACAGAAGGCACAAGGAGGGAGGGAGAAGTGGCAAAGGCCGTGGTGGTGGCTTCCACGGGAAAAAATGCGGGAGGCCAGTAAACAGGCTCAGGACTGGCTAATGTCAGTAACCTTTGTAGCCTTGGAGTATTGGACTGTTCCTCCTCATCTGGAACCTTGCTCTGAGGTCATGTGAGCATGGAACTAGTAGCCCATAGAATGAGGTCCCAGTGTTTTGAGGGAAAGAGGAAAGATCTATATCTGGTCTCTGATTATCCAAACTCATTGACTTGTCCAAGATCATGAGTACAAGAAAATCCCATTAAAATGGGAAAATGAGTTTATTCACAATGTGGCCAAATTAGGAGGGCAGCTGGTCCAAATTTTTCTCAAGCGCCCGGGAGCCCGATTTGTAGGAGAACAAAAGATGGGAAACGAGCACGGGTCAGCATAGCCAGGCATTAGCCACACGAGGGCCCAGAAAATGGTGAGAATCTAGCTCTATTGACATTCCTTGGCACCAGGGTTGAGATGAAAGTTTCACTCTCAGTGCAAGAAAACTGAAGTGCTTCTTTTTTTATTTTTAATCTCAACTTTTAAAGATCTGTTGTAACTTCTAAGTTATATCAGTAAAGGCAGTGGTGTGATGTGAGGTGTGAGCTGTAGATTGGCTTGCTCTTGAAAGACGCACCTCTCCCGGAGGACCTGCAAGGGAGCCGCGAGCCACAGCAGAGGCCAGGGAGCCCAGGCTCGGCAGGGTCAGGGCAGGGCGAGTAGCACAGGCCTATACAATGCGCTGAAGCATCGAACTGACTGAGCTAGAAATGGGACTTAAAGTAAGTCCCTCTCCATGTTCAAGTGTGCCTAATGACGGCAAAAGAGACAAAAAGCCACGCTCCCACGGTGTTACCTACAGACACCAGATTTTACAAACAGAAACGCCACCCCATCTTGCCTAGCCTTTGGACCTATTTACTGGAAAATTCTTTGGCTTTCATCCCAATCTCTCTGAGCGGTTGCCCTGGGAAACGCTTGTATTACAGAACTTAGTGGTAAATTCGTCTCTCTAAATGGCTGGTGCATGGGGGAGATGAGTATTGTAGGCATTTATAATTTGAGAACAATCAGTTTCTTCCTCGGGGAGAGAATCTAGGTAATTAAAAAATATGATTATTAATGTAAGAATAATGGAACGGTGATTCTGCCAGTTTCTAACAGCATTAAAATGTCTTTAACCACACAAGATTTGTGGGAAGGAAAGCTAATTGACAAGCTAAGATGAAAACTAATTTGGAATACAATTAATTTCGGGACTCTTGAAAAGTAATGCTTTTACATTACAGCAAATGGTTGCAACTAATTACTATCGGAGGAATACTTGTAAACTGACTGCATATTCTTTATTTAACACGGTTTCTGTGGTTGCTTGAATGCTTATCTGTGGGAAGGTCCAGTTTTCAATTTTAAATAATTACTAAAAATGAAAAGAGGACATGATCGTCCCACTAAGCCGTGGGCGTGTACAAAGGAACAATCGTGGGTCACATGGACCATTGGGTAGCTCTATTTTGTCTTTGCAGGGAAGGAACCTGGCCAGGCCTTCGTACTGAGCTGTGCCCTTGCTCCTTTTCATTTTTCATTTTGAGATAAGGTCTCAATAAGTGGCTAAGTTGTTCACACTGGGCTCGAACGTGCATCCTCCTGCTTCAGGCTCCGCAAGTACTGGGATTACAGGCCTGTGCCCCTATGGCTGGCTGGGCTATTCTTTTTTGCAGGGGAAGGGGTGTGCCCTGGGGGTGAAACCCAGGGCCTTCACACTAGGCTACATTGCCAGCATTTTTTTTTTTTTTTTTTGAGACGGGAACTTCCTAAGTCACTAAGATTGGCCAAGCTGGGCTTAAATTCATAATCCTACTGCCTCAAGTTGCTCAGAGTGATGTGGTTATAAGCTATGCCTCATGGGCAGTTCCTTACTGCTGTCTGCCTTCTTTCAGCCATCAGAACATACCTTCTTCGCCCCCACCCTCTGCGTGCGGTACATCTGTACCATACTCCCTTGGCAGAGGGTTCCAGCTCCCCTCTTCCCCTGTCCAAACCCAAACAACAACAACACCTGAAAAAGAAACAAAAAGTCTTGCATGTCATGTACCACAGCTAAGTTTTATTATTATTATTAGCATACAAATCACTTAATAATCTTATAAAGTAGAAACTTATTTTTTCCCACTTGGAAGATAAGGAAACAGAAGTGCAGAGAGCTTGGGTAATTTAGCCAAGGTCACCAGCAAATAAAAAATCAGAGTCCTGTTTCAAAGCAGAAGTTTAACTCTCTGAGGGACTCCAATAGCTACTTCAACCTGGCTTCCAGTGTGCAGTCCTGTGTCCCATTCTCCCTCGCCATGCCAAGGCAGAGATCTGTGCCCAGCAATGGCCGTGCTTCGCAGGGTGCCTTTCCCCTCCGAGTCCAGTGGCACGCACTGGCCTGCCTTAATCAGACTCACACAGAGGGCCCAGGACCACAGGCCACCTTCAGGATTTGAGACTGCCAATCCAGATGCTACGTAGAAAGGTATGTGAATAAAAAATAAATCCGAAAACAACAACTGCCATTGTGGACTTTTTTCCTCTGAAATTGCAAAAAAAAAAAAAAAAATGATTAAGGAACAGCCTATCTCTCTGCTAGCATCAAAACTGACTTGAATCAATGAGAACGCTCTAAGGAAAACCGCTAGCACGTGTCATTTTGAAGCCTGCATTGAGCTGGAAGCCCTGGTAATGGGTTCCTTCCCTCCAGTGCCATCCTGCCCGCCTTCCAATACCTCACGTTAGCCCATCATGGAATTGACTCCAGCATCTTGACTCTTCAATGTCAAGTTATACAAACTAATTGCATGAATACCTGATTCTTCTATCCTCTTCCCATTCACACTCTTTAGCAGGATTTTGCAGCAATTCTCACTAAAGAAGGAAGGAGATCTACTCCATGGTCCTTGTATATTCCCTAGCCTTGAGGCACATTCAACCAACAGGATATAGTGAAAACAGTGAGCTGCCAATTTTAAGCCCACACCTCAAGAATTCTTCATTACTGGTGTTAGTTTTGGTGCCACTAAGGTTCTGTTCAGAAAGTCTTTGCCAGTGTCTACGACTTATAAGTGCTTTACCTATTTTTATCTTCCAGTACATTCAGTGTATCCATTTTAATACTAAGATCTTTGGCCCATTTTGATTTGATTTTAGTACTGGGTGAAAGATAAGGGTCTAGATTCATTCCTCCATAATATAGGCAAATCCTTCCCCGGGAATCATTTGTTACAGAAGCTGTCTTTCCTCCAGCACAGGTTTTGGGTCCCTTTGTTAAAGACCAGATAGCTGCAGATGCCTGTGCTTGTTTCTGCATCCTCAATTTTATTCTGTTGATCAAAATATCTGTTTTTGTGTCCGTACCATGCTGTTCTTACCATTGTAGCTTTATAAAATAACTCAATGTCCAAGGTTGGAAAGCCCCCCATTTTGCTCCTGTTGCTTTTCTGTTCTTTGTGACACCCAAAATATGAATAATTTAAAGAGCAAAATAAAGGACAGTAAGTAATGAAGAGATAGACTTTGTGGAGGTGAGAAGGGGGTTCGAGAATAG
Organism: Ctenodactylus gundi; assembly: GCA_004027205.1. Taxonomy (NCBI): domain Eukaryota; kingdom Metazoa; phylum Chordata; class Mammalia; order Rodentia; family Ctenodactylidae; genus Ctenodactylus; species Ctenodactylus gundi. Next base: position 226,757 of record PVKB01000950.1, on the reverse strand, counting down.
GAGTCATGGGAGGGTGGGGAAGGAAAGAAGAAATAAAAATAGTTAAGATGCAAGATGTACCAGTTCTTGCATCCCACAACCCAAACCACCACTTGCACACACTGGAATGTAATGGCTACACTGTCTCGGTCAGTACACAGAATCTGAAAAAGCTTTCCTCTCAGTAGACATGACTTTGATGACTTTATCTCACTTAGAAAAGGAAATCAGGCTACAGATAACCCAGTGAAATGTTTTTAGGTGGCTTCAAATGTATTGTCTCAGGAAGATGTGAGGATTTCAATGATTCTATTTTTAGAGTCCAGCAAGAATTTTGGGATATAAGACAGTGCAAAGCAATTAAAAGTAAATATTTTTTCGGGGCATTTGCAACTCTGGGGAAAAGCGTCTTTTAGATGAACTTAATCCTTATTTCATTTTCCCTGGCTGGCTGGATTGCTCACTTGTAGCCTTCTTGGAAAGCCATCCTAACCACCACACCTCTAGCCACAGCCCCTTGCCATGAATTCTTAGGACCTATGCAACTTTCTTCTAGTCGGACTTGGACAGGAGAGCCTGATATCACTGTAGAGAATCTTTATTACCCCTGAGCTCAGCACAGCAGCTGGAACATTAAAAGGAGAACCAAAAAAAAAAAAAAGCAATTAAAAAATGTGTTGAAGACAAGCGGGGAGGCTGAAAAAATTCCACGTTAGCTGGTAGGAATTTTAGAATCAGTCACCTGTGCTTTGTGGAGAAACAGGCTGCTCCCTTTAAATGACTATTACCATCCATGTCCACTTGCTCGTTGGTTTCAGACCATGTCTCCAGGGAAAATTACAAGTCCCTCTGAGTTACTCATCTAAGTGACCCTGTGTAGCATTTATTCGTTATAATCTGATTAGAATACTAAATTCTGCATATATCCACCAGTAGGAAGCGTTCCCATCCACCATTTTGAATATGCTCAGGAACGCACCCACTTCCTCCTATGATGATTAAGTTTTCCAACACGTTTGTGCTTTTTTCCCCAGTAAAAACCTCCACTTCCTCCATTTGGGAAATACTGGGGGTTTTCTGGCGGGTTCTTTCCTTACTTATACACAAGATACAATGCTGTTCACTACTTCATGTACAGTTGTGTGTATTGGCCTTGCATTCATGAGGGAGTGATCAGTTACACGACACCAAAGGTGCTTAAGGGTGCTTGTGTTTTTCAGGATGATCCAGAGAAACAGAGTCAACAAGATGGATAGAAGGATGGATGGATGGATGGATGGATAAAATTATTCATGTGATTATGAAGGCCAAAAAGCCCCAAAATTCACCATTTAGAAGCCAGAAATCTAGAATATTTGGGGGTATGATTCAGAATCTGAAGGCCAGAGAACTAAGAGAGCTGCTAGTGTCAAACTCATTGGAGGGCGGGAATGAGAGGGAGGCATAGTTGAGTTCCTCCCCCCTCCTCCTCTTGTTCTATTCAGGAGCTCTACAGATTGGACAATGCCTACCCACAACACAGACAGCCATCTGAGCTACCAAGTCCACCAGTGCAAAGGCTAGGCTCATTGTAAACACCTTCACAGATATAGAAAATGTGTCTGCTCATCCTATGGCCTCGTCAAGTGACAAAATCAATCAGTAAGGTAGTGTTTGCATTTTTTTACTTCTATATGATATTTTGACATACTATACACTTCAAAAACAAAATACTGACTGAGCGATCTCATGGATGCTTTAGATTCTGCTGTCAAATGCTGGGTTTTAGATCTTTTCATCAAACTGAGTTTCCCTACAACAGAGGTTCTTGAAATATTTATTGATGAGTAAACAGAAAATGAGGGGCTGAGGGAATAGCTCAGAGGTCGAAGCAGTTGCCTAGCAAGTGCTAAGCAAAAAAGTTTGATTTTCCAGCACCTCATAAGCTGAGTGTGGTGGTGCACAACTGTAATCCTAGCACTCATGAGGCTGAGGCAGGAAGGTTGTCGTGTGTCTGGGGCCAGGTGAGAGAGGAGAGAAGGAGTCCCAAGCTCTGGGCCTATTGAGTTGAAGCTAGAGCCAAACTCTGGGTCTGGCACAGCTCAGAGGAAGGAACGTGCTATGAAGGGCAGGCCTTCACTCCACATAATCACAATAAGCTATAACCAACTTTGGCATTTTGAGGTGACTTTATTAACTTCCAAAGTCCTCTCTCTCTCTCTCTCTCTCTCTCTCTCTCTCTCTCTCTCTCTCTCTGTGCTTATGTTAGGGTCAACGGCAACTATGGATTTTGCCACCTCAGGGTGTCTCCCACAGGTGCTGCTGGTTGTATCTTCCTTCTCATTTTTGAAGACAAGGAAAAAAGTAGAGAAGCAAATAGAAATGTCTTTTTTTTCAGAACCTAAGCTCTGAGCAAGAGCTACAGCTGAACAGTAGAGCACTGGTCTGTCGTACATAAGGCTCTGGGTTCATCCCCAGTATTGCAGGGGAAAAAACACCTCAATGCTTATTCATGTGGGGTTCCTATAATGGATGTTGAAAGCCTAACAAACTCAGAGCCTCAAAATCCCTCCTTGCAAGCACGCAGCACCTCCTTTGGCCCAAAGCCACATGCTCACCTCTACCCAAGCCTTGGAGAAAAGGCTGATTCCAGATGGGATCCCTGCCACTGTCCCACTCGGAGCTACTCAGCACGAAGCTCTTCAGACTTCCAGTTTCCACAGGTTATAAGGAAACGCAAGGGATGCTGGAGACCATAGTAATGCTCCCTCTCTTGACTGAATATATTAACCTACACATATGATAAGCAGGGTGGAAACAAATATGCAAATAAACACAATCTGAATCAAGTGAGTGGACCGCATCAAAGTCAACATCCTGATGTGAGACCTTCACTCGCACTATAATTTAACTGGCGAAAACTGAGTAAAGGATGTCTGAATCGGATCGTTTTTTTACAACTGCATGTTTGCCTCAATTATCTCAAAAATTTTTTTTAATAAAAACATCCAAATTCCCTCCCTGGAATGAGGATGTAGCTCGCTAATAGAGCCTTTGCCTAGTATGCTCAAGGGCCTGGGTTCCATCCCCTGTAGCAAAACAGGAAAGAAAAAAAATGACCACCAAAAAGAAAAAGAAAAAAAATGGAATTTCTCCCTCTCCACCTCTCCCTACCATTTTGGTGCTGTCAGGAGTTTGTGTCAACATTCCATCCTCTTTGACCTTTCCTTTTGTTTCCTTTTTTCTTTTTCTCTTTCGTTTTTATTTTAGTACTAGGGATTAAGCCCATGGCCTTCATGCTGAGCTACATCTCTATCCCATCTTCACTTTATTTTCAGAGTTTCAAATCATTTAGCTGCCGGGGCCAGGCTTGAACTTGCAATCATCCTACCGCAGCCCTGCGGCATTCTGGCATGACAGAGCTGAGCCACAGGCCTGGCTCCGTGGCCTTTCCGAACCATTCAGCAGACAGTGATTCACTCTTAGAATACCACATTTGGCAGGAGGCATACCCAGAATCACAGGCCCCAGCACAAAAAGAAAAAAACAAAAATACTGCTCGAACAATAACAGTTGCTAATTGTGGTCTGTATACATAGAATCCCATGAATCTCAAAGACTGTCTTCTGAATCCTCACCTTAAATTTCAGTCCTGTTCAGGGAATCTGCTTTAGTTCACATCCTAAATTATACAGCACAAGCAAAAAGGAAACTGTGCTTTTGTGTAAACTCTCAGCGTTAACAAAAGGCTTCTTACAAAAGCCAAGTTCCCACTTTTCTTCCAGATGCCCATCGGCACTCTCGGCCTAATATTAAGGGAGCAGTTTCCACCTTCACAGAGCAAATAGTCAAGCTGGCAAAACTCACACATCTTGCCCTCTTCAGCTTTTGGCCTTTGTTACTGTTAGAAATGGCTCACAGGAGTTCACCTGTCCAAAGGATGGAGCTGGGAGATGTGGAGGACAGAAATATGAGGCTTTAATTATCTTTTTGCAAAAAGGTGACCTTCCCATGCACAAGTGAAGAAAGGCACACTGAAAATATGGTGGATGGAGATTTTTTAAACCCTAGATCGCAAGTCCTCCCCCTGCCTTTTCCTATTGGCAGGATACACAATCTTCTTGACAAGATCTAAGGTACTGTCTCAGGGTCCAGTTTATCACAATGTTATGACCTTTATCCCTCCTCCCCGCTTAACTGCCTTTGTCTGGTCACCTAGTGAGTTAAAGCTCCCAAAAATTGAAAGACTTCCCCATCTTTACCTGAACAATGTGTACCACTGCTACCATTAGGTGATGCTCACATTAGTAAATAATATTTAATTAGAATATAATATTTATAGAAAAAGAAGTTAGGATACAAACCACCCCAGAATACATTCTTAGGAAGGACTTTTGACCTTGGACTCAAGTCTGACATGAGCAGGAGGGAAGCACTGCGTGGGTGTGGAAAGTGGTTCTCGGTTCTTGTACCTTATCTCTAGCTGCAAGGGTCTTAACAGACAAGGCATCATTTGTTCTGAAATTACATAGCAATCTAAAAATGGAAGTTCCTGAGAAAGGCACAGCAATGAAAATGGAAGAAAGCTTTTGTCAAAAAGAAGGGAAGGGGACCGATAGGATGAAGACGGGTCTGAGGAAGGACACCTGGGATCGCAGGGGGCTCCCTCCGGCTGTGCCCCAGCACCCGCCCAGGACTGTGTGCACGTCCTATTGACAGGTCCAGCTTGTCCAACAGCTGCCACAAGGAATGATGTCAGGCACACATCAGCAGGCAGGTCTGAGCCCGCACCTGCTCAGCAAAACTTCCCTGTGAGATCTGATTTAAGTAAAATTAGCATTCGTGTGTGATTACTGTATATATGCATGTATGCTTGTGCATAATGTTTGCATAGTTTCTAACACACGTCCATGGACATTGTGTATCCAATTTCCTCTTGGGGATTTGTATAATACCTATTAATTGAAATAATCTAAATAGTCAATTTCAAAAGAAAATATTCTCTTTGTGGCCAATTAATTAATCTTTTCAGGGCCGGAAATGAAACCCACGGTCTTCCCCCAGCTCTTTATTCTGGCATTGTTTGAGATAAGGTTTTATTAAATTGTCCAACATAGAGTTGAGCTTTTGATCCTCCTACCTCTGACCTCCCACAGCTCTGGGATTACAGGCCTGCCCCTTGAGTCCCAGCTCTCAAGGCCATCGTATGCAGATAAGCAAGCACCCTGTTCCAAGTGCTACTCATTGCTCTCTAATTCTTGCAGCAATAAGGCTCTGAGCTGTCCCCTAGGCCAACCAGGAGGAGAAGAGAAAGGATAGAGAAGGCTGTGAAGCTGCACTTCCAGAAAATTCCATGTAAGAGATGAGTAATAGTCATACTATGAATAGCCACCCATAAATTTCAGCACAGATTAGTCCATTTTTCCCCCTGTATGAGAGAGTTGTGTGAAAACCTCATCATGAGATCACAGATAATTAGCAGTAAACGGCCTGGCCAGAAAATTCCCTCTAGGTTCGTGACCTTCATCCAGAAAATTCATTCTGTTGTTTGTTTTCCTAAATTCTGCAACTCTACAGGGCCAACTGCATTTCTTCCCTGGTTATTTGACCCTCTGGGTCCCATCATCTAAAAGGAGCCATTGCTTTGTCCAATGACGCCACGTCAACCAGAGGCAGCAAAGCCATCAGCTGGATGATTTTGTCTAATCAAACGTTTCAAGATGAAAATATTGTCTCCTTAAATTGCTATGTATCCAAAGCGTTGTGTGGAGCATCCATTACCACTGACCAAATGATTTGTTGTTTTTAATTAAATCCCAGTTACAGTTATTGCCAGTTTTGCACTAATCTTGAATGCTGCAATGTTTTCTGGAGATGATGGATCTTGCTTCAGTGGAGCTACGTGTAAAGTTCTTTTTTTATTAAATTTAAATTAGTTGGAGAGTTTGAATAAATCATCACTGAAAAGAAGAGTGAGCAAATATTATCAGCTCAATAAATCTGTCCCCGTGCATTGAAGAGGACAAGTTTATATTAACGGCTGGGCTGCAGAGGCGAGTTCCAGAGTTAGGTCTCCTGGAAGTACGTGGCAAAATAACTCAGGAGTAAAAACCCCAAGAGCTACAAAGAATATTTATTTTCTATTTTCTTCCTGCTCCTACTTCTAGCACTCCAAAGCACATTGATATCGCTGTCACAGCCGATCAACCATTTATGTGCAAGGGTGACCCCGGAGTGGAGCAAATCAAAACAGACAAACAAAAGATGATTCAGGAAGTGCCGAGTCTGGTTTTAAATTTAGGGTACCACCATGCCCTCACCTTCCTAAGAATTTAACATTTAAAAATATGTTCTTCCTTGAAGACAGCACCACAAAGGAGAAATAAAGAAAGAAGAAAAACACATCTGAAATGAAAATTACACGGGCTTGACACCAGATTAGACACTGCAAAAAATGGAGAAGCTGGAGACAGGTCAACAGGCGCTATCATAACTGAAGCAGAAAGAACGAAATACCAGGAAAACATGGGCAGGGTCTCACCGAGCTGTGGGAAAATATCAAAAAGTATAACATTTGTGTAACTTGAGTCCAAAGGGTAAGATGAAATTGGGTGTGGAAGATATTTGAAGAAATATGGTCAATTTTTTCAATTATCAGATCCAAAAATCTCAAAAAAAACCCCTCTAAACACAAAAAAGCTACAAAATCATAATTTTTTCTCATGGCTACTTTTATTAGTATATTTTTGCAATACATAATAATTCCATTCATCTTGAGGAATTGATGTACACACATATCACATCATAATCATTTTCTCTTCCCCATCCCCTCCACACCTTCCCATCTTCTCATATTCCCAACTCTTAAAAGACATGAAAGGTAAAAGACTTTTACCTAAAGAGAAAAATCAGTAAGATTCATCAGAAACGATGTCATCCAGAAGACAATGAAATGAGAATTTTTTTTTTTTAAGCTGGCCCCAGTGGCGCAGGTCTATAACCTCAGCACTCAGAGAGGCTAACGCAGGAGGATCTCAAGTTCAAGCTCAGCCTGGGTAACTTAGCAACTTAATAATGCCCTGTCTCAAAATAAACAATTGCCTGGGGATACAGCTTAGTGTGGGGTCTTTGGGCTTGATTCCCTTGTACCATGAAACACAGCAAGACAAAGATTATTTTTAAGATGCTGAAAGAAAAAAAATCGATTTAAGTTTTATATTCCAAGAACATATTCTTAAAAACTTAAGAAATTACTCCTCCCACCTTTTACTTTTCCAGTCCCAGAGATCAAAACCGGCGCCTGGCTGGGCCCAATGGCTCAGGCTTATAATCCCAGCAATCTGAAAGACTGAGGCCAGAGGATCACAAGTTCGAGCCCAGAGGCTTGGAAAACTTAAGAGACTTAGGGAGCCCTGTCTCAAAATCAAAATAAAAACAGGCTGGGGTTGCGTGAGGGCCCTGAGCTAAGATCCCCATAACACACACACGCACACACACACAATAAGGCCTTGCACACACTGAGCAAGGGCTGTACCGCTGAGCTACACCCCAGCCAAAGGCATCTGTAAATAAACAAAAGTGAAACAGATTTGTCACCAGTAGGCTTCTACTTCAAGAATTCTTAAAAGAAAGTTAGCTGGACTGTAGGGAATTAACACCAGACGGAAATTCAGTTCTGTAGGGGAAAAGAGGGAGGCCTTAAAGGCAAACTCCCACTGATCCCTGAAACAGAGCTTTTCTCCACTTGGGCACACATAAAGGTCTAATGACCACAGACGCCATCCGTGCAGAGACGGTGCAGAGACCCATCCGATGGCACAACACCTCAGGTGGGGCAGAAAAATTCTTTGGGTCGTGTGATCCCTGGCCTGACGTCCTGCTGGTGTGCCTCACCAGAACAAGCAAATAACCAGGAGAGCAGCGCAGTCTACTCAAAAAGCAAACTGGCCCCTGTGGGCTAATCCTCACTCCCAACCAAAATTTTCCTCATGCCCCTGCAGCCAGGCTGACTGATGCAGAGGTTGCAGCCCCGGGCCGCATTCCTTGTTCCTGGTTCCTCCTGGTTGGCCTTCCTTCCACTTCCTGTGCGATGCCCCTCTGTCTCCTCGCCCATAGCTTTTTCAAAGGCTGAGAAACAGCCCCCCGAATGCCCTCCCACCCCACGACTTGCCTTTGCCAAGTTGTTAGCTTTGTATCCATCCAGCTCAGCTCTGCACCTCTCGGGCCGGGCCGCAGACCTTCCTTATTAAAGCTCTGAGAGGTAGCACCTAGCTCACCTCCCGTGGAGCAGAACAGTGCTTTGGTTTGTGTGATTATTGGGTTGATGTCATGATTACAAATGGAATGAGGGCAGGGCCAGATCTTTTTTTTCCACTATTATAACCCAGACTTGGCAGCATGTTCTGACCTTGAATAATTATAGGATGAAGGGCTATGAAATACTGACCAAAAGAGAATTGGCAGACACCCAATTACCCTTTTTGCTTTGAGCACACTGGCATTTGAGGTGTGAAACTCAGCTCAGAAAAGTCTCCAGACCTGCTGGTGCAGGCCCATAATGTCAGCTCTTGGGGAGGCTGAGGCAGGAGAGTCACAATTTTGAGCCCAGCTTGGACTACTTAGCAACTTAACAAGTCCCTGTCACAAAATAAAATGTTTTAAAAGGAGGCTGGTGATGTAGTTCGGTGCAAAGGCCCTGCATTTGATCCCTAGCGCTACAAAAAGAAAAAAAGAGAACAAAAGAAAAGAAGGAAGGAAGGGAGGGAGAGAGAGAAGGAGGGAGGGAGGGAGGGAGGAAAAGACAGAGAGAGAAGAAAGGAGATCCAGAATGCCACCTGGGGCTGCCCCCACCCATGGGTCTCTTAATAATTCCAGGGAAAGAAGAAGCTGTCTCCTAAGTGTTCAGGGGGAATGAGGAGCCCTCTTTACAGAAATTCAAAGCAAAAATATACTTTTGAATAGAAAGAAAGATTCTCAAGGATCTGGAGGACTGGCTCAGCAGTAAAAGCACTTACCTAGCAAGCACTAAATCAAGTGCTAAGTACCCGCCTTCAATTTTCCAGCACCACAGAAGCCCAGTGAAGTGGCAAATGCCTGTAATCCCAGCACTCAGGAGGCTGACACAGGAGGATTGCCGTGAGTTCAAGGCCAGTCTGGGCTCCATAGTGAGTTCAGAACCAGCCTGGGCTGCAGAGTGAGACCCTGTCTCAGAAAGAAAGAAAGAAAGAAAGAAAGAAAGAAAGAAAGAAAGAAAGAAAGAAAGAAAGAAAGAAAGAAGAAGAAGAAGAAGAAGAAGAAAAGAGAAAAGAGAAAAGAAAGATCCTCAATTATTTTAAATCCAATTAACCAGGAAAGGGAGAAGAGGGGGGAGGGAGCCACCCCACATTATACCAAAAGACACAGGATAGCTGGGAAGTCACTGGCGCCAGGCAACAGTTTATTGCTTTATTTTTTATTCTTTAGGGAAAAAAATTTACATGAATAAAAGTCTGAAGAAGGTAGGATGAGAAAGCTATTTTATCCAGTGGAATCGAATTCTTAATCTTTAAATTAGCCAAGGAAATCAGACCACATCCTGCCGTCCCTGACAGCAAGTTGTGAAGTTTATATTACTGTTTGCCTGGACACGGGATAAAGCCATAATGTGATGTTTTCTCTTTTAAAGGTCAAAATATAAATTTATTTCTCTCTGTACAGAAATAACCTTCTCTATACTTTGCTAGTAGTGACACTTGCAGATAAAAGAGCTTCTTTAGAAACAGGCTCCTGGGATTGAGTGTGCTTCCTCCATTTCTAGCTTTAGAAATTCTGCCCATCTCAGAATAAGAATGCTCATATTCATTTATAATGAGCTGAGAGCTCAGCAAATTATAGGCTAAGGGACAGAAAAACAGGATACTCCTGTCTTTAAGAGTATTGTTTGATGTATTTTTGTCATTCTACTTTTATTTTAAGAGAACGTGCTTGAGAATTTGGAATAAATAGGCCTTTGTTAAGATCGTCTTGATTCTCCAAGACTGTCACAGAGTGTCCCCTTCTGCCAGCCTTTATGACTCACACTAATTCTAAGTACTCCCAAATGACTCAAGAGAAGTCTGACACAGGGCCCAATCCAGGGCTGCAAGCACCTGCCTCTTTGTCTAGAGAGGAATGGAACTCTGCAGATACTTTTCTTTCTACCAGCTACACAGATGTACACAGACACATAAAAACACACACTCACATGCACGCAGCATACACACTGATGCAAACATATTAATATTTGTGCATATATACAAGGTCACACACACCACACATGTATGCTCACATATACACACATGGACTAAAGATAAGGCTTAGAACAGACACTATAATTTCCTAAACGCAAATGAAAATGACTTCTGGTGTGTGCGTGTGTGTGTGTGTGTGTGTGTGTGTGTGTGCGCACTAGTGAGTTTTGTGTTGTACCGGCGATTGAACCTAGGGCCTTGTTATACAGGGAAGTGCTCTACCATTGAGCTGCATCTCCAGCTTTTTCATTTTATTACAGGATCAGGTCTCACTAAGTTCCTCGGGCTGCCTTTGGACTTGTGGACAGACCTCTTGCCTCAGCCTTACTGATATGTGCCACTGCCTCCTAGCCTCAGATGAATTCTTGAAGAGAAATAAAATCTAATTTTGCACAGAGTAGCCCCAGTATGTTTTGACCAAAGTAACACAGTGACTAAATAAGCAGGAAATGTTCCCTTCCGCTTTGTGAAAGTTAGTATCTGGTACTGAAACATCAGTGTGCCAGGGATTCCAGATAAAAGGAGGTATCCAGGTAAATTTGAAAACTTTAAAGACATAGTTATATTAAAACACTACCTACTGCTTATCTGGAATTCAAATCTATTGGGCCACCCTATATCTTCATTGCTATACCTGGCAGTGCCAGAGGAAAGGTGCAGCAGCAAGAAACTCCTAACACAGACCCACATTCGTCCACATTAGCCTGGACTTCTTCGTCCTCTGGAATTTCTACATGAATCAGCTACAGCGACTCAGCCACAGCTGTCCCCAACACAGAGAAGTCAAGAGCATCCAAAGAGAAGGGGACCAGTTGGCCACGGTAACATGGACTGGGCCACATCTAACAGTCAGCCACAGTCTACCCGTGTCCTGGTTGGAGTGCTCAGCGGAGGGAGTTTCATATTGCAGAAGCCACTATAGAGTCCTCATCCTTTGTTCTCGCCTCTCTTCCCAATGAAAAGTCAGCACAGCAATACTTCAGGCAAATCCTGGATGCTTGGGGCTGGAGCAATATTGCTCAGTAGCTAAAGCACTTCACTAGCAAGCTGAAGGCCCTGAGTTTGATTCTCCAGCACTATACAAGCTGGGCATGGTGGCACGCACGTGCAATCCTAGCACTGGGAGGCTGAGGCAGGAGGATTGTTGGGAGTTCAAGGCAAGCCTGGGCTCCACAGTGAGCTCACGGCCGGCCAGACTACTAAAAAGCAAGACCCTTGTATACATTTCTCTTCCACCTTCTTTTTCCTACCTTTTAAGAAATGAATGCATACTGGTCATACAGATTAATGGTTCATTTTGTCAGAAGTGAGAATGCACACAGCCTGAGGTGATCATTTTCACCACTTGCACATCAACACCCGTGTTCTGATCTAAGGTCACCCCTCTTACAGCAAGAGATACATAGTGTACAACTGAAGAAACTCAGGCTGTGCCATAAACATGCATGTTCTTCAAGGCTTCTCTGCAGAAGGCAAAAAGACATGAGCAGTGTCTCTCCTAAGAGGAGAGGATGACATCCACATATTAAACACATTTATAACTACACATGGAACAGCCAAAGGCAACCATATGACTCAGTTGAACTCACAAGCCCTTCTGACAAACAAAACAAGCCCACACCTGCTTTTCATGTTCTCTGGGATATTGAAATGAATATCATCACAAAAAAACACGTGGAAGCAATGACAAGCTGCAAGATGATGTCTTCTGTCTTTCACCTCTGCTCTACTGAGAATCACCAGTCATGGATACAGTCTTTCTTCCTTTGCAAACATGTATCCCTGACTACGGAGTGGGCATTTGGCATCTGCCCTGGTAAATCCGAGCTTTAAGCAATGTACGACAGAAAGAATCCTAAAGTGGAGTTTTTGTTTTCGTTGTATTATATGCCTTCACGCATAATAAATTGAAACTTGAGGACATCGTAGGCTATATGACCTGGACTTGGAGATCAACAGCCCTGAGTTAAACAATCCATTTTTCCCATTTCAGAGCTGCAAATCCAGTGGGAAGGCCCTTCCATGTCAAGGCCACCGTGAGGAGAGTGGAGAAACCTTCACGTGCATTAGAGGTCTTTTTCTACCCAGTGAATAAAGATTATGGAGCTTTTAAGTTTTTTATTTAAATAATATCTTTATTGAGATAAAAGGAGATAATTCAGATACAATTCTGCTTTAAACCCAAATTCAATTCACGAAAAATAATATTTTTCCCATTTTATTGATATGCATAAGTGCAAAATTTAAACTTTACATTGAACTTGAACATTTTCAGCACATACATATCTTGGAAAGATAGCAAGACATTCCCCTCTCTCCTTTTAACCCTCCCCACACCCACCCCCCAACAGTTTCCATTATTTTCCACTCTAAGTTCCATTTGATATTTCACCTTCTGCTTCTGACTCACTTCACTAAGCATGATGTTCTCAAGTTGCCTCCATTTGCTTACAAAAGCCTCCAACCTATCTGTTTTTATAGAGGAATAGTATTCCATTGTGTGTAAATACCACAATTTGTGTATCCACTGGTCTGTTGATGGGTATTTGGGTGTGTTCCACATTTTAGCTATTTTTAGTTGTGCTGCTATGAACATGGGTTTACATGTATCACTGTTGTGTGTTGTTTTTAACTCTTTTGGGAAAAATCCCAGAACAGGTATCACTGGATCGAAGGGGATATTCATTTCTAACCTTTTGAGAGACTGCCATACTGCTTTCCATAGTGGTTGTACCAGTTTACATTCCCACCAGCGGTGCAGGAGGGTTCCCTTCTCCCCACAGCGCTACCAGCACTGATTGCTGTTTGAGTTCTTGATACAGGCCAATATTTCTAAGTAAAATGAGGCCAAACTCTCCTTGGTCTTCCTTTCTCTAGAACCAATTTCATGATCACTACTTGTTTTTTTTTGTTGAAATAAATCCAAGAAACTTATTTCACCATCAGCAAAGTAAGATTAATAATAAATAATACAAATTTCACTTGTTTTAGCTCATATATTAACACTGACTTGTCAATTTTTCCATATTTTTGACTAAACAAATTAATGGGTTTAATTTCGGCAGATTCGTAAATGCACATAATATACTCTAATCCTTTCCCCCATCACTCAGCCTTCACTCCTCACCCCTTACTTCCCCACTAGTTTCAAACAATTAGTGGAAGATTAATGTGCATAATGTGTTTTGATCAAATTCATGTCCCCTATTACATGCCCTTCCATCCCTTATTTCACCATTTTTTTTTTTTTGTTCTCTTGTCTAGCCATAGTCACCCTAGGTTCTTGTCATCCTTCTTAGATTCCACATATTAGGGAGAACATGCAGTATTTCTCATTCTGAATCTCAACATGATGACTTCCAAATCCATTCCTTTTTCTGCAAATAATAAAATTCCGTTAATTTTTAAGGTTGAATAGTACTCCATTTCATATATGTTACATATGGACATATATATGCACAATGTACAATATCAAGGATATATCAATATATCAATATCAATATTCTTGATATTGTGCATTGTGACACAATATACAGTAGCCAAGATGTAGAACAAGCCTAGGTGCCATCAACAGGTGAAGGAATTCACATTTTCTTTACACATTTACCTGTTGATGGCACCTAGGCTTGTTCTACATCTTGGCTACTGTATATTGTATCCCAATATACGTGGGAAAGCAGATATCCCTGAGGAATGCTGACTTCAGTCCCTCCAGGTGTATACCACAGAGCGATACAGCTGAATCAAATGATAGCTCCAATTTTTATCTTTTGGTAAACCTTCATTTTTATTTTAGTAGCAGTTGTACCCAATGTACAATTTTACCAGCAGCATGGAAGAGCCCTTTTCCCCCTCATCCTGCTCAGCATTTGTTTGTTGTATTATTGATAATAACCATTCTGATTGTGATAATATGAGACCTAAACATAATTTCAATTTGCACTTCCCTAAGGGTTAAAGACGTAAAACATATTTTCATATGTTTGTTGGTCGTTGTTTTAGTTACTGACTCATGGCTGCAACAGAATACCAGACCTCTGCAATTTAAGGAAGGAAAAATGTATTTAGCTCACAGTTTCAGAAGGTCTCACACAATCCATTCACGGGCAGCCGGCAATGGGGAAGCACATGGCAGAGGCTGGAGAGCTGCTCACAGCATTGCAGACAGAAGCCAAGCCCAGACTCAGGCAAGGCCTGAGCTTTCCCAGGAATAAGCTGTGGCAATGTTTCTTCTTCCTTCCTTTACTTAGGTCAAGCTGCTAGTTGAGCCACCCGGAGCCAGGGTGGGTGCCCCTCCCTTCAAGTCAACAAATACATACCGGAAAGGTCTGCCCTGGGCTCCTTCAATCTTAATCCTTTTGTGCCAAGCATCTTCCAGCTAGGTCCCACTTTCCAACAATACACAGTTTCAAATACATGAGGCTTTGGGGGACACTCCAGATACAAAGCATAACACAGTTAAAGATGTTGAACAATTTTTTTTTTCTTTTGAGAAGTTAATCCCGGCTTGGCTTAAAATTAGAATAATTAGGATAGCGGGTTTGGCTTAGTGGTACAGCCTTGCTCAGCATGTATGAGGCCTTGGGTTTGATCCCCAGCACTTAAAAAATGTAAATAAATAAAGTTAAAATAATTGTAAAATGTTGACACACACCTGGAATCCCAGCATTCATGGAGACTGAGGCAGGAGGATTGGAAGTATGAGCCCAGCCTGGGCAACCTAACAGCTAAGCAAGACCTTGTCTCAAACAAAAAAACGTCTAGGAATCTAGCTTAGTGTGAAGGCCTTGACTTCAATCCTCAGTATCACAAAAAAGTATAATATAGATGTAGATTAGATATAGATACACAGAGAAATATTATTGAATACATGCTCCTATTTCTCAGATCTATAAGTCTGTGCTAAAATTGACTGACCAGCTGAAAGATCACATAGTGTAACACAGTCCCTGTGTGCATAGTTTGCACCTCACACCATAAATAAGTCACCATGGTGCAGATAGTACCTGAGTAGGTCCATACCTGCTTACTGAGCTAGGTCCTCAGATGTCATAGATGCTGGGGCAATGTCAAGTTTCCATAAAAATTTCTAAATATTTACCTTCGGTTTCTGTCTTACCACATGCAGATGACAGGGTTGACTTTGAATTTAACTTAGCTAATGGATCACTGGAAGTCTGATTTAAATTAACTACTTTGTAAACACCTCGACAGGTCTTTTTGCTACAGGAGCCTTGAGAACTTTAACATAGTGTTAAGCACTGGGGATCTGCAAGAGGAAATCAGAGAGGGTGAAACGTTCTCCAAATTCACTCACTTGTAGATTTGATGTTTCCCTGATTATCTTACCCTTAGTCACAGGTCTTTTCTATGCAGGCAGGGGAAAGAATGTGTAGTAATACCCAACACAGCCTTGGAGTTCAAATTTAAAAAAAGAAAAAAGAAAAGATTCTTTGAGACAATATTGTACTCTGTAGTCCAGGCTGGGCCTGAAGTCACTATGTAGCCCAGGTTGGCTTCATACTCACAGCAATCTTCCTGCTTTAGCCTCCTGAGTATTGGTGTTACAGATATGTGCCACCACGGCCAGTTTATGTGGTGCTAGGGAATAGAAGTCAGGGCCTAGCTATTCCTCCAGCCCATCAAACTGAATTTTAGAGTAAGTAAGCCATGAGGCTCTCTCTAGAGAAGCAACAACTTTGGCTCCAGAGGTAAAATAAACACAACGCAAAGCCTCTGAAATCTCTCAAAACTGATGAGAAGTTTGCCTGACTTTCCTGATTTGTGTGTTCAATCCAGCTGGCCATGTATATCGACACAGCTGGTTTCTCCACTTGTGAGCCAGACGAGTTTCGTTGCAGGCTGTTTGGATTACGTATTCCCTCCTCAGTGACCCCAATACAGTAATTGAATGTAGTTTTCTCTTTGTATGCCATGCTATTTACATCCACTTGCTTATGCCTGTCAATTAAATGAAAAAATCCTTGCTGTCTCTGTGCCTAAGAGAACTGGGTAAACACACAACAGCCCCTTTTCATAAATAGGCATATGTTTGAAAAGCAACACACTTACTAAATATTGTTGAATCTAATATAATAAAAGCAGGAGCCTTAGGTACAATGAAGACCTGAGTGGTACTAGGGATCGAACCTGGGCCTTCACACTCGACTACATCTCCAGCCCCTTTTTCATTTTTTTTTTTTTTCTGATAAAGGGTCTCTCTGTATTGCTAAATTGCCTATATTGGACTTGAATTTGGGGATCTCAGCACTTGGACTTCTGAGATTACAGGCACGTGCCACCATGCCTGGTGAAGACCTCATTTTGTAGATGAGGACAATGAAAGATAGAGGAGGATGAGGAGTTTATACCAGACCACACCACAAGAATGGAGCCTACACCCTGGGGCCAAGATACCTGTACTTACAGTGAGACCCAACGAACTCTTAATGTTCTAGAGTGATATGTGATAGTCATTCATAGTCCCAACAGGATCACCAAGCATTTCATATACCCTTTCCCCTCATAACAGCTTCCATGCATTTGGCAATTCGGTAGAGGGGAACGATACCCAACAACATGTCCTTCAGGTTAACAAGCAGCATATATTTTTATATTAATATTAAGTAAAATACCTGTTTTTGATTTAAGTTACCACCATTTATTTAACTGACAGACGTTGTCCCCTTGCACGGGACCAGCACCACAAGGCAGGAAATGCTGTGCAAGTGTCAAAACATGGACCTCCACTCAGCCCAGCCATTGATTCGTTTGTTCACTCATGTATTCATTGTACACCTGAAATCACCATGTCTACATTTTGGATGCCCATTGTGTATCTTTTTGTATAAAGGGCAAAACCAGGTTCAAAAAGGCATTATCCCATCCCATCCCAAAGAATCTCATGGTTTAGGTGGGAACAGTTACAATAAATACCGAAAAATAAATTTGTACAAGTGCTATGGCTCAGAAAATAAGATCTGGGTCTGGAGGAATGGCACAGCGGTTAATGCACCTGCCTAGCAAGCACGCTGCTCTGAGTTTGATTCCCCAGCACCACATAAAGCTGAGCGTGATGGCACATGCCAGTAATCCCAGCACTCGGGAGGCTGAGGCAGCCGAATGGTCCTGAATCCAAGGCCAGCCTGGGCTACACCAGTGAGTTCAGGATCAGGACACCATCTCAAAAAACAACAACAAACTCTAAAAAAAATTTTAAAAAATAAAAAAGAGAGAGAAAAGGAAAGAAAACAAGATCCAAGGCACAGTGCTTTGGCAAGTTAAGTATTTTGAACAACAACAGCAACATAGAGTAGTTCCAGAACCAAAGTCTCTCAAACTTCCTGATCTAGACATGTGCTGCTTTGCCTGGCTAAATATTTGTAATGTTATAATTTCAGACACTCTAGAACAAGGGTAAGAAAACTTTTTTCCATCAAGAGCTATTTGGATAGTCTATAATATCATTCACAGACCATACAAAATTGTCAACTTAAAACTTATCCTGCTGTATTTGGGAGAACGTTTAGCATATTCACCTCTAATGTGATGCTTCTCTGTAGTGATACTTTAAAGGCAAATGATTTTACAGTATAACTTGGCTTTTTTCACCATTTCCTCCATCTAGAACTATTCTATTTCTCAGAATCAAATATTAAGCCTCCAAGAGGAGAAAGAGAAGGATTTTTGTCCTACACAGGGTACTCTACAAGTTCAGAAAGATCCTCACCCCATCTCAGGGAACAGAGACACTAGAATACTAAGGAACACTTCCTACATGGTAATGGTGGCATAAAATGAATCCCAGAGAATGAAGGAGGCCTCGTTCAATAAAAAGGCGTGAATGAGAGAGAGGGAAGAACAATGCAAGGAGAAGGGTTAGCTGAGCAAAGATAGGACAAGACCAGCAGCACCCTCTGAGGAATGCAGAGGATTCAGGTTGGACCTCAGAGGCAATGCCAAAGGGGCAGGAGTCTGTGGAATTGTCCCGTTTGGTCAGTTACAGTCCGCACACTATCCGTGTGGGTCCGAAGCTGGGATGTGGGCTCCTCTTAACGGTACTTCCTGAGGAAGCAGATGATACAGGGAAACGCAACTTTCGTGTGAAAGGTGCAGGCCTAGGGCCAGGTACATGCTGGCTTAGGAATCTGCTTTTTAAACTGTGCCTGTTGTTTATCAAGAAAAAATATATAATTTTTCCTTGTTTTCTTTTTACCTATCCCTATTTCTATCCTACCTCAAGAACCACACAGACGGCGCCACTCTGGTACTCTAGCTGGGAGATGAAATGCCTTCTGCCTGGCTCTGAGGTGCAGAATCCTAGTTCCCAGAGCCAAATGCCTAATTAGGATGCTCAAGGCACAGACGGTGGGAAAGCACACGTGACCCATGTCACACCTGTACGCCAGAGGATGCTCCCGACTCCTCATATGCCGCGTGGGAGAACTGCTTACATTCACCACACAGGAATGCCACGATGCCCACTGAATTCTGTTATTTGCTGTCGCCATGGTTAGGAAAGAGGAAAGCACAAATGGGATAGATCAGGAGAACTGGGCCTCGTAGACTACAATGGGGAAATCGACATTAACAAAAAAAACCATAACACTGGTGATTGGCCAATGGATCCCGTACTTCTCTCTGCTTCCTGGTTCTTCCCTTTAAAAATTTGGCATATTTACTGCACGTTACTCAAACAAAAGGACAAAAGAAGGTGGAGGCTTTCAGTCCCATGTGACTGTCCCTTGTCACTGCCTGGCTGACTGGTAACCTAACTGCCAGCAAAATCACTGGCCTGGGATCACAGCCCACTCCCTGAGCCTGCCTAGAGACAGCGAAAGACAGAAATTCCTGAAAGGGGATTTGCTGGGCGGGGGTGGGGCGTAGTTCCACAGTCGGAGTGCTTGCCTAGCAAGCTCAAGGCCCTGGGCTTGATGACCCAGCACCGCATAGGTAAACCGGGTGTGGTGGTGCACACCTGTAATCCCAGCTCTCTGGAGGCTGAGGCAGGAGGATTGCTGAGTATTAGAGGCTAGTCTGGGCTACATAGCGAGGTCAGGACCTGCCTATACTACTTTACTACAGAGGACTGCACAGTAAGACCCTATCCTGCCGAGAGAGAGAGAGAGAGAGACAGAGAGAGACAGAGAGAGAGAGAGAGAGAGAGAGAGAGAGAGAGAGAGAGAGAACTATTTCCTACAATGGAGAAGAGACTTTCGACTTTCCACTCTGAGTCCCATTCCCTGATGGGACATCTTTGATGTCTGTTTTCTTTTCTCTTTTTTTTTTTTTTTTTTTTTTTGACAGAGTCCCACTCTGTGGTCCAGTCTGGTCCTGAACTTATTACAGGCCTGCGCCACCACAACCAGATATCATGTGGTGGTGCTGGGAGTCGATCCTAGGTCGGGCCTTGTGCTTCTAGGCAGGTGCGCTAAACACAGCGCTAGTCCTCCAGCCCCTCTCTTCCTCTAATAAACTTTCTCTTTGTGATTTCTGTGATTCCAGTGCATATTCCAATATTCAGCTCAGGAGTCAAGCGCTCAGAAAAGCAGCTCCAGGTACGTATAAGCAGCGGAGGAGACACACTGCTTCCCTCCCCAGGAAAATGACCGGAGAGAAACGCGTGGTCAGCAGTGTGGCCAAAACAGAAGGACCAGTGGAAGGAATGACCACTGAGTGTCCGGCGTCCTCTGTGGGGTGTCGCCCAGGCACCCCAGCTGCCCCTAGCAAGGCTGAACTCACGCGGTGAGCAGCACTCGCTCCCCTCCACCTCCTTCCCGGCACACACCTCGGGGTCAAGGACTCCAGGAGGCCAGCAGCAGCAGAGCTCACTCCCATCTCTTAAAGGTCGCCTGCCCAGGCCCCTCCCCTCCACGGCCCAGATCCGTGTGGCGGCCTGGCTGTTGCAGTGACTCGGCAGGACGTGAAAGGCTCTGGCACTCTGGCAGAGCATGGAAACCATGGGATGACAGCAAGTGACCTTCGAAACAAGGCTCCAGGATTGCAGGGGCTGAAGGTTCCTACTGAGCCCAGGGACGCCATGGCTCAGCAACTGTGTGCACCTGGCTCCAACTTGTCCTGCACGCTGCAAAGAGTTACCACAGTGCCACAGGCGGAGGTAAAGCCCAGTCCTCTCCTCTCCCCCTCCCCTAGGGCATATTCTCTGGGAATTTCGGGCCAGTCTCTGGAAGATTGGTAAAGGCATAAAGTGGTCTGTATAGATTCTTGGAGGAGATCGCAATTCCTAAGATGTCCCGGAGTGTCCACCACCTGGTCCTCCCTACCCAGGCCATCCACAGCCCCATTCCTCAAGGACACATGCTACCTCTGAGGCCACCTTCCTCAGAAGAGGTCAGAATGGTCCCTGTCTACCTTGGGGAGCACAGAGATATAAAGCAGGAATTGGGCAGCTACACTACTGATCCAGGTAAGGGTGCTGTGGAGTTTCAGCATCTCTGCAGTACTTATGATTTGGATCGAAAGGATGTAAAATTACTGATTGCTGACATTTGAAAGAAACAGAGTAAAGAAAAGGCTGTCCAGGCAGGGAACAGATTGTGAATCTTCCACAGGAGACAGGATGTACCTAATATCAAAACTGGACACCACGCAGTCCCCACATCGAACCCCAGGATGGGACCCCAAAGGTATATGTGATAGCTGGTGCAAGAAACACTTTCTCCATTGTATCACTGAGGGCTTAAAAAGGACAATGGGAAAGCCAGTCATCCACACCCCCTGTCCAAGGGGACTGGCTGAACGCACTGTGACATGTCCAGAGTCACCGGAGGGGGAGGTTCTCTTTAAGATTAATTCCCAGATCAATCAGTCCCAGATATACGCCATAAATTCCAAAAGTGAACTGCTGAACCAGGCAAGTCCCTGGACGATTTGGTTAAAGAAGCTTCTAGAATCTTCTGTAACCAAAACTTAGAGGCACCTAAGAGTGAAATGCCACACAGAGGTGACAGTAGCCATGAGGGGAGCTCCTTTGAAGGACAAAAAGCAGAAGGGAGAAGGACCTTCATGCTTCCAGTGCCAGGGCACGTTAAGGACTGCCCCAGAAGAAAGCAATTCAACACCCCCCGCCAAGTCCCCTTAATCACCTCAGGGAATCATTGGAAGAGACAGTGCCCTTGGGTCCCAGGGGACCGAGCTCCGGTTTCCTCATTCCTTCTAACTTGAGGAACCTGGGCTACTTTTGCTTTTGGGGACCATATGGTCAATTTTGTTTGTTTGTTTGACTAACGCTGGGGCCTGATTTTCAGCTATCCCCTTCCTTCTTGGCCTATGTCTAATAAAAATGTGTCCATCCAGGGCATTTGTGGGCAGCCCAGGAGGAAATGGGTTTCCCAATCACTCACCTATTCATACGGAGACCTCTACGTCACTCACTCCTCCCCGACAGTGCCGGAGACTCCAGCTCCTTCATTAGGGTGAGACCATCTCTCTTGTCTGCACATTCAACTTTTACTACCCCGGGGTGAAAGGCTGTTTCCTCCTCTTGGAATTGTAAGTAGATGCTACTGTGAGGACTTACTAAATTGATCATTTCCCAGGCTGAGCTTGAATTTGTGCTCCTGCTGCCTCAGCCTCCCAGAGTGCTGGCATTATAGGCAGGAGGCACCACGCCTGGCTTTAGGTAAGTGTTTTTAAATTTAAGTACAACCTTTGGGCTGCCAGTGTAACAACATAGTGGTAGATTGTTGGCATAGCACATGCAAAGCAAAACGGGTGCCTGCTTGTGACAGGTGCGGTGAGGGGAGGGGCAGGACAGAAGCACCAGGATGGATAGGTCTGATCTTTATACTGCAAACCAGTTAGACAAATAGAATTGTATTGCCGCAAATAAAAATGAAAGATGTGATATTGAGACTGCCTGGGGAATTAGAACTCTTTGAAAGACAAAGTCTGGACATTTATATCATTGAATTGCTAAGTGGTATTATTAATCTCCAGGCCAATTTGACAGATTAGCCTCAATCTCTGTAAACTTTAGCGTTTGTCTCTGAAACAAATTTCCCAATAAATTCATTTGACGAAGTACGTGTATCTTGTTAGCACAATGTCATAATCTATCAAATACAAACGAAATTGGGGGAAATCAGGGGATGCTTTCTTTGGCATGAGTGATTTCAAGTTCAACTTTCTGGAGTATGAGTTTTTTTTTTTTTCAAATGTCCAACTGATAGCTCTTTTTTTTTTTTTTTTTTTTTTTTTTTTGAGACAGTCTTGCTCTGTGGGTCAGGCTGGTCCTGAACTCACTATAAAACCCAGGCTGGCCTCAAACTCAGGCAATCCTCTTGCCTCAGCCGCCTGAGTGCTGAGATTGTAGGCATGTATCACCACACCCAGTTTATGTGGTGCTAATGAACTAAACTCAAGGGCTCGAGTTTGCAAGACAAGCCCTTTAAGCACTGAGCTATTCTTCTAGCCCCTGGTAGCCCCTCTTTATCAAAATCACTTACCACATATAGTCTTCTTTCTAAGCAGCCAGCCTAAAATGTGCCCTAAGTGCAAGCTGTGTGGGACCAGAGTGCGGGACAAAGGTCTCCATGACAGCTTCTCGAGCGAGCACAGAACACTGCCATTATTCTTACTGGGAGATATCAGATTAAGTGTATTTTCATGACTACAAATTGTTCGTGGGAAAGTCACCGGTTTTAAGGGAAATGAGCTCATGGCACACATTTAGAACGCCAGTGATGTTCTTTAGGAGTCTGTGACAAATAACATGTCATCGGGTATCAAGTTTTCTGGCTACTTGGTTGGCCTGTTACAGAGTTACCACAGCCAGAATAGATCCCATCCTCCCTTTTCTAAATCCACTAGAAACGCTAGATACAGATCATACATCTTTGGCAGAGAGTATAATGTTATTACAGATAAATTTAACTTGAAAATCTTGGTGCCTGATGAACCAAAGATACCACATGAATTTAATTTATTTTCCAACAATGTTAGAACTCTTTATGAATTGAGTGGTTGGATAACGTAGGGGTGAGGAGGGGTGGCCAGCCGGCTGCAAACGCCTAGTGCTTCCCAAGACGGACTCGGGCTGCGCAAGGCACGCCCAAGCTTGTTCCCAGCTGTGCTAGCCTTGGCCGCCTCTTTGGCTCTGTGTGGGACCCTCTCACCTTGTGCCTTCCGCGTCCACAGTGCCCCCCTGAATACAAGGGACCCCATCTGCCTCCAGTCCCCCATCCTTCGGCTTTCCTCTTCTTAAACCCTCACGACTGGAGATCGACTACTGGACACAAGCATGTTCATTTGTTAGACAACCTGTCTATCAAAGACAAATTTGGAAGAAAGAATTACTCTTTTAAGGGATTCCTCCTTCCTCCCCCTTAAAAACCTAAAACCAGGAGGTTTGGTGATGGCTACCTGCAGGAAACAGTTGGGGAGTGATTTCATTATAGGAACAAGGCTGCCTTGACATTTCTCGGGGACATATGTAAAACAGGTTTAATAAAGTTTAATAGAATTACACTTTTCTTTAAAGCCCAGAAAAAGAATTTTAATGAACAGCAAGACAGTGGTTTTGGTTTTTTCCAGGTTAAGCTATTTTTAACAAGTGTGTGCCCCAGAGGGAATTCTGCAACCAGATGCAAGCAAAGTGAGCCAGAATCCTCTCACTGGCTCTGCAGACAGGACGTGACTCCACCCTTTCAAATCCACGCCCTAACAAGCCAGGGCCTGCCACTAGCAGTGTAGGGGATGCACCACCAGGTGGCACCGCTGCCCGCTGCACATTCTGTGCTTTCGCAGTATTTGTCTTCCTCGGGGGGTGGGGGTGGGGGAGAGAACAGGGACATTCGTTTCCCCCACGCAGTGTTCAACATTAGCACACGAGGGCCTCTGCGCCTCTGAGCCACGTCCCTCCATTACAAGCCCACAGAGCTCGGGACCCTGGGCGGATGGCTGTGATTCAGACCCTGTCTTACGCTGATCCACAGGCAGGACCCCACAGGCGTATAGGCGGGGGTCACCTGGCAAGCAAAAGAAATCCAAAAGAGAACGTTTGAAATTGGTCTGAAAAGAGCAGGCAGAGAGCAACGCTGAGTCCCAGAGACGTGGAAAGCACCTGCGGAATGAGTTCAGCTAGAAGGGAGGAAGCCCGGGGTCTGCCCTTGAGGACAGCGCGGGCTGCTGCCTACAGCTAGCCCTGGGAAGGTGGAGGAAAGCTGGACTCCTTGGGGGCAGCAATGACACAGACACTGTCACCAGCCTGGAGGTAATACATCCTGTGCTACCTACTCTCATGTGACCCCAGCCAAGACACGGCATATAAAACCATGCCACTGAGACCTTTTACCTCCGTACTGACGGACAGTGCTGTGCTGCATTTCCTGTGTGACTTTTTTTTTTTTCTTTGAAGAGTCAGGGTAAAACCTAGGCTATCTAGGACACCAGAAGCAAAAAAGAAAAATAGCCCCCAGAATTAACAAATGGGATTATGTCAAACTAAAAAGTTTCTGCATAGCGAAGGAAATTATCAACACTGTAGAAAGAGAACTGACAGACTGGGAAGAATATTCACCACAAATACCTCAGATAGGAGGCTCATAACCAGAATATACAGGGAACTGAAGAAAAGGAAGCTCCTCAAAATCAAAGATCCGATTGAAAAATGGGCAAAAGAAATGAATAGGCAGTTTCAGATGAAGAAGTTCAAATGGCGAATAAATATGTGAAGAGATGTACAACATCCTTAGCCATAATAGAAATACAAATCAGAACATCACTAAGATACCATCTAACCCCAGAGAGAATGGTGTACATCAAAAACACAAACAGCAATCAGTGCTGGCGAGGCATTGGAGAAAAAGGAACCCTCCTGCACTGCTGGTGGGAATGTAAACTAGTACACCACTATGGAAAGCAGTATGGAAGTCTCTCAAAAGACTGGAAATAAAGATCCCCTTCAAATCAGTGATACTTCTAGGAATTTTCCCAAAAGAGTTAAAAACAACATATAACAAAGATACATGTATACCCATGTTCATAGCAGCACCCCTAACCACAGCTAAAATGTGAAAGACACCCAAACACACATCAACAGACCAGTGGATACACAAATTGTGGTATTTATACACAATGGAATACTACTCCTCTATAAAGACAGATAGGTTGGAGGCTTTTGTAAGTAAATGGAGGCAACTTGAGACCGTTGTGCTTAGTGAAGTGAGTCAGAAGCAGAAGGTGAAATATCGTATGGTTTCTCTGATATGAGAAACCCAGATCACAACTATTTCATAGAACTTAATGTGGGGAATAATGGGAACAAGAGGGGAAGAGGAGGAAGTCGGAGGGTTGAAAAGACAGAAGAGAAGGATTTATAACTTTGTCATGATGTATATATGCACAAAGTACTCAAGATCAATGTAAACTTTATGTAATGCACTTACACATATCAATAAAATGGGGAAAGAAAAAAACCTAGGGCAGACAGGAAGTGTCGATGGAAAATGAGGGTGTAATGAGAAAGAGGACAATCACCATAGTCCACCCCGTCACTCCAAAGGGCCTCTGAGATACACCTGCATGGGGCAAGAGGCCACACCGACACCAGTGACTTCTCCAGTGGGTAAATTGCAATGCAACACTAATCATTTTTTAGAGAAATATTGACTGCTGCTGCTTCCCCTCTCCATTCCTGGGCATGGAACCCAGGGACTGGTCGCATGCTAAGCATGAGCTCTTCCACTGAGCTACACCCCAGCTTCAGTATAAGCAGCTTTTAGACACCTCAGAAGCAGCTCAGAACTCATGAAATGCTAATTTCTAAATCCTCAGGGATTCAGTTGTTTCTGAGTGATGCACCAAAGGTGGGAGTGAACGGGACAGGAGTCCACGTGTTTCCCTGAGATTCTCCACCCAGGTCAATCTGAGGATTTGTGGACAATGCCAGGGAGTCCACTGGGTACATTGTCCTGTGCTCCACATTTATTTTCCTAGCATATGTTTTTCTCAGGACTGTGAGCAAGTCAGCCAGTACATCATGTGCAGGACAACCCCTCTGTACCCCAATGCAACTCTCCTTTCAAACCGGGACACAAGACGGTTCTATGAAAGCCTGTGAACACGTCTCCAGAAAGCAGCAAGGCACATTTCAGACATGGCAGCCCATGTGCAAAAAAGCTCAGCCACATCCCTCCATGGAACGAAGAAGGAAAGGTAACTTCACAGCCTCATTCCCCAGACTTCTACCGTCCATGGCTTTCCCCTCAGACCAAATAGGCAACTATGGGACTATTTTAAGAACTAAAATTTCCCAGAGTCCTGAAACACTCTGAGAACTTTCAAAGAAAGCTATTCTTGTCCTTTGAGGGTTAGGCCAATACATAATCTGTTCCTTGAATCATCCATTTTCTTGCCTACATAAGCACTTTCCATGTTCCCAAGAGAAAACTACATTCATGATGGAAAAAAATTATTTCATAATGATATGGGGTGACCCCACAGGGAGTCAGTGCAACCACTGTGGGACTGCTAGAGACATTGCGTTTACACAGAAGTCCTGAGGAGATGTGCCGGGAGATCTCCATCTCTCAGACTTTCCTCTATTCCCCAAGACTGAGATCACTGATGTTCAATAGTAGCATGGAAACCACGCCTGCACACATCTGTAGTTCACAGGTGAATTTATAAGTGAAAAAGACAAAGGGGAACTTGTGTTTTCTTTACTAGACTCAATAATTATACAATTTTTCTATTGTCTAGTTCAAATTTGCCCAACTGCAGGAATTCTCAGATTTGTGAAATACATCATAAAGACATACTAACAAGATCTTTTTGTCCAATTTCTCCTAAAATTTAAACATTGAGAGTATTTGTTTTCCGGAGTGATCAGGGCTTTCTTCCTACTGTTCCAGCCTCCTGTTGGAGTACTCACTAGGCACAAGGGACCTAGTAAAGGAAGGTTGCTGCCTACGTGAGGATCTCAGAGATCTAAGGACACATGGGGGAGGAACATGAAAGGATAGAAAAAGATATTCTGAGAAGTCGTGACCACAACAGAACAGAGATGGCCATACTTACATCAGAAAAAATAGATTTTAGCTCAAAAACTGTCCCAATAGACAGTGAGATTTTATTACATAATGATAAAAGTCAATGCATCAGAAAGATATAATTATAAAATACATTTTCACTCAATATCAGAGTATCAAAATCTGAAAGATTGACACAGCTAAGAGAAATGGATAGCAATATACCAATAGCAATAAACTTTAACACTGAGTTTTCAATAGTGGATGGAACATCCAGGGAGAAAAATTCACACAGAAAAAAATGAATGAGCGAACTGTAACTCAAATGGATCAAACGGATGTACACAAAGCATTCTACCCAACAACAGAAAAAAAACACAGAATGTTCTCTAAGAGAGATCACCTGCCAGGTCACAAAAGAGTCGTAACTAATTTAACAAGACTAAAATTACACTAAATAACTGTTCTCCTAACAATGAAATGAAACTAGAAATCAGTGACAGAAAGAAAATGGAAAAGCTTGCAAGTCCACAGAAAATAAGCAATGCATTTTAGCCTCCCAGCACTTGGGAGGCTAAGACAGAAAGATGGTAAAGTAGACACCAGTTTGGTCTCTGTAGGAAGCTCAAGGCCAGTCCGAGCTACCCTTTCTTAAGGGAAGAAAAAAATGAAACAAAAAATCCATTGGATCAAAGAAGAAATCAAAAGAGAAATTTAAAAATAGCTTGATGCAAATGAGTAGGAAAACAGAACACAGCAAACAAACATTACAGAGTACAGCAAAAGCAACATAAGCAGAGAATGTCCGAGCAGCGAATGCCTACGCTAAAAAAGAAGATCGCAGATGAAGAACCTAACTCATCTACCTCAAGCAATTAGAGAAAACAAATAAGCTAAGCCTGAATTCAATGAAAGGAAAGAATTTCCTGCAGAAATAAATGTAATAAAGAATAGAAAAAGATATTAGGAAAAGCGACAAAACTAAGAGTTATTTTTAAAAAGATAAAATCAATAGGAATGACCACAAAAAGGGGAGAAGACTCATATAAATAAAATCAGAAATGAAAAAGAAAACATTTTAGCTCGGAAATGAAAAGATCACTCAATCATGGTGGAACGTGCCAGTAATTCGAATATGCTAGAGGGAGGAGCGAAAATTTGACCCCTGCTTGCTGGGTCAGATTGCGAGACCAGCTGTGTAAATCAGCAAGACTGTGTCTTGAACTAAAATACAAAAATGGACTGGGGTTGTAGTGCAGTGTGAACATTCTGAATTCAACCCCCAGGACCAACAAATAAATAAATAAGAACCCAAGAGATTATTATGAACTAATTAAACATGAAAATTTAAATATAGAAGAAATGGAGAAATTCTTGAGAACCTACTACCTATGAAGACTAAATTAAGAGGAAATAGGAAGTCTGAACAGATCAATAATAAATAAGAAGATTAAATCAGTTAGGAATTATAATATTTTTAAAATTTTTTCCAACACAGAAAAGCCCAGGACCAGATAGTTCATAGGTAAATTCTATTAAACATTCAAAGAATTAACACCAAACTTTTCTTAAACTCTTCACCATAAAAAGTAGAAGAGAAACATCGTAAATTTGTTTTATGAAACCAATATCATTGTGATTCCAGGGCAAACAAAATGCAATTATCGTATGATCCGGGTTCTTCTTGGTGTATAGATGTCTGATTCAGGCTGCCTTTGTGCGTGGAGTGTGACCTTCAGCAAATTCAGTCCCTGTAGTCAGAAGCACAGGCAGAATCTTTCAGCAGAATCATTGTAGCCATGATGGCTACAGGAATGACACAGAGGCTCTCCACTTGTGTCAGACCAATGGAAGGCCACTTCAGGGCAATGTCTGGTTCATATATGTCAAACAGCGACAGCAAATCATTATGTATAGATAAGAGAGCATCTAATATTGTAGCATAACTAAAGGTGCTAGACACATCCAATCTGAGAGAGAGAAAACATCCCTAAATAATGTGAAAGAGGGGTTGGAGGAATAGCACAGCAGTTAGAGCACTTGCCCAGCAGAAGCAAGGCCCTGAGTTCGATTCCCCAGCACTACATAAGCCTAGTGTGGTGGTGCACACCTGTAATCCCTGCACTCAGGAGGCTGAGGCAGGAAGATTTCTATGAGTCAGAGGCCAGCCTGGGCTCCATAGTGAGTTCAGGACCAGCCTGAACTACAGAGTGAAACCCTGTATCAAAAATAATAATAACAATAATAATGTGAAATAGCCAGCATGTGTCCCAGTGCCAGATAAATTGTAAGTATCAGTAAATTTCAGGAGAAAATGAAGGTAGTAGACTGGACAGCTGCCCCCATGCAACTGAAGGGCTTTGGAAGAAGAGTAAGGTATTTCTGTGGGCACATAGTGTTGGGGATTTGTTTACCTGTGTCTGAGAGCTGTTAAATGATTTTGATTCTATACAACTACCCACCCCACCCCCCATATCCCTTGGCAGATCAACCATACCTGGAGAACTGTGTTAGACTTTGACAGCTCTACTCAAAAGGAACACTAAAAAGTTGAGATGGTCCTAGAAAGGTCATCTATTCATTATAACAAACATAGTTATATTCAGTTACATTTTGGAGATTTCTGCCTTCTTCCTTAAAAATATTTAATATTTTATCTGATGATAAAGGTATTCATGTCCTCTTGAGAATACTTAGAAAACACACATGACAGTAGTTCCACATTACAGAAACAACTGTTTTTAATATTTTTTTAAAGATTTTAAAAAGATTTTGCTATGCACTCAGGCAGATCCCTACTTTTAAACATAACATGAAGATTATTCAGTCTCCAGATGCAATCTTCCTCCCGCTTTCGAAGTTAGACCCCGGGCATTCCCACTGAGCTATATCACCAGTCTATTTTATTCTTGATTTTGAGACAGGGTCTTGCTAAGTCATTAGTAAGCCCACGCTGGGTTCAAAATCATGATGCTCATGCCTCCACTCCCAAGGTGCTGGGATTAAACCACCACGCCACCACGCCACCACGCCTGGCCAGACACAATCTTTAAAACTTATTTCTGTCCTTATGAATGTGATCGTCAATTTTGAATTTTTCCTAAACATAGAATACACACTGGGCTACAGTGTAAGACCCCGTCTCAAAAAAAAAAAAAAATGTATCCGTCAGAGCAGGTGTGATTGTGGCTAACACTCCAGCTCAGGCTTCTAATTTTCCAATTTCCCGCCATTTCATTCCATTTGTGAGAATGACAAATCTTAACAAAGAACTTCTTAGGCTCATTTTGAAATAAAATAGCAATGACAAACTGTGATTTTTAAAAAATTAAAATAATTGCCTAAACACTACAATCATATTCTTAATATTTTTTCTTTTCTGGTTTTATTTTTTATTTACTGGTACTGGAGATTGAACCTGGGACTTTCACACTGAACAACATCCTCCATCTATTTTTTTATTTTTTATTTTGAAACAGGGTCTCACTAAGTTGTTAATTTGCCCAGGCTGAATTTCAACTTCGCATCCTCCTGATTCAGCCTCCTAGGGTGCTGAGATTACAGACCTGCACTAATGGGTCATCTTAGATCAGGCTTTAGATAATGCTCTTTGAGTATGACATATTGTCAGCATTCTTGCCACGTCATTCGTTAGTATTCTGAATATACAGTGGAAATGGTTGTACAAAACCCATTCAACAAATTCACTTTAATAAATTGAATTGCTCTTTTCATTAATTTTGTAGGACATTCTTACTATTAATAAAAGACCCTAAATTACCATCTCCATAGAGAAACATTTATATGCATTATTTTTGCATGTGAAGTGCTAAGAAGTAGAATATAACTTCACAGAGTAAAGCATTTAACACTTTTTGTTGTGTTTTCATTTTGAGAAGACCTAAACTAAGCTGTCCAGGGGGCTTGGACTTGTGGTCACCTTGCCTCAGCCTTCTGAGAAGCTGGATTTGCAGGCAGGTGTCACTGCACCAGACTACAGCTGGATGATTCTTCAACTTTTCTTAAATCAAATTACTCCCCAGAAACGCAACCCTTCCATAACATGCGGTCACACCAGCTGGACATACATCTGCCCCTTATCTTTCCCACATTTACTAATACTATTAACTCTATTCGTTGCCAACAAGAAAAATACTTTGGCTTATGTTTTTGTATTGGAGAAGTAGAACTCTGCCATGTTTATTACCAGATTAGACTCCACTTTTTGTGTTTTGCTCATTTCCCGTCTATCAATATTTAAAACACTGAGAATTATCCTGTGTTTTGTTGTTTATTGGATGAAATCTATCACTCCTCTACCCTTACTCCTGCCTCTGAATTCCTCACCAATTGAGAAATCTGGATCTGAAGATGGGGGTACATGGGAGGACTGGAGAAGGGCAAGTAAAAATGATTAAGAGCCTGTGTGTGTGTGTGTGTGTGTGTGTGTGTGTGTGTGTGTGTGTGTGTGTGTGGACAATTATTAATGCAAACATATATTAATAAAATGATAATTCAGGGGGGGGGGGGAAATAGAAGTCTCTTTTGAAGCCAGCTAAGGTCCTGGTTTCTCATGGAATTGGATCTGTCTGAGGTTTTAGGCAAGTCAGGGTCCTGAAGGGCAAGAGGGGGAAGGGGTAGGTCTCAGGTGGGTGCGGGGAGTAGCCTGAAACGTATGCACTAAGGAGTGTGGACACGTCCATCAGGGAGGTGGCTGCCTGGTGAGGACCAGCACGGAAAGCCAGCAGAAGGACCACGCCCTACCAGGAAAGAGGACAGAGGCTTTCAAACTTCATGGGTATCAGAACCACTCCGATTGTTTCTTAAGATAGATACTGAGGCCTCTACCCGAGGGCTTCAGATTTAAGAGCTCCTGGAGGGGGTTTATGCCTGCCTGAGGCAACTCGGCACTTTACTCCTCTGCTCTGAGGCCTTTAGACTAACTAGAGGTAGGAAATTGTCCGGTGTTGAAGTGTGTCCTGGTTTGGAAGTAGAGTGCCCCCCTTATGCCATGTTCCTATGGATACTGTGTACGGTTGGGAGATGAGGCCTGGCTGGAAAGGGCGGAAACTTAAGACGTGACCTGGAGAGGTATGGGCTTGACCTGGACCGGTGCATGCTGGTTCCGCCCTTCCTCCCAGTGTCTTTCTCTCACTTAGACCATGCTGTAAGGAGCCCCGGGAGCTCAGGCTCTGTTCCTGCCTCTGCTCCAGTCCTGCCATGCGCTTCCACCATTTTCCAGCTGCCCATCTGTGAATGGGCTGTGACCTTCTGAAACTGTGAGCTACAATAAATCTTTCCTTCCTAAATTGATGTCAGGTCAGTGACAAAAAAAGTGACTAAGACAGGGTGTACTGGTGTGTGCTCACACTAGAAATTGAACCCAGAGACTGCAGACTGAGCCACACCCCTGGCCCTTTTCCTATTTATTTTTAAATTTTGAGACAGGGTCTTGCTGAGGCCAGGCTCGAACTTGCAATTCTCCCACCTCCACTTCCCGAGTGTTGGTATCACAGTCATGGATCCCCATGTCTCCTTGTCTTGTTGTTGTTGTCAGTTTATATCGATTTCTAAATTTTTTGCTGTGTTGGAGACCAAGCCCAGGGCCTTGTGCATAGTAGACAGGCATGCTACTACAGAGCTGTACTGCTGACCCATTGCTTCCAGACCTTTTTAAGTGCTCTGAGCTTCTCAGTTTCTTGCCCTGTAGCAGGGTACTCGCCCAGGATGGCTTCCTGCCTGTGTCCTCCATGTAGCAAAAGTGGGGCTTCTCTCTGCTTTACCTCTCCTCAGTCTTAGAAAAGAGTGTGCCCAGAGACCCTCTGTGTTACTCAGCTTTGCATCATCGTGATAAAATACCTGCACTTTGGGGGACATTCCAGATCCAAGCTGTAACGTCCTTCAACATGTGCAGTTGGTCCTGTGCCTCTGAGGCACAGTCCATGCTGGGCTCACAGTAGTTAACACACATGTCTTCCATCTTTCCCAGCGAAAGTCTGTGGTAGCAGTGCTCAGGAGACACCAGATTCTCAAAACACCCTCTGTTCTTTCCGCCAGGTTCATTATAGTATACTTATACATTATACTTTCTCCCGTCAGCAGGAGAAACATGGCAATGGTGCTGACTCTCTTTATCGCAATAAAATGTTGTCTCAGGATCGTCAAGGTGTATGAACCATGCAGATGAACACCTTAGGCTCTTTCTTACGTATTTGGTGAATCATTCAATAACAAATGCAGAGTTGAGTGTCCACAGAAGATCACAAAACATTCTGATGACATAAAACTTCACTTTTATGTGGTCAGATAAGCTTTTTAATACAGCATATTTTATTTAAAAAATAAAACATGAGTTGGACTGGGGATGTATCTCTGTGGTAGAGGGCTGACACAAAGCCCTGGGTTCAACCAACAGGACCGAAGGAAAAGTAGAAACAAAATCAAAATTATATTTTTGGGGTGAAATTAGGAAAAGTTTAAATTGATAATATGGTGTGAAAAAAGTAGAAAAGAAATAAATACAAAAGAAAAAGCAGGATTTCTAATTGCTAAAAGTTTTTTTCTATTAGGTAAGAAGGACAGTATATTTCTATTAATAAACATTTAAATTTCAATCTACTTATTGAAAATAGGATGCCACCTTTGCAGTATATTATAAGCCATGCTTACACTGTGTTATAAGGCATGGTCATTTTTGTTGCACTTTTAGGAATCTGTGAGAAAAAAATTTGAAGCTTAATTTTAATGGAGTATTTTTGGACATACACAAATTTAAAATTTCTATGCAGTTAAATACCATTATCATTCCCTGTGTGATGATTTTTAATACTCTCTTGATGTTTAAACAGTTCTTCCTCATCCAGTTGTATTTCCTATAGGAATGGGTAGCTCTCGGGAGCATATGTAACAGAACAATCCTCTGGTGTCTATCTAGTAACATCAGTACTTAACTTTTCATGACTAAAAGAACACAACATTTTGGTGTCAGTCCTTTCCTTCAAGGTCCACAAGGTTTTGTGTTCTCACTGTCTGTATTAATCAGGTTGGTATTACTATAACAAAATACCGGACACAATTAACTTATAAAGAGAAGAGATTTATTCACCTCACAGTTCTGAAGGTTCCAGTCCAAGACTGGGCGGCACTGTTGCTTTGAGACTCTGCTGAAGGCTCTCAATGACAATGACAAAGAATACATATGTGGCAGAGCAAACCGCGTACAACACAAGCCAGAAAAGTGGGAGAAAGAGATTGGGCTCCACATTCCCTTCAAGAACATGCCCCAAGGACATAAGAATTCCCCACTAGACCCCCACCTCTTAAAGGTTCCACACCTCTTCCTAGCCCCATGCTGGGGCCAATCCTTCCATGCATGAACCTTTACAGGGCATTCAACATCCAACTATTGCAGTCCCTAGGAAAGTACTGCGACCTTATACCCCTGGCATATTTTTAAGTTCACATTTAACGTTTTCAATCATGCACTGAGTTTTAAAATTTTTAACATTTCAGCATATGTTGACATTATAGAAACTGCACGCTCTTTTAAATGTGTCCAATTGAATCTAAACAGCCTAAAATGTGATATCCACCACTATCCACATTTATAAATGTGTGAACAAGATCTTCCTTAGTCAAGTTTATATATTTTCCTCAACTCATATTTTCATTCTCTTACCCGCCATGGAATTTTATTATGCTAATTTTCATGCTTAAATGTTTTTTATAAGACACAAAATCATGTTTTCTGAAACAAAAAGCAAGTATAGTAATTTATTATGATTATTAAAGTTATCTTAATGGTTGACCTATCAGCTTAAAAATTGACGAGATTCTCTTTCAGTTCATGGAAAGCCAAGAAGCAGAACAGTCCACTTTGCCAAGGGACTTGTAGTACAACCTTTGGTCATCCAATTTCTCCACTCTTTCCAGATACTGTGACTGTCCCTTTCTCTGCCACAGCCTGCAAGTCTTTCATCTCTGGGTTGACACGTACTTGCCTGAGTTGGCAAAGGTGCATGTGGAGAGAGGAGGGGTGCTGTTGAAGGAGAAGGGAGGAACTGCACCTTCACCAGAGCCTGCACGGGAAGGTGGCTTTGGACAATGAAGATCTAAAACATATTTCCCTGAAAACTATCTGTGTTTGCCACTATCTGTGTCTGCTGGGTCTTCCAGATCTCCCCCTAATGCAGTGTATGGGGTTGAGGTGCATGTGTATGTAACTGAAGATTGAACCCAGGGCATTCACACTAAGTTACATCACTAGCCCCTTTCTGTTTGTTTTTTTTTTTAATTTTGAGGCAAGATCTCACCAACTTGTTATATTGTCCAGGCTGAGCTCAAACTTGTGACCCTCCTGCTTCAGCCTCCCAGAGTGCAAAGATCCCACATCACAAATGGCTATACTGCACAAATTCCCATTTCTTCAGGTTAGGACAAAAATACGTCACCCTATACTCTGACATACCAGTCCCGTGGTCTTTCTAAACCTCAGCTCTGTTTTGGGCTAAGAAAAGATTTATAGCCCCTAGTGCATCTTTTGACCCATTTGAATTACTGCAGATTTCTCAGTGCAAACTTAAAAGGCCACGAGAGCCTGGAGCAACATAGTTCAAGCTTTAAAAGACAGCAAGCATCAAACCAGGTTGTTGTATCCAGCAAAATTATCCCTGGAAATTGAAGAAGTAAAAATTTTTCATACCAAGAATCCCTAAAGAAATCTGCAAGCACTAGTTCATGACTGCAGAAAATACTTGAAGCATCTTTGAAAGAGGCAGCTAGACAAGCAGCACCAAAAAACATAGAGGAAAGAAAACATCTAAAGAGAAAGTATAACAAAAAAACCAGATTGGTATTTGAATCATTTGATTGGTATACTTCTAAAACAGTACCAGCTGTTTTATAAAATCTGTGAGGTTTTCCACATAATTATTATTTATAATAGTATATTAGTTTGCAAGACATAATAATTATATTCAACATGGGGAATTGGTACAAGATCTTTAGAAAATATGTGTGCATAAATTTATGGATGGATAGGTAGATAAAATGATAAACCAAATCTGGCAAAATGTTAATAATTAGTGAAATGTGAGTAAATAATTCATGAAAGTTTTAAAATTCTGAGATAAGTATGGCATTGTATCTGTTACTATGTGTAATTTACTTTTGTAATGCAGATATAAGTTCACTTAATGTAGCAATTTTATATAGACTTATGTTTGTTTATTGTAGCAATTCACTTATTCAGTCTTTGATGTAAGTTTATTCTAAGAAAACTGATTGATGTAATGATAACCTGAACATCTTTTGAATGCACAAACATTTACCTTTCAGTGCTCAGCTAAGGCATCTGAAATTTAACTTCTCTCTTTTTCTTTCTCACATTTTCTAGCACTATGAATTACATTGTTATTTTTCTTTTCTCATGTGGACTGGTGGGTGAGGCCATGTTAAAAAATCTCAACAAAGGTATAGTAATATATATTTTAAAAGGATCCTTTGGCCAATATCCCAATAAAGGGCTCTGGTGGACTCAGAGAAGAGGCATCAAGATTTGGCCACTGCAGCCCATTCTAGGGGTGGGAAGCTGACCACTCTTTAGAGTGGTCATTTGAGTGGAGAAGTGAGTCAGACACAGAAGATTAATTATGCTAAATATCACATGGTTTCTCTGATTTGGGAAATTCAGAATACAGACATTCTATAGAACCAAAGGAATGTGATAGTGGGGGAATGGGGAAGGTGTGGGACAGCCAAAAATGGGAAGGGACTGTAAAGTTGATGTGATATATATGTGCACAAAATACTCAATTTCATTGTAAACATTATGTATTGCATATATATTAATCAAATGGGGGGATGATATAAAAAAATTATCCACCAACTTGTCAGAGGGATGGTTTGATGAAATGAAAAAAGTAATAGCTTCCATCTTAATTCCCCTCACCATGATGGCTAGAGTGCTAGTGGCCCCGGGCTGCCACACTTTTCCCTGTATGGGGGTCTCACCCAAGGGCTTGTAGAAGTGGTCTTAAGTGGGTAGATCCC
This sequence comes from Ctenodactylus gundi, assembly GCA_004027205.1. Classification (NCBI taxonomy): domain Eukaryota; kingdom Metazoa; phylum Chordata; class Mammalia; order Rodentia; family Ctenodactylidae; genus Ctenodactylus; species Ctenodactylus gundi. Next base: position 189,490 of record PVKB01000950.1, on the reverse strand, counting down.
TGTGCCACATAGAGAACAACCTGACTCTGACTGGCTGGTCCCAACCAGACACCAGTGAGCAGAGCTGCTATCTATTCAAGAAAACTGAGAGGTAACAGGCTCTGAGGAGCAATGAATGAAAATGTGTCAGAGGGCTTAAAAAAGGGAGGAGGAATTTTAACTGCCACCTAACAGTAGAAGTGGCCCATTTTTCAGATGAAGATGGTGGATCTTTTGATTTCACACTTTTACCTGACCAGGTAACTAGATAAAGAGTTAAGGGGGTAGAAGGTGCCAAGATCATACCTCAGTGACTGACTTGATCCTGATCCAATACTATAAATCTTATTGGGAAGATGGTGCATCCTGCCGACAGGAAAAGGCAGGGGGAGGGATTTGCGATTTCGGGATATAAAATCTCCATTCACCATACTTCTGTGTGCTTTCTTCACCTGCATGTGGAGAGGTCACCTCTTTTTGCAAAAAGACAATTGAAGCCTCACTATCTGTTGAAAACAAAAATAGATCACCCTAAAATTTAAAAAAGTTTTCTTAAAGTTTTATTATTTATTTATCCACATATTCCACAACTGCTACGGAAACCTCTCTACCACATGACCCACTCTTCTGCTGAGGAACCCACTGTGCCTGGCACTGGAAAAGGCACATGCCCGACCTCAAAGCCCAGTGTCTAAGTGGTCCAGGGCAGGAGGACACAGTGAGTGTGACCACTGGAGGGGTTATATCAACTTAATGAGATTAGAAAATGCCCAGGGCAGAGGCATCAGGTGTGTGTGTGTTTATGGGCTAGCAAATGAGGGAAGAGCACCCATCCTGGGTGTGGGCAGCCCAACCAACAGACTGACAGCTTGACAACTGGTACAGCTCCTTCTCCTGGAAGGCCTCTGGGCTTCACTGCCACCTGCGGACGTGGACTTGCTGTCGCCTTTGCATCGCTAATCTCCACGGCAGATTCGCTGCAGGCTTCGGGCCTTCCCCATCACCTCTCTCTCTCCACTCCGATTTTTAAGCCTCCAACTAAATCCTCTCCATTATATATAATTTCTTAATTCTGCCTCGCTAGGAACCCTAGGAATACAATAAACCAGCCTCGGAGACTCCCAAGAGTGAAGGAGACGGGAGAGGCTAGGAACCAGGCCCTGGAGAAAAGGCCCTGCTGCCCTTCTGAGGGCCCAGACTGGAGCTCCTCATTTCCAAGAACAGCCCACAGTGGTGATGGGAACCACTAAAGAGACAGGTTACAATCTCTGGTGGCTACACCTGTAAACCCCATTCCGGAGGCTGAGGCAGAAAGATCACAAGTTTGAGGCCACCCTGGGCTATATAGCAAGATCTGCCTCAAAACAAACAAACACTTCACCAAAAAAATTACAGACCAGAACAATTTCTGGTTTCTGAGTTTAAAAGCAGTAATCTTGTAGTCATCCGACCCAAACTATAGCTGTTGTTTGCAAAATTCTTTTTAAAAAGAAGACTCCGGAGGTTTTTTAGTAAGAAGCATTTCTACCATGACAGAGTTAACAGACATGACAGAGTTAGCGGGTGAATAGGACACCCTTAGGTAAGACACTTCACCCCAGCAGGCCAGCAGCCAGTCTACCCAGGAGACAGAGCCTGCAACCTAGAGGCTGTGAGGCTGCTAAGCACAGAAGGCCACGTGAGAGCAGAGCGCTTCACAAGATTGCCCCCCAGGGAACGTGGCCAGCATGAAAGAAGTCAGAAGGAGAGAGACATTCTTTGTGGTTGTAAAGAGGACAGACAAGGCTTGAGAGCTTAAAGAGGTTATTGACACTCTCCTGACGTAAAAAAGCTTGCTCCCTGGGTATGTCATGAAGCTGTTTCTCACGTTACTTTGACTCTTACTGTGAAACAGTAAGATATTCTTGCTCTTTGTGGCTGGTACCTTAGGCTTTCTTGGGGCAGGGGACTGAAGTCCACACGAGCTTATGGGTACCCATGATCAGGACCTGCATCTCATAGAGCGAGGGCTGTGCCTGGCTCTAGAAAAGACTTTCCTTGACTGACCTCAGGCTGGCTCCTCAGAGGTCTGTCCTTGATGAGACCTCAGGAAGGGCCTAAAAGGACTTCACCAGGGGCTGGGACTGTTGCTCAGTGGTAGGGCACTTTCCAAGCATGCCTGAGAGCCTAGGTTTCAGCCCTAGCAACCCAGGGGAGAAAAACTACTTATACACATTAACATGGCTCCTCACAGTTCAAAACCACATCTCTACTACAACCCTTAAAGTATCTGCTTGAGAAAACTCAAGTCTACTGAAAGAATGGACTATTCATTTCAGCCAACACCTGAGGATAGGTGGAGGATCTCCGGGAAGGGAGGTACTTAACTTAGACAGGCTGACAAACCTAGGCAGATTTCACACAGGCCTACCACCACATTGACCAGTTTTTTTGGCTTGGTTTGATATGGTTTGGCTCTGTGGCACTGGGGTTTGAACCCAAAGCTTCTGCTCTGAGCTACATCCTTAGCCCATTTTTAAGAAACTTTATTCTGAGACAGGATCTCACTAAGTCAACAGTTCACCTAGGCTGGACTCAAACTTGGGATTCTCCTACCCCAGACTTCAAGGAGGCTACAGGAGTGGAATCTTTTTTTACTTCTCTGACTAAACTGAACTTCCATTTACTTTTCTTCCTGCTCTCTCATTCTCTGGGAAACAGTCACTTCTGCAGAGATCAGAAATGAGTTCAGTTTGTGATGGAGCCCCTTCCCTATTGATGCTACTATTGATTAATTGCCAGTCAGAGTGGCTCACACCTGTAATCCCAGCTACTTGTTAGGCTAAGGCAAGAGAGTTATGAGTTTGAGGCCATCCTGGGCAACTTAGCCAAACTCCTTCTTAAAAAAAATTTTAAATAGATCTGTTCTGGCTACTCTAGCAAGTACACATTCTTATTTATCGTAATATTCTGGATTCAATGTAGAGGGGGATTTCCTCCCCATACTACAGTTCAGCCAGTCTGGTCTGACCTATTGTCTAAGGTGTCATGCTCCACCTCAGCACCCTATTTGGGTCCTCCCTTTAGACAGCATGCCATACCTCACTATAAGCCCGTGATTTTTGTTCTTCTTCTCTCCATCCACACAGAAACATTCCCAAACAGGTCACGCACTTCTTTATTTCGTAGTGACCGTGACTTTGCTCTTAACAGTGACCTCCAGTCCCTTTTGGCCCTTTCAATCCTGACGTTACCTTTTCATGTCCAGTATCCACAGGCTCACCCTTACTCAGAGTCTAGGCCTCAGGAGACCAGTGGGTGGGGACATTTGGAGAGTCCACCCAGGGTGCTGAAGCCGCCTTTGAGATACACTCATCTGTACCAGCACATGCTGAGCCTTTTCTGTGACTAGAGCTTTCTAAGAATTACCTCACTCAATCCCCCAAAACTCCCGAGGTACGGTGATGCACTCACCCACAGTTCCACAGATGTGACACTGTGTTCTGAAGATCTCAAAACCAGTGATGTTGGACTGGATGCCTGGGCCCCATGTCTGGCTCCAGAGCCAGGTGATGCCCTACAGCCAATCACAGCCTTCACTGTGGGCTTCAGTAGAAAATGACTTTCTGCACATATGGCCACTGTGCTGAACAAGCACCAGGGCCTTATTCCTCTCAAGCTGAAGGAACCCACTCCTGAAATTCCTTTGGTATCCAGGCCACTGGATACGCACTGCTTTCCTGCCCCAGTGTAACAAAATACCACACCAGTAAGCCTTCTGAAACAACCCTTACTCATTGCCTTGAGGTTTTAGTATATCAGGATGATGGATGTAGATACTTGGTGGACCCTCTGCTGAGGGCCTCATCAGGCTAAAATCAAGAAAGTCTCACGGACTGCTTTTGTGTTGGAGGCTTGGGGTCCTCACTAGTTCCTGGCAGAATTTGGCTTCTGTTGATGCCAACACTGAAATCCATATACTTAGGCTAGCTGTCAGCCAGGGGCCATTGTGAGCCCCTAGAGGCAACTCTCATGTTCAGACCATGTGACACCCTCCAAAAAGAAAAAGAAAGACAGACAGAAGGAAAGAAAGAAAGAAAGAAAGAAAGAAAGAAAGAAAGAAAGAAAGGAAAAAGAAAACATGGCAGTCTGAAGGCCACTAGGAGGATCTCCATTGTTGTTTGGCTGTTTTCTTCTTTAGGGACTCCACTGATTCAATCTGGCCCACTCAGGATAATCTCTCTAATGAACTCAGAATAAACTATGTTGGGACCTTGATTACATATTCAAAGCCTCCTTTGGCAACTCATGTAACCTAATCACAGTGGAACCCCATTCTCTTCACGGGTCTGGCTGATACTCAAAGGAAGGGGATTATTCAGGGCACATGTACCATGAGACAAAATCTGGAGAGCCATCATGAAACTCACACTTCTGTACATCTCACTCTCGGGTTCCACCAGCTCTTCTTGCTAGGCCAGACCTGACACTGGATTTCCTTATTTCCTCTCAAACCTCCGGAACTAGTGAACTTGGTCCCACTTGAAAAGAAAGCCAATTGCATGACTCTTCTGTCACAATGGAAATTTAGGACCCCGTGCCACCATCATGCACCAACTGAGGACAGAGGAATGAGCAAATGTAGAAGTCAAAGAGACCAGAACTGGGTGGCAGGGAGGTAGCTCGGGGATTAGAATAGTTGCCATCAACTATTCAAGTTCTATCCTCAGCACCACAAAACAGCTGGACATAGTGGCATATGTCTGTAAGCCCAGCGCTTGGGAAAATGAGGCAGGAAGATTGTCGTGAGTTCTAGCCCAGCCTTGCCTGTATACTAAGTTCAGAACTGCCGGGATTAGAGTGAAGCCCTGTCTAAAACAAAAAAAGAAAGAAAGAAAGAAAGAAAGAAAGAAAGAAAGAAAGAAAGAGAGAGAGAGAGACTGTGTCTCAATTCTTCCTCCTCCTCCTCCTCCTCCTCTTCTTCATGTTAAGCCCCACCAGAGTCATACTGTCACAGTCAGGGTGAGCCCTGGAGCATAGGACTTTTGTGTAGGCACATTTGATGGGCTGCAGGATCCTTGCCACTCTCTCAAATTAGGGTTACTCTGGAGTCAAGTGCCTAGATGTGATTCTCTTCATCGCTTGTCGGCTGTGTAAGTTTGAGATATTTAGTCCCACTCTCCAAGCTGTAGACAGCAAAATGGTCCCTACCTTGTATCAATAGGTTTGACCAGATGAATAAACGAAAAAAGCAGGGAAAGACAGAATGGCACATAGAAGCATGAAAGAAATGTGGTTGTTAGAATCCCCACCCATGTAGTTGCTATCACATCAAGGGTTTCTGTGCTCGCGTGGGTGGTTTTAGCTTGTTACTTCTAGTGACAGCCACTCAGGCTATGGTACTCAAGCTGTCCCTTCATGAGCCAGTGGTGTGTGGGGACCATCTCTTTTGTCATGCAGAAGACTCTGGTCTCATGCTACTGGCTTTTCCAGGTTATTCTGACCCCTCCTAGGACAGTAGGACATCAGTCACTAATTGTTTCAGTAAGCAGAATACCCCAATCCCATGGGTAATTAGTGTAATCCGTGCTTTCTGATCTAATTATTCTCACGCACGGCATGCCAAACATGTTAGGACTATGCTCAAGTTGGAAGAAAGACTGTGAAATCCTGTATGTTTTGGGCAGGTTGCTTGGTTCCAGCGGGTGCCTCTCTGGGCATCTCATGCCTCTCTCACATGTGCATTGTTCTCTCTTAAGTGCCTTAGCAAGCTGACATGCTCAGGAGGAAACCTTGCTTCAACTCAACACCTAAGAACTTCTGTTAAGTATCTATTCTTGGTGAGCCCTTTCACTTTCTATGAGGAAAAAGAACTAACAAAGTCATGTTATTACTAACACTGACCACAACTGGGGGTGTAGTATGAGCAGAGTGAGGTAAAAACTCCAAATTTTTCAAAGGAATCTCTGATTTCTGGAGGAAATTAAATCCATGTAGAGAACAGAGACCAGAGTTTGAGCTGTTGCCAAGAGGCTCTTTCCCTACACTGAAGAGATGAGGGAACGTCAACCCATGATAAATCAGCTGATTGAAAGAGAAAATGTTCCTTTCTAGTAGAATATGAATGCCAATAGTTGAAGGAGAAAGCTGACTTGGAATATCTCAGCAGGTCGAGCAGAGGTCATCTTGATAAATTTCAAAAAAAGAGGATGGCTTTGATTTCAATTGTTAGTGTGTTATTCTTCAAAAGAGAAAAGGGCTTGTTTCAAAGTACACCCTGTTTTCTCTGATCTTGCTAGAGATCCAAAGATGAAAACGCCATCCTAACAAAATGGGTGTCAATTTAAATAATGTTTACTTTGGAAAATATGATCTTATCAAAGGAAGAAAAGGAGGCAGGGAAAAAGGAAACAGAAAGCATGGCGATTCCAAGAATCAGAATAATTTCCTCCTGGATCAAATGCAAAAACACGGAACAACAACAGATTAGAACAATATGGAACTATTTGCTTCTAATTCTAATTGGCTGTCATCCCTGAGCACGGCCTAATAAAATTCCAGGGAAACTGAGTTCCCTATTTCTCTTTTTTTATTCATTTTTATGATTATTATTATTTTCTTTTGAGACAGAATATCACCAAGTTGTTAAGTTGCCCAGGCTGGACTAAAACTTGCAATCCCCTTGTCACAGCCTCCCAAAGTGTTAGGATGGCAGACCTGAGCCACAGGCCTGGCTATTTCTCTTTTTAAAATTCTGTGGTGTCCTCTCTCCTACTCTAGAAAGAAGGAATGTTTCTCCATTCCCCAAGTCTACGAGGACCACATGGCATTCTCCACAGAGTGCAGAGTCCAGCGCCACTAGCATAGCTCACTGTGTATACACGATGACCAACTGGGCTGGCTTTACCTTTGTGGCTCACGAGCACCCTGTCCAGCTTTCTCTGGCCACTGAGCACCCTCTCACATCAGCCTTGAGGTCAAGGATGTGACTCAGTATCTGTCAGGGAGACTCGGAGAATAATCCTTTGGGAGAGTTTAAGTAACTTTGGTTCAGATATACTGAAAATTTTCCAAAAGTTTTTTTTTTCCAAAAGAGACTATCTTCTTGTATTTCTGTCATACTACACATTTTTGGTTGTTGCTTTAGACTTGAGCATCCATATTCTGTTACATGGTTATCTACCCATCACCCAGTGGACTCTGTCTCCAGGACCTGCCCATGCACATATTCTATTTACCTGAGCCATTGGTTATTAGATACAATAATAATAATATATAGACATATAATATCTAATAAGCCAATGCTTATTAGATATAATAATAATATTCCCTTGAGCTCAGCAATGTTTAAAGAGAATTATGCTCCACAACCAACTAGGATTTATTCAAGGCTGCTTCAATATTTAAAAGATAGTTAGTTGGGACCTGTAGTCTTGGCACTCTGGGAATCTGAGACAATGAGATTACAAGTTCAAGGGGAATAGCACAGTTGTTAGAGTGCAAGCCCAGCAAATACAAGACCTTGGGTTCAATTCCCAGCACCATATAGACTGGGCGTAGTGGCATATACCTTTTATCCCAGCACTCAGAAGCTAAGGCAGGAAGACAGCCACGTATTCAAGGCCAACCTGGACTATACAGTGAGTTCCGGACCACAATAGACTACCGAGTGAGGTCCTGTTGCAAAGTAAAAACAAAAACAAAAAAGATTGCAAGTTCAAGCTCAGCTTAGACAACTTAGCAATTGAGTAAGACTGTGTCTGAAAAATAAGAAAGAAAGAAAGCAATAAAGGAAGAAGGAAAGAAAGAAAGAAAGAAAGAAAGAAAGAAAGAAAGAAAGAAAATGAGTGAAGGAACTCCTTAATGTAATCTGTCATATCAAGAAACTAAAAGAGCAGTTGCCACAATCATAAAGCAGATGTGGAAAAGCATTTCACAAATTCTGTGACCATTTACCACAAGAAGTCTCAGTACGCTGAGAATAGAAGGTATAAGGGGACTTCCAAGATTTTTAAAGGACATCTACAAAAATAAATAAAACCATAGCTACAATCCCACTTAGTGAGAAATTAAATATGTTTTCACTGAGATCAGGAACAAAGGAAAGATGCTCCTCTCATCCCTGCTGCTCCACTGGCTACTGCAGTCAGACAGAGAACGACGAAGGAAAAAATACACACATTAGGGTGCGAGAGATGAGCTTTGTTTGCACATGAGGGTCTATGTAGAAAAATATGAATGTACTGGAACTAAAATATCCAAACTTAATGAACAAGTAGTATTTGAGGTAATAATACCCTTATGATCAGAATGTCTAGTGCTTAAGTTAAAATGCAATTTCTCTCCGTTTTCTTAGAATGACGTTTTGCCTGTTTTCCACAGCTGTTTTCTACCCCATCCTGTTGCGCAGTTCCAGCTCTATCGCTGGAGGGCGCAGTGAATGAACAGACCTTTCCTCCTCCTCTACCACCCTACAGGGACAGAAAAGCAGCCAACAGAAACTCCACAAAGTGCCCTTTCAGTCACAGCTGCCCTGGGCAATAGTTACAGGTAAAACAATTTACTAATGATTGTGATTTTGTTTTATTTTCATAAAACAGAGTCTCACTATACAGTCCAGGCTGGCCTCAAACTCAACATGTGCTTTGGGATGGCCTTGAATTTGGAATCTTCTTGCCTCATTCTCCTGAGTGCTAGAATCGCAGGCATGCATCACCATGCCCATATTACTCACCTTTATTTGGGAAGAGGAAGAGTGCTGGGAATTACACCCAGAATCTTCCACTGAGCAACATCCACGGTCTTTTAATTTATTTTTTTAGAGACAGGGTCTCACTAAGTTCCCCAGGTAGGGCTTGAACTTGAGATTCTCCTGTCTCAATCTCCCAAGTACTCACGATTTTGAATAAAATATAGAGGTTTTTTGAATTAAGGTACAATCGAATATCCTTATAAATTAAAAATATTGTAAGTCAAAAATGCATGTAGGGACTGGGAGTACAGCTGAGTGATAGAGCTATTGCCAACCGTGCATGAGTCCCTGGATTTGATTCAGGACGGCCCCCCAAAAAGGAGGGGGCCCTCTCGAACCAGCGCAGCAGCGGCTCCTGGAAGGCCCAATCAAAAAGCTGAGATAAAGGAAACAAAGACAAAAACAAACAAACAAACAAAATAAGAAACAAACCTAGTGAACAACTTAGCTTAGAGAAAGACAAGAGCTGTCGATGTTAAAGGAAGCCAACACGAACAGTAGAACCCCGGAGAAAGCTGCAGAGGCTGAGGACAACGTTGAGGCTACATGCTGCCTGCGGAGGACTATAAAGAAGCCATAACCAGCAACAGCCTGACAGGAAGCAGGCCTGGAAACCCAGGCACCACAGGAACGATAGCAGACGGCAGTACCTATCTCTGGGAGAAGCAAGCCTATGGGTAATGAAAACTTCAAGCGCACTGCGAGCTTTCCCCTTGAAAATGTCTCAGTGCAGCTTAGCAAACCAGCTCTTGGCTGGGCCGTACTAGGAAGAACCATTCTCAAGAGAGCCCCCTGTGAGCTGCTTTGGAAAACAGAAGCCATAGAATGGGACATACATTAGGGACTTTGGAAACCTCTCAACTGGTGACTGGGAAAGAACTGGCACAAGACACGGTCTCGGAGAAGGGAGAACAGGCTGACCTCCTGGGAGGTTTGGGTCAAAGCAAGAGCAAGTCCAGGAGGGTGATGGCCCTGCCCAGAGGGACAGAAGCCAGGACAGCCAGCAGCAGTTTCCAAGGGGGCAGGGTGTGAACAAGACCAGTTGGAGGCCATCAGACAGTTCGGTCCCCTCACCGCCTACTCCTAGCACCGAACTCAATGGGCTTTCGGCTCCTTCCGCTCACCCTCATAAAAGTTCAGAGAAACGCCTCCACTTGGGCACAGGAGGGAGGATCCTCAGGTAAGACCCACTTCTGCAGTTTGGTTGTGGGAAGGGTGGGGACAGGTTTCCTTAAGCAGACACATCGCGAACACTGAACAGGGAACCACAGCTGGATACAGTCACCTGCTACTTCCCGCTTCCTCATATCTAGTCAACATGGGAGGCCAACACCTTAGACCCAGAGACTACTCATCCAAATACCTCAACACAGTAAAATTTTTGTACTCTTCTTGTTCCTTGTACGTACTTTCTGTGTGTGCATTTTTGTTGTTACGTACAAAGAACCGGAAGAGTACAAAAGTTTTACTGCTTACACATTCAATGCGGATGCAATGTTTCTCGTGCATTTTAATCTTTGGTTGATCAAATCTTCAAAAGCAAATCCCGTGGCTATGGAGATCTGATTGTATAGTACCTACCAAGTGAACAGAAACCTAAACATAGGTTATTGAAACTACCTGGGTTCTTGAAATTATAATTAAATCTTACCACCTACAGGAAGGAGATCTCCTGAATTGTAACTGAAAACTCAATTTTCCCATGGCTGACTCAAAATTTGAAATTTAGAACCACTGAATGAAAGACCAGAAGTAGGATGGGAACCTAGATCAGTGGTAGAGCACTTACTTCCCTCCCATGCCTGAGGCCCTGGATTCAAACTCCTGCATTGCACACACTGCTCACGCACACACTCACCAATGTCAATCCACAGGAAAAAATACAAGTAAGCCCTTCATCATAGAAAAAGATGATCCAATCCACACAAAATAAAGACATACAACTTAAAACTCAACTGAGACACCATGTCCTAGACTGTCCCAGGTTGACAGAAACACAAGCTGCTGGGGAGGAGACACTCTCAGATGCCGATGGTGGGGCTTTCCCAGGGGAATCTGGCTCTATCAAGCAAGACCACATATGTATTTAGTTATGACCCTGCAATCACACTTCTGGAAAACTAGCTTACACACTCCTTGCGAAAACATGAAGACATGTAGGCATAAGAGAGTTTATTCATTATACCAAAAGACTAGAATCAGCCCACATGTCAAAACAGCAGGAAACTGATGGGATAAGCTCTGTGCCCCGCCCCCCAAACTACAAAAGAGGACTCTGGACAGTGGTTAGGGTGGAGTAGGTATGCTAGTCTCTTGACTTTGTATTGGCTCAAACTTTTTTCTGTACTCAAATGTGAAATACCACACATACTCCCTACTGAGGGTGATCAGGCGGGGTGGAGCGGGTGGGAGGGAAGTCAGTGTCTCTTTCATTCGCACAGAGATCTGAGAGAGGCTGGAGCCTGTGACAAAATTCTTTGTGTGAAGCAGCGAGTGCTTCTAAGTTTGAAAGTCGCTGCCATATAAGACTACTGCCTGTTTACTTTACAGAGAAATATTTTGTTGCCATCGCAATTCTTTTCCAGCCTTCACATTTATAAGTCTGGCTGCCCTTCAGACTTCCATTGGCTGCATCCTCTTGAGCTGGCATCGGCCCTGGCTGCCTGCGTGCCCTGGCAATGAAATGTGCTTGCTGCGGCTTGAGTTATCTCTTGCTTTTTCAGTATTGTATAGCCTGAGGGCATTCTCTCTGGGCCCTTTGGTAGCCCTGCTCTCCCAGAAGGCAACCTGTGAAGTTAAAGTTACAAATTAAAACTTAGGTCTACACAGAAAAACTTCCCATGGATATTTACAGAAACTTTACTCCTGATGGCCCAAACCTGAGAGCTACGGAGATGTCCTTCAATAGGCAAGTGGATACATAAATTAGGAAACCCTCTAGAATAGAATATTATGCCTTGCTACAAAAAAAAGAGCTATGAAGCCATAAGAAAACAAAGAAGAGGCTCAGATGCGTGTCACTAAGTGAAAGAAGCCAATCGGTATGTTATGTTAACCATGTGACATCCTGGAAAAAAGCAAAAGCACAGAGACAGCCCAGAGATCAGCAGTTGCTGGACATTAGCAGAGAAGGGGAAATGAGGGGACGGCGGGCAGAGAACATCTAGGGCAGTGTCACTGCCCTGGAGGACACTGCATGTCCACCGTGATGTCAACCATGGGCTCTAAGTCCCGATGCTGCATCAACGCAGGTTCACCAATCATAAAACATGTATGGCTCTGCTGAGGGACACTGACCATGGGGGAGGCCATGCATGCTGGATACGGACAAGTCATGTGGGAGCCTGAACCTTCCTCTAATTTTTGCTACAAATAGAAAACTGCCCCCAAAACAAAGTTCTTTTTAAAATTGAGATTGGGTTGATAAACCGAAATTAGTGGAGATATCGTTAGATGCTAATCAGATGCAAGAAATAGGAAAAAATGTCAGCCATAATTTCATCACCCAAGACTTCTTCTTAATTTAGTTGTTTGTTTGTGAGGAGGGTACAACAATGTTGCCCATGCTGGTCTCTAATTACTGAGCTCAAGGGAACTTCATCTTCCCAAGTCATGGGATTACAGGCGTGTGCCACCAGGCCACCATCCCCAAATTTCTACTTCCGACAAAGTCTATCTTGGCTCATAGTTTGTTCCACCACTGGGTCAACCAAAACCAATTTAAATGACCATATCTGCCAGGCATAGTGGCACACACCTGTGATCTCAGCTACACAGGGGATCATAAACCAAAGCCCAGACCGGGCAATTTAGCATGACACCTTGCCTCAAAATTTTAAAATAGTAAAATTAAAAGGGCTGAAGCTGTAGCTCAGTGCAAGGACCATGACTTCAATCCTCTGTAGAACTAAATAAATAAACAAACAGCTGGTAGTGATTGTGTACACGATAATCTCAGCACTCTGAGAGGCTGACGCAGGAAGACCACAAATTCTTAGCCCAGCAAGTTAGTGAAACTGTCTTCAAATAAAAACAAAAAGGGCTGCACATGAAGCTCAGAGTGAAGTCCCTAGGTTCAGATCTCCACTACCCAAAACAAACAAACATTTCTCTTCAGGACTGGCCTGGACCACACAGCAAGACTCTGTCTCAAATAACAGCAACAACAGCGACAATAATAATAATGGAAGTGGGATTACCTGATGAGTGTGCACACATTTCCCCACATTGAGATATAAAAAATAGTTGTGGTGCCATAGTAAATTCTTCAGGGCTCCTTACATTCAGTTCCATAAGTCTGTGGGGCAGCAGGTAATCTAAGTTCAAACTTCGCAGTGGTTGGCTGCTTCCAAAGGGACCAAGCCCCAGGTCTCCCCTGTGTGCCTTCCACCTTCCTTCGGCAGCTGCCACTCGGAACTCTGCCCTCACAGATACAAAAGGTCACCGTGGGCCCGGGGAGGGCAGGCCACTGGCACAGAGGTAGCTTTTGACAGCATCACAAATACCTTTCTACCAAAAAAGCAGAAACCCCACTTTGCATGCTCACGACTACACCCTAAATTCCATCCTCTCCTCCTCCTGCATAATCATTTTCTTCCTTCACCCTCTGATGCACATCACACCCTCACAATCTCCCCTGTAGGCTGCTCTCCATCTCATCAAGATGAAAACTCAAAGCAGAGCTTCAGAGTCAAAATGTCTTTATGCTCAAAATTGTTTAGAAAAATGAAATATCAATTATTCCCATCAGGGAAGAAAAGCAGACAGACGGATAGTGTCTTACTGATTTGAATCTAGGGGAATCAGTTCACCACATGCATCGAGTGGTACACACACACTCCACTCAGGGGCTCAGCATTTTGGAGGGACTTTGTCTATTCAAGCTCAAGTGCAAATTTCATTTGAAAAACCAATTCTAGCACATCCTGATGGAACTTACCTGCAATCCTAGGACTCGGCTGAGACCAGAGGATTACAAATGCACGATCAGCCTGGGTAACTTGGGGACTTAGTGAAACATTGTCTCAAAATAAAAGGGCTGAAGATGAGTGAAGGGGCCTGGGTTCAATCCCTAGTACCACACCAAAAAAAGAAAGATAAGTTCTAGGAATCTACCATAAGTTTGTTAACCTGTACACAAAGGTACGTATGCAACATATGTTTATGGTCATGTTGCTTGCAATAGAAAATTATTCTAAAAATACCTAAATGCTATGTGATAAGCAAAGACATTGGATAAATCAAGTGCCGCCATTCATGTAAGAAAAAATATCTTTATGGAGCCCAGACCCTATGAAGCTCATCGGTCCCAAACACTGACACTATTAAGAGGCTCCTGCCTTGTATACTAACAAACAGTTTTTAAAAATTATAAAACAAATATGAGACCAACAAAGTTCTAACTTTGCTTCTCTTGTATTTAGCTTAGCTTTCTCATAGCGAGCCCATCACTAAAAGAGAATGGAATTTCTGTGGAGAATGGGTAGAGGAGGTTTCTATATATATTATAACAACATTTGCAATGGAATTATATTTTTCAGGCTAGTGACCCATATTTCCAAAGGCCCTGAACCTTGTCTCACTTATACAAACACCACACCCTACAGTGTCATCACACCAGACTTCTCAGAAAATTCAGAGACAGTCAGTTCCCCTAGAGGCTTGACTCTGTCTAGCAGCCTTGTCCTCTGCTCAGAACCCCCTGCCGGCAGAATCCTGCCCTAGATCCCAGGGTAAGATTCTTCTTCCAAGAGACAAGGAAAAGCCATGATTCCCAAGGATGTGCTATCTCAGAATAAACCAAGTCTGGATGTTAATAGTTTCAAGCTGAAATCACTCAAGCAACTATAACTCCAGAAGGGGTCATGTCTTTTCCAAGTATAGAGGTGTGTTCTCTATACTCAGGGTGAAAAGGGCCTTGAGCACCACAGAGTTTATTTATTTGTTGTTTGTGACGGGATCTGGTCTGTAGTTCACACTGTTTCTGAATTCATCATACAGCCCAGGCTGGCCTCAAACTCACAACAATCCTCCTGCCTCATTCTCTCAAATGCTGGGATTACAGGCATGCACCCAGCACAGTCTTATGTGGTACTAGGAAATCGAACCCAGGGCCTTGTACATGCTAGGCAATCACCATGTCCCCAGTCCCACCAAAGACTGGTAGTTGGGGCTGTCATGAAGTCAAATAAATATGCTCTTTGGAGTAATTTATCTTCCACTAGTTTCTACAATTACCATATGCCTCTATTAATGACACCTTTAGAAGTTACTATCCTAGTCCAGAGATCCATTCATCCTATTAGTCCTTCATGCATATTTTATTCTTTGTCAAAAACATAGATTTTCTTTTTGTACTGGGGATTGATCCCAGGGCGTCCACACTGAGTTAAATCCTCAGGCCTTTTTATTTATTTTGAAACAGAGTCTCACTAACTTGGTAAATTACTCAGGCTGGACTTGAATTTGCAATCCTGCCTTAGCCTTCCAGTGTGGGAGTACAGGCTTGTGCCTATATGCCTAGCTCTAAAACATAAAAGCATCATACTTTTGTCATTTTTTCAGACATCCCTCTCCTTCGAAGATCCCCACATATGTATAAAATTAATTAAATGTGTTTTTTTTTTGTAGTACTAAAGACTAAACCTAGAACCTCTATACTAAACTATATTCCTAGCCTTCCCAAAATTGTTTAAAATTTTTTTATCTTGAGATGGGTTCTCACTAAGTTGCTACATTGCCCGGCCTGGGCTTGAACTTGACATCTTCCTGCCTCAGCCTTCAAGACAGTTGGAATTATAGGTGTGTGCCACTGCACCCAGCCAAAACTGTATATTCTATTGTTAATTAGACCTTGTACTAATTCAGTTCTTAAATATCACCAAAGAGCCCATTAAAAGCTGAGAGGAGAAATGTGTCCACCTTTCCAATTCGATCTTGCCAGAATCTTCAGAAATCAAAGTTACACAATGAGAACAACCACACACAAAAAGCTATATATTTTTAAAAACATGGTAGACTAAGTTTCAAGAAACCTTAGTCATTAAAAAACCAAAGAGGCACAGTGGTGAGAGTGAATGCAAGTCTAGAAGAGAGCCCAAGTTTCTGAAAATAAAAATACTCATCACTGGGAAGCTTCAAGTGAAGAGTAGAAACTAGGGATTTAAAAGAATCTGAGTAACAGAATTTGAAAATGTCCAGCACCTCATTTGGTGGGGAGGGCAGTCGTCCAGTTTCTCAGAGGGCTGAGGCAGAAGCACCGCAGCCCACTGTTCCGGCCTGTCTAGGAAACACTGGGAGACCCTGCCTCAGAAAGAAGTACAAAAGTCCATTGTAAAGAGAGAGAGAGAGAGAGAGAGAGAGAGAGAGAGAGAGAGAGAGAAAGAGAGAAAGAGAAAGGAAAAGAAAGAAAGAAAAAGATGCCTGCTAAGGAACCAACAATGGGCAAGAGATGCAAACCACGAACATTTAAAGAACAACAGCTAGCACTATAGGAGGCAGAGGCAGGAGGAGAGCAAACTTAAGCCCTGTCTGGACAGTTTAGCAGCTTTGTAGAACCTCTGTCAAAATAAACCCTAGAAAGATCTCAATGTGTAGCTCAGTGCTAAGGCCCTGGGTTCAATGCCCAGTACTTCTACTACTACTACTACTACTACTAATAATAATAATAATAATAATTAATAATGATGACGATGATGAAGATAATTTAAAAACAGCCATTTAGAGAAAAGGTTACAAGTTTAAAAAATAATTGCAAACTATGGCAACAAAGTACAGTATTATACCTAAGAAATTATCCAACACTTCAGGATGAAAGTCCAGGGCTCCCAAGGCATAGAGGAAGCAGGACGCTGGTAACATCCCACGGCCTTTCCCCTACACTGCAGATACCTTCTCAAGGCAGGCCGCTCCTGGACCTGGGACACAACAGGGAGACCGGGCTGGAAGCAGCAGAACGGATGGCTCTGGGGGTGGGTGACCAGCCCGAGCACTGGCCTTCCCTCCTCACCAGTCACTGGTGAGGTCACTGCTCCTGTGTCTCTGTCCTTCTGACTCTGGCCCCTCTGTGTCTCTGCCATTCCTGAGATGGATCAATCAGCCATGTATGTCCTGCAACAGAGCCCTCTGTGGTAAGATTCCGTCTTTCCCCTTTGGCGCATTTCCATTTCGGCAGCAATGTGGAAAGCCCTGTCTTACCAGCTCTGGAACCTCGGCCCGCCTGAGAAGCAGCAGAGACCAGAGCTAGGAGTTCTCCCTATCTTTGCATCTCAAAACAACTGGGTGTGGGAAGTTCTGGGATTGAACCCAGGGCCTCCTGCATGAGCTGTACTACTGAGCTACACCCCCGCCCCATCTTTCAAAACACACTTTGGAATCTTCGCAGTGGAGAAGACCTCCTCCGGGAAGCACGAGGTGAGCAGCCAGTTCTCTCCTGGACTCGTCCTAAGATCTGGCAAAGATGCCCGCGCCCGTGGAGAGGTGAGAGAGCAGGGCGAGCTGGAGCGTCGGACCGTGAAAGACACGCATGCAGCCCACCCCACCCGAGGGTGTGGGGCAGGAGGGGCAGCCAGGAGGCCACAGCACAGAGGACTTCCTCTTCACCTACCTTGCTCTGGGCCCACTCCCTCCAGTCTCTTCCTCCCATAAACCGTTCCTGTGGATTCATTGATTATTGATTGATTGGACACAAGGGTCTCCCTGTCTTGTCCAGGTCATCCTCAAACTCCTGGGCTCAAGCGATTCTCTTGTCTCAGCTTGGCAATAGCTGTGGCTTCAAGCACAGGCCACCGTACCTGGCATTTCTCCTCAATTCAGTCTCAATTCTCCTCAATTCAGACTCAGTTCAGTCTCTTGCTATCTTTTTTTTCCAGTATCTCTGTCTTCCACCGATTTGCCCAAGTCTCCCTGTTTCTCAAATTTCTATCTTCTTGACATCGGTGTTGTGTGTTTGCGCCTGTGCGGCCCCGGGCTCACCTACCGCTTAGCTTATCTCCTTCCCAAACGTCTCCTGCATTTGTCAGTTATGGAGCGTCTCCTGGGTGCCAGGTGTTGT
This sequence comes from Ctenodactylus gundi, assembly GCA_004027205.1. Classification (NCBI taxonomy): domain Eukaryota; kingdom Metazoa; phylum Chordata; class Mammalia; order Rodentia; family Ctenodactylidae; genus Ctenodactylus; species Ctenodactylus gundi. The sequence continues at coordinate 171,728 of PVKB01000950.1, read as the reverse complement.
TCTGGACACTGGCATCACAAGAATAAGCCGTCCCATGCAGGCCTGCCCTCCTGTTCTCACAGACCTCACATTCAAACAGTCTGGGTGTGGTGCAAGGAATTTACACAGACTGAGTCCACACACGCACCAGAATGTCAGTGGTGAGAGACCAGGGAGATAGAGGACAGGAAGTGACAGGGGACATGGGAGGACACTACTCCCACATCCAAGGCGCCTTCAGGCTTGGCAGCCCACGGAAGAGCTAGGAAGCCAGGCCTGCTGGTACAGGTTTAAGCAAGGGGAACTGGCGAGGAACGGGGCCGGGGAGACACCGAAAGGCTGTGCTTTGTACACCAGGAAGAGGCAGGAAAGGATTTGAACAGAGGGGAACCTCGTGTAATGCACATGCCTAAAAAGATCACCCTCGGGGCCAGGGCTAAGACTCAGTAGTAGAGCACTTTCCTAATACCTGGAAGGCCTCAAGTTCGATCCCCAGCCCTGCTATATAGGTAATTGCACTGACTCTGTGTAGGGAGCAGGTCAAGTGGAGGGTGTGAGGAAGGGAGAGCGAAAGCCAGGAATGGAAAGCTATTTCAGTATTGAAGGAGAAGACGGTGGCAGTGTGGGCTGGGGTGGCGGAAGGGAAGTGGGGGCCAGGCCGGGTAGATGCAGAGTATCTTGAAAGAAGGAGCTCTAGGACTTGTTCACACGTGGGATGGGAAACGCCAGCAGGCCGAGTCACTTGCTCTTTCCCTTCTGAGTCCTTCTCTGTGCTTCCCTTTGCCGACTGGCTCCCTCAGTCAGGGGCGCAGGCTTGGCATCCCAGCCCTTGGGAGGGGGTGGCGGGACGCTTACAAGGTGAAGCCCAACCTGGGGAACTTCGCGACCCGGAGAAGACACTATCTTAAAATGAAAAATAAAATGGACCGTGGATGTAACTCAGTGTGCAGAACCCGGAATGTGGGTTCAATCCTCAGTACCGCAAAAATGAATAAATAAGTAGCATCTCCTTCTCCTCCTCAACTTTTTTTTCCCGCTAAATGGAATATAATGAGAATTCGAAATAAAGGTTGGTCACTAACTAATCTTTCTGGAAAAAATGTTATATGTCTTCTTAATGTTAATTGAATCCTTTGAACATGTCATATGCAGAATAAAAAAAAGCAGCCTTACTGATGTTTGTGCTAGAATAGCTTTTTTATTCATAAATGTTGCTCAATATCTTCTCGCAGTGTCCAAAACACACTTTTACTGTTTAAATTCCAAATGAAAATACTTTTCTTTCTGCAAACAGACACGAACATTCTTCACAGCTGGATATTCTAGATGTAAAAACAACGACGGCTCCAGTAGCAGCAGACACCTTATTACCCAGAATGCGACACCCAAATCCCATTTCCCACACCTAGCAGCGGGGCTCCATGGAGATACAGTTTACTCCAAGAGCACAGTACGGAACATACGAGTTGAGTCTGGAACATCATATCACCAAAGAGAGAAACAAATCTATAAAACACCTCTAATTTGTGTCAGAAAAATTCAGGAACCAACTTAGTGGGACTCCTTGTCCAGTAAAGAGACAACTGGAGCACTGTCATTATATCTGCTGTGGGTTGAGGGACATCACATATGTTAAAATCTACAAGTGTACTCCAGTAGAAACCAAAAATATCAAAATTAGTCAGCATTACAGGACTTTATGGAAACAACTCATTATTCTGTACATTATTCGACAACAAACACAGCATTTGAAAAAAGGAAATGGCTGGGCCTCAGAGTGCAGGTTTGTAATTCCAGCAGTCTGGGAGGCTGAGGCAGGAGGATCACAAGTTTGAGCCCAGCCTGGCAACGTAGCCTCTCAAAATCCAAAATAAAAGTAGGCTGGGAATTAAGTTCAGTGCAAAGAACGTGGGCTCAATCCCCAGTACCAAAAATTTTAAAAGGACTTGAATGTTTAAGAAAAGTCATTAAGACAGTTGACTTAATGTAGTCCTATGACAGTGGCAATTAGACAAGGATTGTTAAAGAGAATCACAGAACCCAAAATGTTAACGCTTGTAAGTCTACGCACATAATGGAAGAAAAATGCACACCATTGCCACTGCAAGGACGCAAAGGCCACACAAGGGATCCTGAGAGATCATGGCAGGCGCAGGTACTATGTGTCTGTGTGTGTGTGTGTGTGTGTTCTGGCTTACCACAGTGCCTCCATTTAATAAAGCTATGGCAGGTCAACCATTTCCAGGTGGCAGCCAATAATTTTTTTTCTGTACCAAGCTACACTTCCAGCCATGTTTTCAGTTGTTAGTTTGCCCAGGGCTCAGTCTTCTGAGCCTCCTGCCTCAGACTCCCAGAGTGCTAGGATTGCAGGCTCGTGGCACTGGGCCCAGCTACTAATTAAAAGGGGTCACGGAGACCTGAATAATAGCTGTTTAATTAAGCCAATTAGACCACCTGCTGCTCTCTGTGAAGGTCATGGCTTACTGTGCTAGAGGATTCAGATCAGCTTCTGACCACCTTCAGGATTAGAGAGTCCATGACTAAGCTGGAAGACTAAGGCAAATGTCTGAGCCCGACTGGGAGGTGCAGATGGCCTTAAGTCCATCATGAGAAGGTAGCAAACCTGGACAAGGTGTCACCTGAAGGCTCTAATTTTCAACTTTTGAAAAGTACAATGCACATTTAGGAAAGTAAGTACATTTGCACAGTTAGCTGAGCGTAGTGGTATATCTGTAACCCCACTCTGCAAATCTGAGGCAGGAGAATCTCAAGTTCAAGCCCAGCTGGAGCAACTGGGGAACTCAGAAAAAGAGACCCTGTCTCAAAACTTAAAAAGTGAAAAAGATTAGGAATATAGTTCAGTGCATAGGCCCTGGGTAAGCTCTCAGTATTAGCAAAATAAAAAAATAAAGTACGTTGAGGGATTGTCACGATGTAAAAACTCTCACGTCAAGGGGCAGAATGCCACCAACACTCCAGAAAATCCCTTGCACCCACCTGTGCCCTTCTTCCTCTCTAAAGGGAGCCGTAGATGTGGCAGAGGATGCAGACACTCATGTAATGCACTTTCTGTTTGGTTGTAAAGTATTTACACACTCCCACAAAGTTCCTCGTGACCTTTTTCCCATCAGGCCCCATGCCCACTGCACAAGCTGCATTTGCTGTGTCTATCCTTGAACATCAGCAAAACAGAATCAATCACTGGAGTTTTTCTTCTGTCTTTCAATCAGCATCCTGTTTTGAGATTCACCCATGTTCTTGAGTGGATTCTTTTACCATTGTTTTTTTTTTTTTTTGAGATAGGGTCTCACTGTGTCGTCCAGGCTAGCCTCAAATTTGATCTCCTTCTACTTTGGTCCTCTGAGTACTGATATTACAGGTATGTCCTACCACACCCAGAATTGAGTTTATCCTTTTAATTGATGCATAGCGTTCTACTGTGTGGTTAAACACACTTTGTCCCTGTGACATTTCATATAGAGGTAGATACACGCTACAGTGTTGCGATGGAACCCAGGATGGCACACACCCAAGGAACTCTTCTACCACTGAGCTACATCTCCGACTCTCAGATATATAATTTTTTGGTCTTCATTCACAGTTCCTGGCTCCTAACTTCCTCCCTAAGATTTCTGTCATTTCCCCCTCTCTATTAGTAGGTCATAAGGTCCTCTTTGTACTACAGGGGCCCTTGTCCTATACCCTGAAGGGGAGACAGTTGCATAGAAAACCAAGAAGAATCTGATCAGACAGGCCTTGCTGGGTCTCCCCACCTGGTCTATCAGCAGTAGAACTGACACTTTTTGTCTATCCATCTTTTTGTCTATCCATTTTCACCTGGTTGTTGACCTGCAGCAGTTGGATTTTAATGGGCCTATTTGTGTTTTTCTTTCATTCACCCTACCTAGAAGTTTCTGAGCATCTTGTACATTTAAGGAAACTTGTGTTTTGACCAAAAGTGCTTTTCTCCCTTCTTCTGAGACGCCAGTTATGTCTATTACATCACTATACACCACTGAATATTTTTCTGCAAACATTCTTTCTCTGCTATTCAAACAGGATATATATATATACACACATACATGTGTACACAAACATATATGTTGTGTATGTATATAACTCTCTCTATCGTCAATTCCTAAGGGCTCAGTGTCAAACACAGGGCCTCACACATTGCAGGCAAGTGTTCTGCTATTCAGCTACATGCCTAGTACAGATAATTTTATCTATCTATATATTTGTTTACTAAGTATACTAAGTATATTTAATCTGTTAATACCACCCACTAAAATTTTCATGTACTTTTCAGTTCTATTATTTCCATCTTGTTCTTTTCATATTTTCATTATTTTTCAGCTGATGTCTTATTTTTAAATTCACTATAAACATAGTTTTATTTGCTTTAAAACACTTATCCTCCAATTTCAAACCTGGGTTCTGTAAACCTTTTCTTTTCTTTTTTTTTTTTTTTTGTCATTGTTTTTTGATACAGGAGTCTGCCTCTGTTCTCTAGGTTGGTCTGGAACTCCTGAACTCAACTGATCCTGCCTCTGCTTTCCAATTCGATGTGATAAGAAGCATTATGTTCAGATATATGGGTTGGTTTCTCTTGTTTTGTTATGTTTTACCATGTTACATTTCCAAGTGTCACCTTAAATTTTACATGACGTCTGTATGCCATGCTGCTAAGAATCACCCCCTCTACCCATATGGCTCTTTTATACCTACATGTTTTGTTCTAATAGGTAGTTGATTTACATGTGGTTCCACTTGACCAAGATGAGTAGCCCCACACAAACATTTTTTTTTTTGAGGCAGTCTCTGTGTGGAGTCCAGGCTGACCTTGAACTCACTATTTGTCCATATTGGCCCCAAATTCAAAATCTCCCCACCCCATCCTCCTACAGGGCAGCAGCCCTTGGTCTGATAAGGCCTAAGGCATGGGATGGCCTTTCCCAGGCTCCCAGAAATGCTCTTCTTCCATCACACGTGTCTTCATTATTTATTCCTTGCTGTGACAAAAGACTTGATATCTCCAACCTGAGGGAGGAAAAGCTCACAGTTTCCAGATGTCTCACACAGTCAGTTCATGGGAGCACATGGCAGAGGCTACAGAGCGGATTACTCCATCGCAGACAGAAGCCAAGTCAAGCAGGAGCAGTCTGAAGAGCTTTCACGGGAAGAAGCTGCAACAATGTTCATTCTTCCTTCCTGTAATTATTTCAAGCTGCCAGTTGCCCAACTCCCCCCTCACCAGAGTGGGTGCCCCTTCCTCAGTTCCCGGCCCACAAGTCAACAACACACACCTGAAAGCTGTTCCCTGGACCCTTCCCAGCTGCGTCAAGTTGACACAACATTTCCAGGTCCAACCCGAAGTACCTGCCCCTTCCAGCTAGCCCTATATCCCAAAAACATACAGTTCCAAATATATGAGGCTTTAGGGGGCACTTACGATCCAAACCATAGCACACAACATGCATTTTTGTATCTTTGTCTTCTTCAAATGTACCCCTGGCCATTATTCTTTCAAAGTTATAAACTACTGGATGTCCCACACTTATAATCTTAATAATAAAAGGTACCAGCAGGACCTTTAACTAGGCCGATTAGGATCTTTTAGAAGATGCTAACCATTGTATATAACATGTGATTTGTGGACTACTTTGTGCACTGCTTACAAAAAAAAAAAAGCATATGTTGTTACAGGACTGGGGATTGAACCCAAGTTCCCTGCACTGAGCTACATCCTTAGTCTTTTTTTCTTTTGAAACAAGGTCCCCCTGAATTGCTCAATGGCCGGGCCCAAGTCTAAACTTGCATTCCTCCTGCTTCACCTTCCCAGGGTGCTGAGATTACAGGCAAGTGCCACTATGTCTGGCATTTCGGTTGATACAGGGTCTCACCATGTAGTTCAGGCTTGTCTTGAACTCAAGATCCTTCTGACTCAAGCTCCCAAGGGCTGTGATTACAGATGTATGCCACCTCGCCTGCCTTATAAAGTTACATTCCTGTAACTGAAGAGAAAATGACTTTGTCAGAATCATGTTACCCTTTATCACATGTAGATAGAGAACAAACACGCTGAAGTAATTAGAGAGATGCTTGTTTTCTGGCCCTAGAACTCCCATCCTGCCCCATTCACACCCTACATTCCAGACATACTGACATTGTTAAGAGTACCACCAGGTCTTGGTGACTTCCTCCCTCCCCCACAGCTCTCTCTGCTGGAGCCTACATTTCCTTTTGTCCTGGAAGCCCAGGTCAAGGTCTCTCTCTATTTGGAAGCTTTTCTCTCTTACCTCTTTTGGGGTAATGTTCCCTTTTATCTGACTTCCAGAATCTGACAGAGATTTCTGCGTGAGTATCACTCAAAGAGGTCAGATCTAGAAATGTCGCTCTTGGTAATTTTCTAGTCCCACCCTTCTGTGTATGGAATTGTTATGATCATTCAGGAACAGAACTTACACAGGAACATAACATGACTGTCTCCCACCCCATTTCTGTTAATGCTGGGATCAAACCCAGGCTTCAAGGATGACGAGGAAGTGTTCTACCATTGAGCTCCATGCCCATCCCAGGAGGCACCGAATGAGGCGGAGGAAGCTGGGCCCAGTGGGACTGGCCTAGAATTCTGGGTGGCTGAAGTGTAAGGGTGGCCAGTTCATAAATTCAAGCCATACCTGGGCAACGTAGCAAAATCCTGTCTCAAACATTAAAAAGGGCTGGGACTCTAGCTCAGGGCCAATGGCCAGGAATCTGACCTTCAGGCCCCTGGGGAGAGACACAGCTGCCAGTGAGAGATTGCCCAGCCTCATGTTGTGCTGCTCTTGGGGACAGCTCCTAAAGCTGGTAGAAGGAAGGTCACAGCAGGCAGCCAGGCCACAGCAGGCAGAAGCCTTGAACGATTGCTGTTGACCCACTTACCAACCACAGTTATCACCTTGGTTTTCAGAGGTCCTTTTCTATATCCCTTCTGTGCTAAGTCTGCTTAGCACGGTCTCTATTGACATCCATTTCTGCTCAGAGTATCGTGGTTTGCATCTAGAGTGTCCCCCAAAAGTCTCATGTATTTGGATGTTATGGACTGGGAGACAGAAGCCTGGTCTGGAGGAGTGGATTATGGGTGTGTGGTAGGCTACAGGCATGTAGCGGATTGGATTACAGGTGTGTTGGGGGGCTTAAACCTGGAAGGGGAGAAACTGAGGCTGGACCCAGAAGGGGCAGATCACTGGGACAGGACCTAGAAGTATATATATGCTACTCCCTTCCTTCTGGGACTTTTCTTGGCTTCCTATGTGTAATGCCTTGAGGAGCTGCCTCTACCTCTGCTTCCACCACGTTCTTCCCACTGTTGCTGACTGTACACGGACTGTGACCTTCTGAAACTGTGAGCTAAAATAAACTTTTCCTCCACTAATTTGTGTAGGTTGTGTTTTGAGTCACAGTAATGCAAAAGTAATTAGGACAGCATCCCAGAAGGCATGTCTCCCTTCTCACACAGAAGGGGGGCCTCCACATGAACAGGGGCAACAGTGAGTGTGGAAGGGGAAAATGGCAGCCTTGCCCCTGGAACATGACATGCTGCTGTCCCCCTATTGACATGGGCTTCTGAGGGCAGAGACAAAGCCCCGTCGCAGTGTCCTCAAGGGACATGTCCTTGCTGTTTATCACTCCTCTGAGGCCAGCTGAGGGATTTATAGCTGAGTGTGAAGTTGGTGTGCCATTTCATTCATTGAGAATGCTGTTTCTCTTTTCTTTTCTTATTTTGCAGTGCTGAGAACTGAACTCAGGGCTTCGCTCTGAGCTACATCCCCTTCTATGTTCCATTTTGAGAGAAGATCTCACTATGTCACTAAGCTGGGCATAGCTAGAACTTGCAGTCCTCCTGCCTCAGCCTCCCGGAGTGCTAGAATTACAGATGTGTGCTACCATGCATGGCAACTGAGGGTGCTTTTCCTAATCAGCAGTACACAAAGTCATCTACAGTTCACCTATTAAGCAGCTGTAATTGTATATTCTTACCACGCCCTGCATGTACAGCACCCAGTGGGTGCTTCATAGTTGTGTTTCCTTTGTGAGAAGGTTTCTGCATGACTAGGTTGAACGTCAGAATAGTCGTGAGGACTCAGGCCTTCTCATGAGGGTGGTTCTCTCTCTCCTCAGTAGGAACCCCTCTCCTCTCCAGATTCCTTCACTGAGACAGCCCGTTGCCATTGTCTATCTGTATTAGTCTGGCTGGTTCATCTAAGAATACATTGTCTATCTGAGCATAAATTAATTTATCTTATTAAATAAGACCGAATGTTTTTGCTGCTTCTGTTGCTGGAGATGAAATCCAGGGCTCGGCTCATGCGAAGCAAACACTTCCCCACTTGTCCTCTGAATGTCCCCTCTTCCTGCAGCCCAGTCACAGAAAATATCTACTCAGTAAATTATTTAATTAGTTATCTTTGCTGCTGCTGCTGCTCTCCTCTTCCTCCTGTTCCTTCTCCTCCTCTCCTCCTCCCTTCTTCTCTCTTTCCCCCTCTTTGTACTGGGAATTGAACTAAGGCCTGAGCTATGTCCCTGGCCCTTTTTAGAGACAGAATCTTTCTTGCTTTTTTGCTGCTAACTTGCTAAGCTTCTCAAGCCAGATTCAAATTTATGATCTTCCTGTCTCAGCCTCCCAGATGACTGAATTACAGGAAGGCACTAACCCCACTTCTTAGGAGTTAAATTTGTTCTCTCCGAAATCCCATGTTGAAATCCTAACTGCTAGGACCTCACTCAAAATGTGACCTGACTTGAAAAGACTGTCAATGCAGAGGTAAGGGCAGTGTGGGCCCTACTCCAGACTCGCTGTTGTCCTTATAGGAGGAGGAACCTGGGCACAGACGTGCACACAGGAGACTGTCAGGTGGGTACCATGAGGACTGAAGATGGCCAGGGAACCACGGTCACCAGGGGGAAGGCCTGGGAGCATTTGACTGCATGCCGCGCAGAGGTCACCAACCCCGCTGGCACCTGGACGCCAGACTTCTGACCCCTAAAACTGTAAGACAGCCATTTTGGTGGTATATGCCACGCGGTCTCTACTTTATATGGCGGCCCTAGAAAGCGAAGACAGGGGTATTGTGCTACATGGCTTGTTCGTGTCTCACAGATGGGTATACAATACATTACTGTACATGCCTTTTTCACTCCTTTTTCACCTTTTTTCACTCAATGATGTATGAATGCTGTCTTTTGCCAATATATTCAGATTTATTTATCTTTTAAAAAGTGGCCACATAGTGTGGACTTACTATTTCTCTCTTACCTTCTCTATGATAACATAACGGGATTTCATAATACAGAAATATAGCTTTATTTTGACAGGGTCTTATCATGTTAGTTTAAGCTGGCCTGGAATTTGAGATTCGCTTGCCTCAGCCTCCAGGTCGCGGGAATTACCACGCCTGGCTTAGCTTTGTTATACAGCTAAATTTGTCATTTGTTCTTTTCTTCACCATATCAACTATTGACTTTATAAAGTGATTCCATGATATCTTGCCTTTTAAAGGTAATTTAAATAATCCATAGTGCATGGTGGTGTACTTTTATTATCCCTGTACTCTGGAAGGCCGAGGAAGGAGGATAGCTAGTTCCAGACCAGCACTGGCAACTTAGCAACTTCACAGGACCATCTCAAAGTCAAAAATAAAAATCGGGCAGGGGTATAGCTCAGTGTGAAAGACCTGGGTTCAATCTTCAGCACTGCAAAAATAAAAACAAACAAATAAATAAATGTAGCTTAAATGGTAAATTATCTAGGATGCATTTTAACTTACGGTATGAAATTAAGATTGATATCTCCTCTAAAATAGAAAATAGTTAATTTTCTAGTGCCAATCTATTGAGTATTATTTTTTTCTTCCATTTATTTGAAACTCCACATTCACCACAGACTGGATTTCCATATTATACAGAAATGTGTTTCTGGGGTATATATTTTTGTTTGAGTTTCTCATTCCTGAATAAAAGGGATCAGAAATAATACCTAAATTGACAAACAATAGGCTACACCCCAATATCATTCCTACTACTGTGGGGAGCAGGCCCTGGAGGTTGAACCTGGGGCCTTCTCAGCCACATTATCCCTGGCTCAATTTTACTTTCGATTTTGAGACAGGATCTTGCCACATTCTAAGTCACCCAAGCTGAACTTGAACTTGGGATCCTCCTGCCTCAGCCCCTCAGAATGTTGTGATTAGCATCATATTTTGATAAGGGAATGTACAGTGTCTCTAAACATTATATATTACATATGTTAGTTAGAAGTATAATAATAATATAGATATATTGTAACCAGAAAGCTAACATTAACAAAATTAATTAAAATCATTAACTTACAGAGTTAAGGACAGAACTCAGTGCGTACAGAACTCAGCGGCAGAACACTTGCCTAGCATGTGTGAGGTCCTGAGTTTGATCCTTAGCCCTGACAAAAAAATAAATAAATAAAGCCAAGCATGGTGGTGAACCCTTATAATTCCAAAACTGGGGAAACTAAGGCAAGAACGTTGAAAGTTTTGGGATAACCTAGGTTACATAGCGATTGCAAGTCTAGTCTGGAGTACATACCAAGACTCTGCCTCCAGAACCCACAAATAAGCCAGGCGTGATGGCATAGGCCTGTAATCCCAGCGTTCTGGGAGGCTGAGGGAGGCAGAATGAATGCTGGAGCTCAGCCCGGAAAGCTAGGGACTTACTAAATCTCTGACTCTCAAGACAACCAATGAAAAAAGGCTAGGGAGGTAGTTCCGTGTGAGGGCTCCAGGCTCACTCTCCAGTGCCACAAAAGATCAATAAATGACAATTTCTATGCTAACTTAAGTATTATTTGTGTTATTATATTTTTATCTTGAAAGAACATATGTAAATTAAGTTTACATAAAATTTATTAAACCATATTAAAGGATAATAAATTAAAATCAATAAAATCCTACATTCACTGCAGACTGGATTTCCATTTTATTATACAGGAATGTGTTTCTGGAGTATTTATTTTTATCCCAGTTTCTAATTCTTGCATAAAAAGAATCAGAAATAATATCTAAATAGTCACATATTCTTTAATAATATCTAAATATAATATAATATCTAAATCAACACACTTATTTAGATGTTACCATGAATCCATGTAGACACCAGAGCAGGAATATTAGGACAGGAGGAATTCCTTGTATACATTTTAAAACTGGATTTAAAACACCAGACAAACTATAGAGGATTATTTCCAAACTCAGAGATAGGGAAGAGCCTATCTTGAACTCAATGGGGATTATTAACAATATTGATACAAATAAACCTTAAGTAGTTACTAAGAAATGACCAACAGCTCTTAGTGCAGAGGCCAGACTAATGACCCAAAAATGTGTGGAATGCTTCAATTAGGAATAGATAAAGTAGATGGAAGTTATAACTAAGACACCGCACTTTAACAGCCCATGTTCCTTGATTCAATAAATCTTCAAAGTATTTTGTAATACAATTAGCCAGAATTCAAACATATATATATATATATATATACACACATACATATTCTGTATAACACTAGCATTCTGCCTATGAGGGTTAGATGGGGCAACACCACAAAATGACTCCCATTGGAGTCTCATCTCCCTGAATATAAAACAAAAAATAAGATTTAATTATTCCTGTGGAACCCTTTTGCTTGTATCCTTCTCTTATATAATATTTGGTATAATTTTTTTCATTTTTTTTTCTGTAACACTGTTGGGGTCTTCAGGGCCGGAGAGCCTTAGCATCGCTGACCTTGGCAGAGTTCCTTCCTTCCCAAGAAGAAATATTACTATTTGTACGTTAAACCAGGTGGTTTTTTGCTTAAACACAGGAACTGCTGGTTTAGTTAATTAAGAGACTGAAAAACAACTGGAGTATTCCATCCTTCTTCCTCTCCTCATTTCCTCCCCCTGGATTCCCCCCTCCACACACACACCACCGGTTGAGGCCTTGCTGATTGGCTCAAGATAGTTTCCTCAGTCTATTTAAGCCCCTGTACTTCCTTACATAAAAGAGCTGGCTTCACCGAATCGACTCCTATGTTTTGTTACTCTGTTTTGTGTTACTCTGTCTCTGGACTCCCCTCATGGGCTGTTCCGGGGGTCCCCACGGGATGGAGACCCCTACATGACATGACTGTCCATTTTTTTTCTCCAAACTGGAGTCTGGTGCAACATTAAAATAACAGGACTCATAGAAGTTTACACTTAAAATTAAAAATTTAGACATTAACGACCAATCCTTTCTACAATTGGAGCTAGCCATCCTACACGAAGTTGTAGGCATGGAATCAAACCTAGCAAATGCAAAATTAGAACTAAACAACAATGAAATATCTTAGATACTTTAAATGTCAAATAATGTATTTCTGCTTAGGAAGTCTGATGTCACATAATTGAACTCAACATATCTGGGCTTTCCTCATCCCTGGATTCAACTTACTGCAGATTTTACCAAAATACAGACTTTCCCCTCGTCACTATTTCCTCAACAGTAGGGCAACTAGGGGCTGGAGGAATGGCTCAGCGGTTAAAGCGCTTGAGCAAGCGCTAAATCAAGTGCTAGCACCACATAAGCTGGGCGTGGTGGCGCACGCCTGTAATCCCAGCACTCGGGAGGCCGAGGCAGGGGGATTGTCGAGAGTCCAAGGCCAGCCTGGGCTCCATAGTGAAATCAGGCCAGCCTGGGCCGCAGAGCGAGACCCTGTCTCAAAAAAAAGAAAAGAAAAGAAAAGAAAAAATAAAAACAGTAGGGCAACTATACGTGATGTTTTCTTGTACTAAGATTATAAATCATCTAGAGATGATTTCGTCTAGAGTGTGAGACTTTCTCAGTCTGAATCTGAGCTTTAGCGCGACCCTAAGTGGTGTATTACCAGGCATTGACGTTTGAGAAGCCTGGCTTCAAGGAGCCTTTTCTAACTTCCTAATCCCTGGCTCTGCCCACACCCATTGGCCCGCCCCCCTCCACATAAAGTAGGTGGTGTCTTTTGGTTTACTGGAAGGCTGTGGTGGGCCTTGTGCATCTCCACAACTCTAGGCTCCAGTGCACCTAGTACTTAACAGTGTCCCATTTCTCAGAGGAACAGTTCATTGCAAGAGCCAGGGAGAGTGCTTGGATGCTAAATTGGGGAATAGCACTCAATGTGTATTTTACCTGGACAGCCCCAGAGACTAGGAGAAAAGACACGACATCACCATACGGGTAATGACATAGTATTTTTAAACTACACAAAAGTGGACCTAGCTTTGTTCAGGAGTGGCCTATTGCCAGTTCGCGTGGGCTTGCTCCTTGCAGGCTGAGGTTTGATGAAATCCAGGTTTAAGCAAAGTTGGAATATAAGCATATTCACAATTTTAAACTTCTGGAAGCATCATTTAAGTGAATGAACATCAATGAGGTAATCCCAGTGAAAACAATGAAAGAAAGTTTCCAGGACAACCTGGATTTTATTTAGTGTTTTAAGAAATTCTATGATGCTAGAATGGGAAAAAAGATAATCTAGTCGAGGCTACGTAAGGGCATGATGTAATTCTTCCCGCTGACCCTGGCAAACAGACTTTCAACCTTCTCAAGAAGTCATCATGCAGACTCACCTGCAGCAGGTGCAGCTAGATCAAATCCAGCATCTGAGCGAAGCTCCACGTCTTCCCATCCCTTGTCTGCCAAAAGAGCTTCATCCAGCAGCTCAGCATCCATGTTTAGCATCCAAAGATTAGACACACAGGTCATACAGCTTAATGAACAGGTGTATTCATTAAAACTTGCCCTTGAAGGTGTGGAAAAGAAATTTCTATTTTGGGAAGTTGAAAGAGATTAAGCTTCTCCTCCAAGAACATGGGCAAGAAAGTAATGACCTTGTGCAGCAACTTATGAAAATGCTTTATGTGCCAGATCACGAGGGCCATGCAGAAAAGCCACAAACAGAGGGGCAAGTCCATGGCCACTTGCCTCAGCAGCAGGAGGAGTCCTGCACCATCTCAGCAGCCACGACGCAGCCATGATGCTTCCATCGTATGCTCAGGAACCTTTCGTCTGGAGAATTGGAATGTGTGGCCTTAAGCTCAACAGAAAATAGTTATTCCCAGTGTCCCATTACTATGAATACCAGCCCCTGAGCTTGGTTCCCATTTCCATTGCCAAGACACATTAGCAGACAGCTGGCCATTCTGGCCACCTACTTGAGAGATCATAGAGCAACACGCCTTCAACGTGGCTGCTTGAGGTTGGTTCTGCTCCTTCCTTCGTTTCTTTTCAGAACTCTTCTGTCCCCTAAAATCACCACTACCACCACTCCTTTACTTCCTGTTGTGAAAAACTGGCAATCTGATTATGTTGTATGTTGCTGGTATTTCTCAATCCAGTGTCCCTAGATGTCACCTGCATTTGTGGTGCTTCGATGTTTGGAAATCTACCTTTCTAAACATAAATTTGGTCAAATAGTTAACTGGAACAAAGGGAAATAGATACTTGATACAAAAGCCTTAATGGCAGTGACTTGTGTCATAAGGGAAAACACAAGGTCAGTTTCTTCTGCAAATGACAAAACTAAACGGGGAAAACAGATTTGAAACTAGGTGTCTCATATTTTCTTGTTGCTGGGACAAAATACTGGATACCCACAATTTAAGGGAGGAAAGATTTACTCAGCTCACAGTTTCAGAAGATCTCACCGGTCCTTTCAAAGGCAGCCAGCAATGGTGGAAACACATGGCAGAGGCTAGAGAGCTGTGGACAGCATTGTGAACAGAAGCCAAGAGAACTGGAACGAAGTGAAGAGTGAGTTGGTATCTGGAGACCCAGGAAAGGACAGAGCCTGGGGAGGAAGAAGCTGTATCGATGTTTTTTCTTCCTTCCTTTACTTACGTCAAGCTTCCAGTTGATCCCCCCATACCAGGGTGGGTGTCCCTCCCTTACTTCCTGGCCCACAAGTAGTAGCACACACCTGAAAGCTCTGCCTGGGTCCCCACACCCCATCTCAACAAATAGACACAAATGTTCCAGGTCAAACCCTAAGCATCTGCCCCTTCCAGCCAGGCCCCACCTCCCAATAACACAGTTTCATAGTTATCTTCCTACATCCAAATGCATGAGGCCTTTGGAGGAACACTCCAGACCCAAACCATAGCAATAGGGCTTTAGAGCCCCACAGTGTTCACAGAGCAGCATGTCAGACAACTACGCAGTAGGTCATTAGTTTTGAAAGACATTTGTTCAACGAAAACATCTCCAACTTTGCTGTCTCCTGCCCTCCTACTCTCCCCCCACTCCTAGGTTCTCATGTTCTTTTCTTTCTCAGGGTCCTCTTTGCTTGGAGCAAATCTCGATACCTGTCCCATCCTGGGCCAGAGAAACCCCTCAGGTGTCTACTTTGTCCCCACCTTCTCTCTGCTGCTCTCCTCTGCACCCGGACTTGGTCTTGTCATCAGAGGACCCTGATCTTAGGCTGGTGCATTCAACTCTGCTAACCCCACCTCTCCCCTTCCAGTGGATGGTAACCCCAGTTTTTAGCTGGTCAGCCATCTGAGATTCCATTTTTTCTTTCAAATCCTACCCAACAGTGAAACTGCTTGCTCCAGCTAGGCCATGTCCCACCTCCTCATGGCTACCTGCCTGAGCCAGCATCCTGTCTTCAGGATCACGGAGAGAGGAGGAAATTGGCAGGAAGTTGTCTTCCACGAGAGAGGCAGCATGCAGTTCCTATGAGGCGGCATCTTTGCTGGGGTGGACATTTCCACGATGGAACTGCCTTTGAGTCCCCTATATGCTCCAGTAAATGACTCCTCACTCATATTCCTCCTATAAGGATCCCCACTATACTCATTGGCTCACCGAGGTAGACTTGGGTACAATTATTCCTGTGTTCTGTAGGCTGTGCCCCATCAAGAGTGCATGAACATTGGCTCACACCTCCCCAGGAAAACTTTCACGAAATACAAGGCAACCTGGAAAAAACTAAGCAGGCAGCTGTAACTTGTGGTGATCAGTTGAGAAAAGTAAATCAAGCTGGTAATTAAGCACCCAATGGCTGGAGTCCTAGAGGTAAAGGTAGATGATCTGGCAAGCTGGGCTTGGTGGAGCAGGCCTGTGATCCCAGCACCCTGGGAGGTTGAGGCAAGAAGATCACAAGTTCCAACCCAGCCTGGGCCATGGAGCAGTTTAGCATGACCCTGCCTCAAAAAGTTAAAAATAATAAAATAAAAAGGATGAAACTCACGTATGAAGGCCCTGGGTTGAATCCCCAGTACCACAGAAACAAAACAAAAAAACAATTTCAGTATACCTTCATTATAGTGTATTATTGTAACAAGATTTCCACCCAGAGAAGGGACACGGTACTTCTTATTTTTACTTACTTATTTTTTTTTGAGACAGAGTATCATTACATAGCCTAGGCTTGGGCTTGAGCTAGTTATATAGCCCAGTATAGCCTCAAACTTGTGAATCCTCCTGACTCATCCTTCTGACTGCTGAGACTATGAGAGGGTGTCACCGTGTCTGCCTATATAAGACACTTGGAGACACATTTTAGGCCACCTACAAATTCAAGCTTGCATAATAGCTAAAACTCCAACTGTCTGTAGAGCCTCTTACTTTTTGGAAACAAAAACCAAATTGGGCCTTGTTCTACAGGCCTGTAATTTTAGCGCTCTGGGATTATGAGCTGAGGCAGGAGAATAGCAAGTTCAAGACTGGCCTGCACAACACTGCATCTTAGGGAGATCACGTCTCAAAATTCAAGGTGAAAAAGGGCTGGTGGTGTAGTTCAGTGCAAAAGCCCTGGGCCAATTCTTTGTGTTAAGAGAAAGAGAGAAAGTTTAGTGGTCAGGTGCTTGTGAGCCCAGCTCAGCCCAGCCTAGCCTCGGCCAGGCCAAATTGTTGGACCTGTGCATCTATGTGTCTGAAAATCACAGCTCATCCTTACCTGGCATCCACGAGTCTGGTGGAAGACATCTAAGCCAAGACTCCTTCTGGATGGACGGGACACACAGTATAGATCTTCAAGAGAAGCCTTGCTGAAAAATCTGAATTTGATTGGTGGTCGGCGTGCTAAGAAAGATTCCAGACTCCAGGAGCAGTGTGACTCACAGAGTGTTGGAACCTTAGAGCAGAATGTAGATTCCATAAGCCAGACCTTGGGATCCTGAGAGGGGTAAGGAGGATTCTTGCCTGGGGCCTGGCTGGGACCAGGGAGGGGTGGAGTTCAATGAGAAAATTGGTACTAGGTCCTCCCCGCCCCCCCCCCCCCCCCCCCCCCCCCCCCCCCCCCCCCCCCCCCCCCCCCCCCCCCAGAGCCTCCAGGGACCTCTGCCTGAGAAGTGTACATTTGACTTTGTAAGCAACAGGGGACTCCCAGAAGCTCCAGGTAAGAAAATGAAGTGATCAATAATTGCTCTGGTAACTGTTGTAGGCTGGCTAGAGCAAGGGTTTCCTGAGACAGGAAGGCCCCCAGGGAGGCACTGGGGCCACCTAGGAGATACCCATAAAGAGGTGGGGCAGAGGAGGCCTCAGTAAGCTGAATGATAGAGGAAGGGGCAGCCAAGAGAGATTAGGCATGGGGAACCAGGGCAGGTGTGGACTAACACTTGTTTTGGGATGCTTCTGGTTCCCTGTGATATCTCTTTTTCTGATAATACTGATTCTTCAGCCAAATCTTTCTATTACCTAAATTTCACTTTTTTTTTTTGAGCAGGCATTTTTTTTCACACTAAGTTATAATCCTAGACCATTTAAAATGGTTTTTTGTTGTTTTTGTTTTAATTTTTGAGATAGGATCTTCCTGGGTTCAAACTTGGGATCTTGGGTCTCCCAGAGTCCTAGGGTTACTAGGCTGCATTTCTGGTCCTGTCTTCACGCCACAGGATTGCACCCCTGTGATTGTGGGGGAGCGCAATTTGCTATGCGGCATAAATTTTTTTCCCTTAGTACCTGTCATTCAAGCCTTCTTCTGGTAAACATTACGGACTGTGGTACCGCTGCCTACAGACAGGTGAGCCTCTGGCATAGTTGGATGGGGTATAAAAGCAGGATGCCCAGGATGAGGGTCATCCCACCCTGGAAAGAGGGGTGTGGGGAAGGGGTAGATTTGTTAGCAGGCACCCTTGGGAGAAAGCAGGGGTAGCAAAGGCTACTGAAGCAGGCCTGTGGGAGAGGACATAGTGTCTCCACTGCGGGGTGGTGGTGGTGCCGGAAGCAGGGATGGCCAGCACTCCCCAAATCCAGACAGGCAACACCCCAGACTCCCCAACCGCCTCCCAGGCTATGCGCTTGTTTTTCATCACCTTAAAGAAGGCGCAACTACAGGCTCCTAGGCAGAAAGGGGGATCCCCAGCTCCCTCCAAGCCGTCCTGCCACCGCCAAACTAAGATTCCACATCAGCGTGGAGAGCCCTGGGCCCACACTTCGGGGACCCGCCTCTGACCCTTCCCTCCTCTGCAATCACTCTGAAGTCCCCAGTCACGGGTTCACCCTAGGCCCACACCACTGGGGAACACGTTAGCTCTTCGGTTTGCAAGAGAGGAGAAAGACGCCCAAATGTCAGCAAACCGCAGCTGTCCTTCCGGAGGGGGTCTGATTTCGGAGAAGAAAGGCGTTGAAAGGAAAAGGTCTAGTTGAGTCATGAAATGAATCTGGAAGTTTTTGCGGTGGGGCGGCGGGGCAAGCAGGTTTGCGGAGGCCTTTATCAAATTAAGACTTGAAGTTCGGGGAATTGGAAAGCCACGGCTCCCGCGCGGTTTGATCTCACGGCGGTCCCGGGGCCCGTGTCCTGGGCCGGGCCGGTGAGCCGCGAGCGCGGGTCGGGGACTCGGCAGCCCGGCGCGCCCCGCCGGGGAGAGGAGCGAACCCGCCCTCAAGTTCCCAGGTCGGGCTTCCGGTCTGCCGCTAGCCGGGGAGTCCGGGGGTGACGGGCGGGGCGGGGAAGCCGCTGGGTACAAAGCGCACGCACGCAGCGCCCGCGGAAGGGAGCGCGTGGTGCGCCCGGCCCGGTGCCGCCCGCGCCCTGCTGGTCTGCCCGGGCCCCGCCCCGGCTGGGCGGGGCGAGGCCGGAGGGGCGGGGCCGGAGCGGGGCCGGGGCGGGGCGGACGGGTGGCGCGCGGGTCCCGACCCCTGGGCGTCCCGCAGGCGGGGAGCCCGCGCGATGATAACCTAGGAGGCTGGCGCGAGCGGCGGAGGAGCCGGGCGCGCCTACACGCGGCCATGGAGCGGGATCCGGAGGCGGCGGAGGAGTCCGGGGTCCCGGGCCGACGGCGACGGCGGCGGCGGCGGCGCCGGCGCCGGGAGAACCGGACGCGCACGGTGCGCTCCAGCCTGCTGCTGCCCGCGGCCGCGGAGGACCCCGCGGCGGGCGCGTCCTGGAGCAGGTGGTGGCGGCGGCGGCGGGGGCGGCGCGGCGGCGCCCAGCACCTGGCTGACAACCGGCTCAAGACCACCAAGTACACGCTGCTGTCCTTCCTGCCCAAGAACCTCTTCGAGCAGTTCCACCGCCTGGCCAACGTGTACTTCGTCTTCATCGCGCTCCTCAACTTCGTGCCGGCGGTGAACGCCTTCCAGCCGGGCCTCGCGCTGGCGCCCGTGCTCTTCATCCTGGCGGTCACGGCCGTGAAGGACCTGTGGGAGGACTTCAGACGCCATCGCTCGGACCATGAGATCAACCACCTGGGCTGTCTGGTCTTCAGCAGGTGAGCCCGGGGTGGGCGCGCCGCGCGGGCCGGTGCTTCCTGGAACTTGGCGCCTGGCGCCAGGTGATCAGCGCGGGACAAGAGGGGCCCGCAGGACGGCTGGAGGCACAGGTGCCCCCGGGGCCAGGGAGCCTGGTGAAGGCGTTTGCGCCCCGCCGCGACTGACGAGTTGCGGGGGCTCGCGAACCCTGTCACAGGTTGTCACTCTGACCAGGTGTCTGAGCCCACATAAAGTCACCGGACAGGGTCCAGGAGGTTCCCCAAAGGGCCAATGGGGCCTCAACTCACCCTTATCCAAAAGTAGGCGTAGTTGTGGTCGTGGGGTGCCCTCCTGACGGGTCATCTGAAATGAATCCCGCTGTCGCCCACCCTGCAGTGGGCGAGGTGGAGTGCACCCGCGTGGATGTGCTGCCCACTCAATCTGTGGGCTCAGTTTATAGGCTTCTTGTATCTCTTAGATCCCGAAGATTATTTTGGAGTTTTCTGGAAGAGTAAAAGGCATAACCACAGACAACTTTGTGTCCTAAAGTTGGAATTTCTTTTAAAATGTAATTTTAAAATTAGAACTTTCCTTGTCTCCTTCCTAGACCAACTTTTTTTTTTTTTTCCTACCTCCATCCTGGGGCTGGAATCTCTTGGCAGTTGGGGTATCTCCATGCTCAGATGCTCCTTAGTTAAGTAAAGAGGGATCCAGCCCTGGGTGTAACCATGTCAAGTTCTGGCCTCTGCACCCGGCCAGGCACTCTGGGCCAGAATGTTTCGCAACCCACACAGGAGTGTAATAAAGCCCAGGCAGTCGTAGTTTAGGCTAGCGGTTCAGACCTGTAATCCCAGCACTCTGGGAGGCTGAGGCAGGAGGATTGCAAGTTCAAGATCAGCCTGATTTAGGGAGACTTTGTCTCAGACTTCAGAGTAAAAAGGGGCTCTGGATATAGTTACTGCGAAGGTTCAATTCCCATTTTTTTCCAGAGGGAAAAATAAATTCTGGGCTTGGGGTGATGCATGTCTGTAATTACAGCATTTGGAAGTCTGAGGTAGAGAGGTAAGGATTTAGGACCTCAGGAAGAACAATTCATCTTCAGTTAAGGAAGTGCTGACTGTGATGCCGTCATATGGCCGTGATGCCATGTGACCTATTAACAATCATCCCCCCATCTTGTGGAAGAAAAAACTGAGCCTAGAATCACAAGTAGTTTTCTTTTTTTTTCTTTCCCACTGCCTCTCAGTACTAGGAATTGAACCCAGTACTTTACGACTGAGCTACATCTCCACCCCCATTTCCATTTAAACAATTTTGAAACAAGACCTTGCCAAGTCTGGGTTTGAACTTGCAATCCTCCTGCCTCAGCCTCCCCAGAAGCTGGAATATGCGTTGGCTCCGAAGCTTCTTCCTTGGTTGTCATTTCTAAGCTTGCGTGGCCTTTGAACCCAGCCTCTCCTTGGACCCCACCTCCCCAGGTCTGCTGGTCCCTGAGCTCCCAGTATTGCCTCTGGCTGTCCCTGGGGTGATAGGAGCTTTCAGGGGAGGTTCCCAACACCTCCTCTCACACCCTGAGTAAGATGCTTTGAACACTTTCCTGGGGAGATGGGCCTCCTGCTGGGGAGATCTGCAGGGTGCTGATGGGTGGGTGTGGGAGAAGGAATGGGGGGCCTGAGTTCAGGCTCAGACTTGTCACCCGCTTGTCCACAGATGCTGTCTCCGTTATTTTTTTTTTTTTTTTCCTGAGGCTGTTGAGGACAGTCAGGTCCAATATTCTGTTTTTTATTCACTGTTTCCCCAGAAAGCAGGCCACATTCTTCTGGTCCCAGAAAGCCTGGGATTGGCCTTGCCAGGCCTTTTTGATGGTGGGGGCTGTGTCTCACCCAGGGCTTACTATAGGAACCGCTGGCACCATGGGGCCTTTGCAGAGGTGAGTTCCTGGGTAGGATTCTCCCAGCTCAGTACTGCTGGATCCAGGTCAGAAGGCCCCTCTTGGAGGCAGGTGAGAGTCGTGTTCTGAGAAGGGAGGACCAGGAGGATGTGGCCAAAGGCTAGGGCTGTGGTGCAGGAGAGGGATCCCAGGGAGGTGAGCGCAGGGCCGGCAGGCCGGATGTGGAGAGATCAGGAATGGTTGTAAGGTGGATAGGAGAGGTACGGACTGGAGGCCTAGGATCCGACTTCGGTGTAGGCTGCAGTCTGCTCGGTGTCTTTGGTTGATGGGTGGCCATTCAGAAGCCCAGGTGTGATTGAGTTTCGTGTTGTGCCTTCTCCAGGTGTCCTTGCTTTAGTTACTGGGCAAAGGTGTTTGTCCAAGCCCACTTTTTGTTTGCTTTCTTATGTTTTAGAGATGGAGTCTTGCTGTGTTGCTCAGGCAGGCCTGAAGCTCCTGGGCTGAAGGAATCTTTCTGCCTAAGCCTCCCGCGTAGCTGGAACTACTAGTGCGAACCATTGTAATCTATCCAAAGCATTCTTTAATGAGGCTTTAAGGAAGCCTTACTCATTGGCAGTCCCTTGAAGGTGGCTTCCTTCCACTTGCTTTTATATTATGACAAGGAGCCTGTCCCTTATCTGTCATTCGTACCTGCATTATGTGTGGCACTCCTCAGTAGCATGGCCCAGGGTTTGGGGGAGTGGGCTCCAAGGATCCCTGGGAGTGTATCTAGAACTGCACCTTTGTGGGCATGGAAGATTGAAAAGCCGTTTTCTGTGCCCAGGATTGGAGCCTGTTCTATCCTGGGGTCTTCCCGAGCTGCCAGCGTTTTTACCTGAATGGGCTAACAGCCCTAAGTGGTTCTGTGGGCCGGTTTTTGCGGTGGTTCTTGCCCTGTAGTAGGTCCCTGGGCCCTGGGTCACGAAACTGTGGGTCAGTGGGTTGAGGCAAGAATGGGAAGGACCTTCTGGTCACCTCCTTGGCAAAGGCCAGCCTGAAAAGCCACCTCTTCCTGGGCCATTGGGGGAAAGGGAGGGTCCTGAGCTAGATCAACCCCCACTGTATTGTGCTCTGGGGAAAACCAGGGAGAGCCATCCCAGCTTTCTGTGGGCTTGGCTTTCCCATCAGCTGACAGTAGTCTTCAGCATGGGGCAAGGGGAGGCCACGAAGCCTGGAGCTGAGGGTGGGCAGGGCTGGAGGAGAGAGAACAGGAGCCAGAGTCAGCGCAGGGAGATTTTTTTCCCTTCCTTTCACTATTCTTGTAGTATGGAATGTTGAACTCCACAGAGCCCCAGCCCTGATTTATTCATTTATTTGGAGACAGGGCTGTGCCAAGTGACCATGTTGCCCAGGCTGGGCTCTAACTTGCCATCTTCCTGCTTCAGCCTCTTGGAGTGCCAGGATTATGGGAGTACACCGCATGCCTGCCTGAGCAATGACTACACCTGCAATAAAATAGTATACAGTGTCCCTGCATAGTTAAGGGGACTTGTGTCATGACCCCTCTGGGTACCAGAATGTGTGGATGCTCCAGTCTCTTATGTGAAATGGTGTAGTATTTGCATATGTTTACATACATCTTCCTGTGTATTTTTTAATCCTTCCTGCCTTGCCAGAATTGATCCCATGGCGTCAGGTGTGTTAGGCAAGCGCTCTTCCATTGAGCTACACCCTCAGTACCTTAAACTATTTTGAGACAGGATTGTGCGGTGTTGCTCTGGCCATCCTCTTACCTTGCAGTCACCTTGCCTCAGCCTCCTGAGTAGCTGGGATTCATGCTTGCATCACCACGCTCACCCTTTCCATACGAGTTATCTCTGGATAACGTGTACTATCAGTGCAGTGTGAACACTTTGCTGTCGATATGCTTTATTGCTCAGAGAATCCTGACATGAAAATAAGTCTGTGGACTTACATACAGACACGCTTTCTTCTAGAATTTTGTGTTTTGCCTTCTTGAGACAAGGTCTTTCTTTGTAGTATAGACTGGCAAAATCAGTCCTCCTATTTCAGCCTCCCCGGTGCAGAGGTTACAGGCATGTACCTGGCCCTTTCTGGAATATTTCTGACTGAGGTTGGCTGAATCTGTGGGTACAGAACTTGCAGGTGCAAAGGACAATTTTTTTTTAAAAAACCAGAGACATACGATGAGTCTGTTGGCGAATACCTGTCTTCTGACACTGCCCAGAAGACAGCTAGCAAGGTGCACATGGAAATCTGCCTGCTGAGCCCAGGAGGGCTCCAGGTCTGGTGAGGGTGCTGTGGGACCAGAGCCTCGAGCTGCAGCCCCATCTCTGCCCAAAACTCTTCCTGAGTTCTTGCATCCTTTTTAAATATGTAATTTCCTTACATATTTTCTCGTATGTCTTCTATATACTTTATTATTGAACCAGATATAATATTTTTGTTGTTAAAGATGAGCCCAGAGCTACATCTTTGTGTGCTAAGCACACGTGCTGCCACTGAGCTATGTCAGCTTCAACCAAATTCTTTTTTTTTTAATACTTACTATTGAACCCAGGGCCTTCATCCTGAGTTACATCCTCAGCCTTTTTAAATTTTTCTTGTTGTGGCAGGGTCTCTGTAAGTCTGTAAGTTAGTTACCCCGGCTGGGCTTGAACTTTGCCTTTTCTGCTTCAGCCTCCCAGGGTGCTGGGATGCAAGTCATGGGTCACCAGGCCCCCTCCAGATATAATCATATTGAGACTTTTCCGCTCCAGTAGTGCTTTTGTGTGAAATAACGCTAGATGACCTTCCCTTGCCATCTTTGGGCTCCATACTTGGCTGTGAGCACAGCCTCTGAGTGTCTCCAGCTTTGAGGAAACAGGTAGTGGGGGGAGGGGCTCTGTGTTTATTTTGGAATTGCTCTGATTTCTCTCTTCCCTTTCCTTTGATTCCCACTTCCTGTCTGCAGCCCACCGGGTTATCTACCCAGCCTGAATTCCCTGTACTTGGTGATTTGTTGTTTCAGAAAAGCCCAAGCTGAGAAGGTGGTGTTTTTTTTTTTTTTTTTACCTCGCAAAAGTCCTCCTCCTGTTTTCTCACCTTGGTTTTTGCTTAAGTTGCTCCCGGCAGCCTGCCTGCCTCTTCCTCCGCTGCAGGGTGGTCTTAGCCCCAGGGCCTACCCTCTTCCTCTTTCGTGGAACTGGAGGCCTGAAGCAAAAACCTGATTTCCCCAGCATAATGTCATTTTGTCATTTGTAGTGAAGGATTGGTGAAAGCTGTTTCCAGAACAAGACTCAGCAAATCGCAGGAGTGTGTTAGGGTGGGACACCTGGGGAGTGTGACATTACGACCCTCACGTTGATGAAAATAGTTTTTTTTTTTCTTTTACATTTGGAAACGGGGTCTTGCCAAGTTTCCCAGGCTGAGCTCAAACTTGAGATCCATCTCCTTCAGCCTCCAGCTTGGTGGGTTTACAGCAATTTTTCTCTTTGAAGCCTGCTTTCCTGGATTCTCAGGTGAGGTTGCATTGGCTAACAAAGCTTCCTTCTCTAAGAACGTGATCCTTATCAGCTGGCAGTTGGGCTGGTGGAGTGATTGATTCTTTTTGTCTGTGTGTTTCCTCCCAGCAAGTCCGTTGTTTTCATGTCCTCACTGAACAGCAGGGAAATCCAGTCCTCAGGCACAGTAGCTTGCCTGAGGTCACACCATTAGGAGATGGCAGTGCCATGACTCGAGGCCAGATCCTCTTTGACTCCGGAGCCTGAGGTTTTCCTGGTCTTGTCATCCCCACACCAAGAGCAACAGATTACAACAAAGACATACCATTGTGAGTTTTCTAGGTGGGGCAGGCACACAGGTGTGGAGCCCACTATTTAGTTTCTGTGCTTGGCAACCCATGGCCAACTTTGTTTCACCTGTATTCCCACCTGCTTCCTCTTTGCTTGTGAAGCAAATCCCAGTCATAACGTTTCATCTGCAGATATGTCAGCATTTGTATCTTTTCAGTACTAGGGGTTGAACCCAGGACTTTGGCACTGAGTTACATTCCGTTTTTATTTCTATTTTGAGATAGGGTCTGGCCAAGACTGCAGAATTGCCCATAGTGGGCTTGAATTTATGATCCTCCTGCCTCAGCGTTTGAGAATGCTGGGATTACAGGCCTGTGCTGTTAGGCCTCGCTAGTAATTGTCTTTAAATAAGCACAACTAAATGGCTAATTTTTGCTTCTTCCTCCTCCTCCTCCTTCCAACCTCCACAACTGAACCCGGGTGGCCTTGCACATGCCAGGCAAGCACTCTGCCACTGAGCAGTACTCCCATTCCTTTTAGGTATCCTGAGACAGGGTCTGTCTGTCTTATCCCAGGCTACCCTTAAACTTGATGATCGTCCTCCCTTAGCCTTCTGGGTGCTGGATTTATAGGCACCATAACTAGCGCTCAGCCTGTTAAGACAGGGTCTCCCTAATTTGCCAAGACAGGCCTCAAACTTATTATCCTCCTGCCTCAGCGTCCTCAGTAGCTGAAACTGATAGGCCTGTGCCACCAACCGGGCTTAGAGTTGTTTCATTCTGGAGATAAACCTGCCCTCCCCAAACTCTGCTTTGCTCTTGCAGTTTCACAGCAGTGCGGTTCTTTGTCCTGTGGGGTTTCCATGGCGTGCCTCTTCCCGTTCTGTGCGATCTGTGTAGCTTGCTCCTCTCTGCTAGGATTCCTGTGAGGTGGCGGGGGGATCTGATGCCTCCCAGAGCTTCATCAGCTCGGGTGTAACGATTTTTTGGTCAAGGCTGCATTCCTTCACAGGTGGTGTTACGCCTGGGCAGAACTGGATGTGGGCGCGCCCTTGCCTGTTGTCCATGGTGCTGGTGGCACTGAGGAGCATTGCTGACATCTGATTTGTCAGAATGTAAGATGTTAGGTAGTGGCTGGTTCTTTCGCTTATTACTGGGAACACTGTTCTCCGCTGCCTCGTTTCTCATTTGTGCAGCTAAAGTCAGACAGAAACCAGTGATGCTGGGTTGGCAGCGTCATTCAGTGGGGATCAGTTAGCTTTATTTTTTAAATTGTGCAATCATTTTAGACAAATGAAAAATTGTAGAAATAGTACAGGATTCCTTTGTCTAATGTCACTTTTTTCTTAACTGTACTACAAAGGCCAGAACTCAAATCCGTTAAGTCCAAGACCATGAATTACAATCTATAGCTAACCTGTTTTGCTATTCATACTGTAATGAGTTCTGGTGGTTTTTTTTTTTTTTTTTTTGAGAGAGAGAGGGTTTTGCTGTGTAGTCCAGGCTGGTCCTGGACTCACTGTGTAGCTCTGGCTAACCTTGAACACATAGCAGTCCTGCCTTGCCCCTTGAGTAGCTGGGATTACAGGCGTGCACCACTATGTCGGGTTTATGTGGTGCTGGCGAATCAAACCTGGCCTTGCACTTGCTAGGCCAGCCCTGTAACTGCTGGGCTATGTCCCCAGCCCTCATTGTGCATGTTGATTGTATGTCCTGCCACCTGGCTAACTCTTGTTATTTCTGATGCTTATCTTCTGGATCCCTTAAGGCTTTTCTGTATACAATCTTATCTGTCAATGAGTTTTAATTCTTTCCAATCTTAAGACTTAAATGTTTGCCTTGCGTAATTACCTTGGCTGGAAGCCTTAGTCTAGTGTTGAGTAGAGATGGCAAAAATAGATGTTGTCCTAGAGAAAAGCATCTTTTGCTGTGCTAGAAAAATATGCTAGCTGTGCTTTTTTTGTTTGGTGCATGGAATTGATGTAGGGCCTTGTACAGGCTAGACAAGTGCTGTACTGCTGAGCTCCGTCCTTAGCCCTGGTTGGCCCCACCCGCAACCTTCCCCTGGAGCTAAGAATTGGACCAGGGCCTTCTCTCTGAGCTACATTTCCCAGCTCTTTTTGTAATTTTTAATTTGAGATTGAATCTGCTGGGCCTTTACGTTACTACTTCATGGAATATTTTCACCAAAAAAGGATGTTGGGGTTTGGGAATGTAATTCAGTGGGAGCGCATGTGCTTTGCACACACAAGGCCCGGGTTTTGGTGTTTGACCCCAGCGTTGGGAGGCAAAGTCCAGGGCATGGTTGGGTGTTGGAATTTTTCCCATATCTGTTGAAATGATCATGGGGCTTTTGTCCTTTATTCAATTAAATGTGATTTCTGATATTTTCAGAAGTCAAACCAATTTTGCTAGGATTCCTAGGATAAATACTATTGATCTTTTATGTTTTACTGATTTTACCATATCAGAATTTGAGAGGGTAGGGGGCATTTTGCATCTGTCCTTATATGGGATATTAGTGTGTATGTGTCGCTTGTTTATCTCTCTGGAAGATACGGTCCTGGCCTCTTGGAGTGAGTTGAGGAGTGCATCTACTACACTGTATTTTGGAAGAGTTTATGGAGAAATAAAATCTATTCTTCACTAACTGTTTGAGAGAATTAAACATTGAAGATGACTTCAATCTAGACTTTGGATTTTCTTTGTTAGGGGAGTTTTAAAATTACTAATGCTGGGTGGAGGAATAGCTTAGTGGTTAAGTGGTTAAAGTGCTTGCCTATCAAGCACTGAATACCTGAGTTCGATTCCCAGGTACCACATACGCTGGGCATGGTGGCACATGCCTGTAATCCTAACACTCAGGAGGCTGAGGCAGGAGGATTGCTGTAAGTTTGAGGTCAGTCTGGGCTACATGATGAGCTCAGAACCAGCCTGTACTACAGGGTGAGACGCTATCTCAAAAAAAAAAAATAAAATTACTAATGCGGTTTCTTCACTTGTAGGTCAGTTTTGTTGTTGTTTTTTGGTGGTGTTAGAAACGGCGTGTAGGAGTTTACCTGTCCAAACAAAGGATGGACGTGGGAGGCACGGATGACAGAGTATGAGGCTTTAATTTTCTTTTTGCAAAAAGGGTGACCTCCCACATGCAAGTGGAGAGAGGCACACGGGAAAACGTGGTAGGTATTGACTTAAATCCCTAGGTCGCAGGTCCCTCCCCTGCCTTTTCCTATTGGCAGGATGCACAGTCTTATCAATAAGGTCTAAGGTATTGGTCAGGGCCAAGTTTATCACAAAATCGTTACCTTTATCTCTCCTTCCCCTTTCCGCCTTTGTCTGGTCACCTGGTCAGGTAAAGTGTGAAAATGTAAAGATCGGCCACCTTGAACAATGTGCCACTGCTACCGCTAGATGACATTCACAGTGGTACTGAGGTTCTAGCCTAGGTACTTTGCACTGAGCTACATCCTTAGCTCCCACCCCTGCCCCTTTTGGGTATTATGGAGATCAAACCTATGGTCTTCACAGTGAGCCATAGACCCAGCTTCTTTTATTTTTTATTTTAAGACAGGGTCTCACCAAGTTGTAAGCTGCCCGGGTAGGGCTTGAGCTTTTGACTCCCCGGCCTCAGCCTCTTGGGAATGCTGCGCTTACCAGCCAGCACCTCCTCACCTGGCTCGTATTCTAACTTCTTACTCATCTTCCGTCTGCTTGTTCTAGTCATTACTGAAAGTGGGATAATGGTGCTGAAGCTATTGTAAGATTGTCTGTTTTCCCTTTAATTCTGTCATTTTTTGCTTCATGTGTTTTGGGTTCTTTGTTAGATGCGTAAATATTTATAGTGATGTCTTGATGGAATGATCCTTTCATCATTGTAAAATGCATTGCCTTTTCTCTTTCAACTTTCGTCTTAAAGTCTGTTTTGGTTAAAACTGATACAGCTGTTCCAGCTCTCTTTGTGATTTTGCTTGAAAGGTATCTCTTTTTTCCTACTTTGACCCCGTACCTGTGTTTTGTAATTTAAAGTAGGTATCTTGTAGGGCTGGGGCTGTAGCTCAGTGACTGTGTAGCACGCGTGAGGCTGTGGGTTCAATCACTTGTACTGCAGAAACAACCCTTGCAAATTCTTACCTCTTCCCTGTGCTACTTAATTCATCAACATTTTATGCAATCGCAGATAAGATAGGACTTATGTGCCCCTTTGCTGTTGGTTCCTGTGTGCTTTGTTGCTGTTTCTGTAGCTCTCCATACTGCCTTTTTAGGTATTTTCTTGTGTGCCTTTTTAATTCTGTTCTTGTTTCTTTTACTATATTTAATATTTTTAGTTGTTTCTTGAGTTATGCCTCAGGATTTACAAAGAGTATGTTAGTTTAAGATGATCTAGTTCCCATTGATGCTAACAGTCTCATAGTATGTAGACTTTTTGCTTTGCTGTAGCTCCATTCTCTCCCTTTCCTTTGTGGTGTCATCATATATAAATGACATCTTTATGCCTTATAAGTATATCATTGCAGATTTATAATTTTTGCCTTATGCGATTGTCTTTTAAATCCCAATTAGAGAAGAAAATTGGCACTAAAATATATACTCGTCTGGCTTATTTCACTTGGTGTCATAGCCTGAGGCAACTGTGATGCTAAACAGTTGGCTTCTCTGGTTGTTTTCCTGGTTTCTTCCTGGGGAGAGGACTCTTGCCACCAGGCTGAGCTCTGCCTTCAGGTCCTGTAAAGACAGCGCTCTGGGAAGGAGACTTTTTAAAACCCCAGACCTAGTCTCAGGTGCTTGGTGTTAAGACTCTCATGCTGGAACTGGAACTCGGTGTCTTGTGCACACTGAGCCCACACTCTGTGTCAGCCACTTTCCTATTGCTGGGACAACGGATCTGACACCCAGGAATTAAGGAAGGAGAGGTTTATTCTGGTGCGTGGTCTTTAAAGGATTCAGTCCCTAGTCAGCAGACTCCAAGGCAAAAGCTGGTGTAATGGAGAGGCCTGGCGTCTTACGTTTTTTGGTCACTATGACAAAATACTCAACATGCACAACTTAGGAGAGGAAAAATTTATTTTAGCTCACAGTTTCAGATGATCAGAATCCTTATGTGGGTGGCATACAACAGTGGAAGCAAGAGGCAGAGGTGGAGACCGCTTCTCTTAGAAATTACAAACAGGAAGTCAGGTCCCAGTAGGAAAGAAGGAAGTAGTCTGTACCCTTTCCAGGTACTGTCTCACTGATCCACCTCTCCTGGGTCCAGCCTCAGTGTTGTACCCCTGCCAGGTTTAAGCCTCTAATTCTGCCATGCCTATAATCTAGAATTTACTGCACACCTGTCTTCCACCACATGCTCATGATCCACACCTCCAGACCAGGCCCCCATCTCCTGATAACACATGGTTCCATGGTAATCCATAACCTTCAAATACCTGAGGCTTTTGGGGGACATTCCAGACCCAAACCATAATACCTGGTCACCAAGAAGAAGAGAGAAATGAGACCCGAGAGGAGATAAACCCTTCTAGGCCATACTAGTAGACTGTCCCTCCAACCAGGCCCTATCTCCTAATAGCACACAAAATCACTGGATTGATTCACTGAAGATCATAGTGTCCCAGTGATCCAATCACCTTCAAAGCATGTGAGACCTTGGGGGACATTTTAGATTTATATATATTTTCTTCCCCCAATGTTCTACCACAAGCTAGACCCCACTCAGCTCCTTAGCTAGTTTTTATAGGTACCGTGACTAGGAGACTTCTAGTATTCACAGGTTCCATAGAACTGGAGAAGAGATGGATAGGGATAGACCAACCTAAAACATCATAAATCCAGCTGTCTTAGTGAAGGCTGTGATTTCATCAGTGTTTCTCAAATAAACTCTCTTCAAATTGTGGCAAACCTTCGTCAATATCCAGAGTTCTGAAAATTCTGGTTTAGAGGTTTCTGTTGTTGTTTTCTCTGTCTCTCTTTCTCTTTTCTTTTTTCCCTCCCTCCCTTCCTTCCTGGTACTAGGAATCAAGCCTAGGACCTTCACACTGAGCTACATCCCCAGTCCATTTTAATTTTTGACTTGGGAAGAGTTTCACCAAGTTGCTAAGTTGCTCAGACCTAGGCTCAATCTTCCTGCTTCAGCCTCCCAGAGGGCTGGGACGACAGACTACACTACCATTGTGGCTTATTTTGTTGTTTTTTTGTTATGGTGCAGATTTATGAAGGTCTTACTTGTCACCATCATAGAGAAGATGGGGACTTCAGTTTTACCCTAGGCAGGTTTTTGACACATAAAACAGAAAAGTATTTCAGGACTCATCACTGAGAGGCATTGACTGATTTATTAGGCAGAGTAAAGAAAAAATAAGAGAAAACAGGGAAGAGTTTGAGGAGCTACAGGGGCACAGCTCTAGTGGAGAGGGTTAGACTAGTCCTTTAGGAAAGGAAAAACGGACTGAGGTGGGCTTGGGTTTTTTTTTTTTTTGGGTTGGTCCCTTGGTTCTAGCTTTACGAATTGGCTCTGGAGAAGTTGTTGCTTGCCGGGGCAGCGTGTTCTCTTGGACATGATCGATCACGGGGAATCATCTTTTTTGAAGAGGCTCTGCTGGAATCCAAGGTGAGGACGCTGAAGGTGATGACTGGAGACTCTGGGGCCCAATTTGATGGTTGCTGTCCCTGTAAATATCTTACGTGGCGTCCTCAGTCTTGAACAGGGATACATTTTGTAAATTTCAGGCAAATCCACCTAGTAATGCCAGTTTTTTCCACAGATTCTCCCTAAACAAATAGCGTTCTTACACCTAGAGCTGGGCAAGGACCTGACACTGAGTTTTAGGTAATAAAGGAGACTGGTGTAAAACGAAGGTCCAGCTTTGTTTTTTTTTTTTTTTTTTTTTTTTTTGGTTACCCTTTGGGCATCTGTAGGCCCAAGGGAAGTCACTGTTTTTTGAGGTAGCTTTCACATTTTAACTGCCTCTGAAGAAAGCGCAGAGCTGCTTTCAGTGAGCAACATCTTCAGAGCCTGTAGATTTGTCCTGTGTCCCTGAGGTGGTCTCTGTCTCGCTCCCTCCTGCAGGTCTCATCTGGTTATTTGTTAGGATTCACCACCATACAGGGGAGTCTTTTGCTTTTTCTGATCACACTGAGATTTTGGATTTTGGCAGGTATGTCTCTTAAGGTGGCGTCTGCTCCTCAGTGCGTGATACTAGGGGGTGTATGGTGGCAAAATGCCTCACATAACTGATGGTGTGTATTTGACCTAGAATTGGAGTGACGTCTGCTGGTGTCTGCAGTGTTAATTTAATGTTTTTCCTCATGTAATTAGTAACACCTTGGGAGGAAAGACTTTGGGTCTAAGTTGGTGTATGGTTTATCCTCAAAGTTTGCCCACCAACTCCTCAATTTGTCTGCAGGAATTATTATTTATGGTACTTGGGAAGAAACCAAGGGCCTCACACTGAGCTATATCACTAGCACCTCTTGCCGCTTCTTTTTCTTGTTGAGACAGGGTCTGAGTTGTGCAGTTGTCCTGTGTGGTCTTGAACTTGAGATTCTCCTGCCCTGACTGCCCAGAGGGCTGGGATTATAAGTCTCTGTCACCACACCAGGCTCCCTTTTTACTTTCTATTTTGGGATAGGCTTTCCTTAAATTGCCCAAGCTGGCCTCAAACTTGCACGACTCTTGCCTCAGTCTCCCTAGTCACACAGATTACAGGTGTGTGTCAACAGCTGCTTTCGGTGGTACTTACTGAAGTGGTGTTCCAGGGAGGTTTTCTTTCCACTATTCCTTGTGTACGTAGTATCTAGAATTATTTGTTACTTTATTCTGCTTTTTTTGTTTCCATATTCAGTGATTGATTGATTGATGGCAGTGGAGGCTAATAGAAATCTGTAACTACTGTTTAAATTTATTGTGTTGCTTGCCTTACCTTATTCTAGCTTTATTTTTTTTCCTTATTCCTTTGGTAATGGGGGATCAAGCTCAGGGTGATCACACTGAGCCATATCCCCAGACCATTTTTTATTTTTGATTTTTTTGATAGGAAGTCTCTAAACCAGTCACATTACTCAGACTGGGCTTAAATTTGGGATCTCCTGCCTCAGCCTGTCAGAGTGATTGGGTTACAGATCGGTGCCACGGGGCCAGGATTGTTCCAAGTTGCCTGTGTGGGGAACTTTAGGCTTGCTCTCATGTACCTTTAAGAGGCTTCTGCATTTCCTGAGTTTTCCTTTCTGACTGCACAGAATTCCGAGGCTTATTTTCTATTTTGCCTGTTCCCACTCTGGAGTCAACTATTTCTTTTATAGGCTATTGTGCCCAAAAAATAATGGTTATGAATTCATGGATTAAAAGATTGGCTGGGGATTATTATACTTATTTTATAATTGATACTCTTTGGTTAATAGGAATCAATTGGGTTGGCTCCAGAACCCTCTTAATAACTTATTTTAATTATTTATTATTTATTTGTTTTTCTGGAAGGCATTCAGTACCTGGCACATGCTAGGTAAGTGCTGATACCACTGGACTCTGTCCTCAATTCCCAGAGTTCTTTTAGGGCTAGACACAGTGGTACAGGCCTGTGATCTTAGAAGTTTGGGAGGCTGAGGCAGGAGGATCACAAGTTTGAGCTAGCCTGAGCAACTTAGCAAATTAATGAGACCCTGTCTCAAAATCAGATATCAAATTGGAGCACAGATGTATCTCAGCATGAAAACCTGGCCTTAATCCTAGTGATTAACACACACATGTATGTATGCACACACACAGAGAGTATTGCCCTCCAGGTGTTTTCATTGTCCATCTCTTCTTACGTGTGTTATGTAATCTTTCATTTCTGGGGCCACGAGTGGCTCTGATACATGTTGTTGTATGTATAAATTATGTATTTACTTTTTGTGTGATACTGGGGATCAAGCCCAGGGCTTTCGCACTGAGTTTTTTGATTTTTGGCTATGCTTATTATTTTTTTTTTTTGTAATTCTTAGTTTTTTTTTTTTTTTTTTTTTTTTTTTTTTTTTTTTTTTTTTTTTTTTTTGTTGCTGGGACAGAATACTCAAAATCCACAGTTTAAGGGGAGAGCTTCATCTTAGCTCAGGTTCAGAAGGCCATGTCCCTTTCATGGGTGGCTGTTAATGGCAGAAGCATATGGTGGAGGCTTAATTGTTCATGGCTTGGCAGATGAAGCCATGAGTGAGGGTTCTCTTCATTCCAGGTTAAACCCTTTGGCCTGCCACTTCCAGATCACATGCTCAGTAATCTATACCACACCTTAATCTACCACTGCCTGTAATCTGCAATCTACTATATGCCTGGCTTCCCCCACACACCTATAACCCACCCCACTGAGCCGGCCCACCTCTGACAGCATGTGGAACACATCGATAATCCACAACATTTGATTACCTGAGGCTTTTCAGGGAGATTCCAAATCCAGATCCAGACCAGAACAGTAGCACTGAGTATCAAACCCGAGGTCTTGCAAAAGCAGGTATTATGCCACTGAGCTATACTTCTGGCCCCAGAATTATTTTTAGTATATATTTTTTTGAGACAGGGTAGTCCAGGCTGGTCCAGTAGTAGCCTCGGCTGGACTAGAACTCATGGCAGTCTTTCTGCCCCAGTCTCCTGAGTGCTGGGATTCCAGGCATGCACCATCATGCCCAGTGGTGGTAGGGAATGATTCCTCTAGCCCTTGGATTTTTTGAAACAGGATCTTGCCATGTAGTTCAGGGGCCTTGAATTTACAATCTTCCTGCATTCCTGTGCCACCACAGTCAGCTCTTCAGTGCAGTTTACTCGTAGTTTTCAGGACTTCTGAAGCCTTGTGTACCTGTGTTGGGCTGTCGTGCCACGGCCTAGTTTGGTCATCATTGAGCGATCGTTTATTACAGTGGTGGTCAACTGCGGAGGTTCCATCTTTCTTTCATTGGAGGGAACAGTTGGTCTTGTCTGTGGCAGGGCTGCTGGATGGCACGTGATACTCTTCCCTCCCTCCTGACAGTTCTACCCACAAAGGCCAGTCAGGCACTCATGGAAACCTTTTTGGAAGACCATTTTATTTCTTTGTATTTTTGTTTTTCATGATGCTAGGGATGGAACCCAGGGCCTCCTGCATATGATAAGCCCTGTTCTCCCTACCTGTACTATTGAACTACACTCCTAAACTGATCTAAGCCTTTTTTGTGTACTGGCCATCAAGCCCAGGGCCAGTGTGGCACTTCGAGTTACATCCCCAGCCACCGTGGGTACCCCCAATCTTTTTTTTAAGGGGAACAGACTCACGTGTCTGGATTGCTTGACTGGAGAAGACTGTGAAGGGTTTTGTGACCCTCAGAGTCCAGCCCCCGCAGCCTGGTGACCCAGTGTCCTCGGCTGAGTTTCTGTGGGGGAGGTGGCAATGTACTTATTTGCACAAGACTTACCTTTCTATATATAGCAGAGAGAAGGTACTTACAGGAAAAATGAAATGGCTGTTTTGATTTCTACTCTTTTCGGAATGTCTTAGTTTGGCTTTCTGTGTTTATTTGTTTTACATTTTCCTGGGGCACAGTCTGTGTGCTCACGGTCCCTCTGGTTATTTTTCCACTGGGGATACAGTATTTTGGAATGCTTTGCCTACCGAGCTATTTTTATAAGGTAATAAGGAATTCTTGTGCTTATTTTAAGTTAACCAGAGATAATTAAAATCACGTCAGTAAGGTGTCGCGAGAGGTAGTGCTGGGCAGGATGTACCTTCCTTCAGCCCAGTCTCCTCGTTTACATTTACACCGGAGGATGATACTGGTTTATTTTCAGTACTGAGGGTTAAAGCCAGGGCCTTTGTACTGAGATATGTATCCAGCTTTTAAATTTTTCACTTTGGGAGAGTCTCACTTAAGTTGTCCAAGCTGGCCTCACACCTGTCATCTTCCTACCTCAGCCTCTCAAGTAAGATGAGAGTACAGGTGTGGGCCACTGTGCCTGTTTTTATTTTACTTTTTTGAGACAGGGTCTTTCTATGTGTGCCTGTTAACATTATTTGTTTAAATTAATACTTTCAAAGACAATGCAGTGTTTATTATAAATCCAGTTGTATTTGCAGATAACCTTTTGGGGGAAATTTTCAAAACAGGAAGCAGATTTAATTTTCTGATCCACTGATGGTGTC
This sequence comes from Ctenodactylus gundi, assembly GCA_004027205.1. Classification (NCBI taxonomy): domain Eukaryota; kingdom Metazoa; phylum Chordata; class Mammalia; order Rodentia; family Ctenodactylidae; genus Ctenodactylus; species Ctenodactylus gundi. Next base: position 135,247 of record PVKB01000950.1, on the reverse strand, counting down.
TTTGAGGTGGTTGTTTTTGCCACCAAACACGGTTATAAGAATTAAAAACCTAAAGTAACTCTCTGCTTTTCCTAAGGAAGATAAGCCTAAACCACCAGTGGAGTGTTACGTTACAAAGAGGTCCTGTGCAAGACCTCTGGGAAGGCATCTGGTGGGCTTTAGAGGCCTGTGACCTTTGGGTTAGGAGGTAATTTCAGAAGTTGTCTTGAGTATGTCTTGTTTGTCCTTTGGCATCAGGTTGGCCGCTTGTAGGGACTTAGGACATTCCTAGAAAGGCTCCGGGCTGGGAACAGGCACAAGGTGGCCTGCTCCAGGTGGACAGGTACTCTCTGGAGAACCCTGGAGCTTCTTGCTGGCTTTGTGTGCCTTGCTTCGCGGAGACTGCGCTGCAGCGAAACCCCTGCCCTCCAGGAATCCAGCCTGTGAGGGGTCAATGAAAAGGCAGCACATCTGAACACTCAGGAGGCATTTGATCTGAGTCATTTGTGGGGTTTCTAATATTTTACTCTCCCCCCCGCCCCCCCGAATGCCTGGAATCAGATTCAGGACCTCGCAAAATATGAGGCGAATGTTGTGGCTTTGAGCTACATTCCCACCCACTGTCCTGTCTTTGTATGAATTTCTTAGAACAGTTGAATGGATAAAGTTCAGGAGCATCACAGTTTGGGTCCCAGGTCCTGGCTTTGGGGATCTTATTTTGTGCAAATATTGGTGACAGCTGGGGATGACAGGTGTGCGTGGCAGATGCACTGTGGTAGCCCCGGCCCTCCTCAGGAGCCCTTCCTGAGTCTTTCCAGCCCAGGGCCAGATAGCCATTGTGAGTTGCAGTAGCCAAGGAGAGAGAGAAAACTCAGGCCTCAGGTCTGGTTGGGTCCAGATCCCCTCATTCTCTCTGAGAAATTCTGCAAACTGAAGAGTGACCAGAGGCACTGTGGCGATACTGCTGGCCAGCCACGGGCGTGGAGGGTGTGGCCACGTCCCTTTTCTGAGCTTTTCCTTCCAGGCCCCGCCAGAGATCATACCAGACACAGCTGGGGCCTCTCCCTATTGCTCCTGCCAAGCTGGAAATCAGTTTTGTTTCTGCACAGAATCCACGGGCTCTCTGTGTCTCCATCACCGCCAGGGCACAGTGGCTGAGGAAATCCATTAACTCAGCAAACTCAGAACACGGAGGGAAAAGGTAGTTCAGGAAGAGAACCAGGTATCCAGAGGAGGCTGCTAGTTTGGGGGGAAGCCTTCGACTTCTGTCTTCCTCTGAACAAAGAAGTCAGTTGTAAATATAAAGTTTTTATTTTATGTATTTTAGAATGTCTCATATAGACAGTCCATAGGGGAGAAACTTTAGGACATTGCTTCAGGCAAAGATTATTTTTATTGTTGATTTTTAGATGAGCCCCCAAAGCAACAGAAGTCAAAAATCGACAGGGGGATTATAGCAAACTAAAAAGCTTTCGCACAGCAAAGGAACCAGTCACTAGGGGAAATGACCACCTGCGGCGGGAGGGAGAAATCTCATGCACGTTATTTGCCTCAGTTGAACAGTCTGAGATGCGTATCTTGGCTTGTATTTTCTAAAAGTTAATGCTGTTACTGAACTCCAGCATATTTAATACATGTGTCTTATCTGTCAAAGATGATTGGTAGGGGATCAAGTGGTAACGTTTTGTATTGTGTCATCATTGTCCTTTTTGTTTTTTCTTGACAGACTTAAGTCAAACTGATGTGGCAGACTTTTGGTGGCTTCTTTTTTAAAAATTTTTTTTCCAGGACTGGAAATTTGACCCAGGACCATTGCCCTTAACTACATCCTCAGCCCTTTGTTGATTTAGTCTTATTTCGAGACAGTTTTGCTCGTTTTCCTAGTCTGGGCTCTACCTTGCAATTCTCTTGCCTCAGCCTCTCAGTGTGTTGAGGTACTAGGTGTGGTCATGCCCACGGCTTTCTTGGCTTTTAATTTTCATTGTGACGTTCTTGGTAACAAGTTTATACTGGGTCTCTTTTCTTTTTGGTAGCGTTGGGGGTTGAACCCAAGACCACACATGGCTAGGCAAGCCCTGTATCAGTGAGCACTGTAGTTTCTTCCTTTCCAAAAATCTTTTCTTCCCCCTCTCCTAGTTCCCCTTTGCCCCCTTTTCTTTTTTTCTTTTTTTCTTTTCTCTCTTTTCTGTCCTTATTTCCTTCTTTCCTTAAGAACATCGTTGTTTTTATGTAGAATGAGGAGTTTGATCTACTGGGGGCCAGGAGGCTGCTCCGGACCCTGGAGGTGAGAGTCCAGGGCTGCTGACTCCCAGCCATGGCAACACTCACCGCTCGTTGCTGTCAGCCTCCCGTTTCTGGTCCTGCTTCCCCCCTTTCCCCCTTCTCTTGCCAATCTGGCTAAATCTGTGAAGTGTCTGGCAGGACTCAGCGGGAATTTGTTCTTGATGTACTCCGGGTGGAGGGGTGTGGCACCTGCGAAGCTCGGCTCTGTTCCCAGCTCTGCTTCAGCGGTATCAGGTCAGTTCCTGCTTAGTAAACCTGCATTAGCCGTGCTACTTCATCTTGTGAGTGTCAGTGCTCTTACATTTAGGGCTTTATTGACCCAGGAGGACTGTCCCTCCCAGTGAGAGAGCAAGAAGCATTCCCGGGATCACACGTCCCATGTGTATTCTGACCGGTCTGACCTCAGGGAGCTCTTACTCTCAGCCATCATCTTTATTTCTCCCCCACATTTTTTGTTACTGTGTGTTTGTTACACAGACTAATGAATTTTATTTTGGCAGATTTGTACGTACATGGAACATGCTTTATTCACTGCACCCTGCCTTTTTGTCTGAGTTCCACTCAGTGGCTCAGGATGGCCTTGAACTTGTGATCCTGTTGCCTCAGCCTCCCGAGGTGGTGAAAATGCAGGTCTGTGCTACCTTACCCAATTCCCAGCCACCTTTATCAGGCTAGCTACCAGAACCTAGGGACAGTCTTTATGCCCTGAGTTTAATGAGGTTATTGACACAAACTAGTCCTAAACTCCTTTGTCCTATTGTTTCTATGGAAACCACAATGTGGCTCTTTCTGCTCCCTCCACCTCCCCCCAATATTATGCCCTTCTTCCTGAGAATTTTAACACTTTCTTTGGGCTACATTTCTCTTTATCCCTCCTTCCCTCTTTCTTTCTTTCTTTCTTTCTTTCTTTCTTTCTTTCTTTCTTTCTTTCTTTCTTTCTTTCTTTCTGATACATGGTTTTGCTCTGTAGTCCAGGCTGGCCTTGCACTCATGGCAATCTTACTGTCTCAGCTTCCCAAGATTACTCCCCCCCTCCTATCCCCCTTCCTCCCCTCCCCCCCCACCCCTCCTCGCATTCCGCCTTGAGTTACACCAGAACCCCAGCAAACTGTCTTTTCAATGGCAGTTGTCTACTGCTCTGTAGGCTTCATCGCACTTGAATAATAACAAAACTTACATTTATGATTTTCAGTGCTACGGATTGAACCCTTGCATATATAGGGCAAGTGCTCTGCTGCTGAGTTACACTCCCAGCCCAGAAGTTAAGTCTGTGGGACAGCCCTCCCAGATCTGTGCTGCCAGACCCGCTTGCCTCGGTCTGCTCAGCTTCACCTCTTGGCCTGTCCACCGCTGCCGCGTCGGCACCGCCTTCATGGCCTACCCTCTCATTGCCCTCTGCCTCTGCTTGGTTTCTAAGTGTGCTGTGCCTTTTCTTTGAGTATTGGACCGTCCCGATGTGTCTCGATTTGCTGTGTGTTGAGCTGGAGCTCTCGCGGGGTGCCCTGGGCACGTGCTCGCTGGCACTGAGCACACACGTGGACCCCCGCCTTCTGCCCCTGTCACCCTGTGACCAGCATTGTCTCTGAGGCCCAGGAGCCGTGGCTCCCTGCCGCAGCTCTTCCCTGGGCTGGAGGACTTCTTCCAGGCCCTCTGGGCCACTTGGCTCTGTGGTTCCTGCCTTAGAGCAGGGTTTCAGCATCCCTGAAGCACAGAGGCATGCACGAATTGATAGGAATTTTGTCAGTCATGACAAAAGGGCACAATAGGACAGCTGTGTGGGGGCAGAACGTGCCCCTTTCCACGATGTCCCGGATCCCCAGAACCTGTGAACCTGTGAACTTGTGACTCCGTGCCCAGGAAATGGAAGTTAAAATTGGGTATAGGTGAAATTAAGGTTGCTGATGTCAAGCAAGATTATCAACCCAGTGAAGACATAAGAAAATTGCATTTGCTTGGGACTAATTAGGTTGCGGTTCTAGAAAACAATTTCAGGCAGTGTTGAAAATGTTTGAGTAAGTGTACACAGTGGTGTACTGCTTGTCTGTAAAGTGCGGTAGGCAAACGGGTTCAGTAAAGGGAATCAGACAAAGAAGGTTAAATACCAGGTGGTTTCTCAAACCCAGAACACAGCCATTGCATAGAAGTAAGTGGGAGGATAGGATAGAGATAGTAAGGGGGAGGGGCAGGGGTGGGCGGGACAGAAAAGGGAGAAGGGTTCCTAACTGATGCAATGTATGTGCACAAAAACTCAGAAGTTCAGTGTAAACGTACATTGCATGTATACGTATTAATAAAACGGGAGAGAAAAAGGAAAATGCACACTGAAGTTTTACAGAACTGCAGTTTTATTTATAGCTTTAAACCACGTGAGGGGTTGGTAATTCTGTCACCTGTTCATCAGTAATTGATTGGTATTAGCAAAAGTTAAGCTGTTGTGTTAGAGAAGGATTGGGTGTGTTCTCAGACTTTTGGTAATTTCGGGGAATGGGTTATTGTGTAGGTCAGCAGAGTTCAACAGTGTGTCAAAGGTCCTGTCCTTTCTAGGCGTGGGTATGTGTTCAGTCCAGGTCAGGGGTCACCTGTGGAGGAGGACGTGCCTGAGATCCTATCAGTAATGGCCTCCTCACTCCATTGTAAATGCTGTGAACTAGTTGATGCTAGCTATTCCACTATGACCCCCCCCCCCTTACATTAATTGACTGATTTTTTAGGAGATATATCTTGGAGTATATGGGTGAGCACAGTGTGATTACAAAAAAGAAGATGGGGAGGAGAAGCAGAGAGATGCCGAAGAGGAAGGTCTTGGCTTACTATTGCTAGCTTTGAAGATGGAGGAAGGGGCCGCAACCCAAGGAGTGTGGGTGGCCTCTAGTAGCTAGAAAAGGTAAGGAAATGGATTCTTTCCTTCCAAGAGGCTACACAGGGAGCACAGCCTCAGTATAACCTTGATTTTATCCTGTTGAGGCCTTTGTCACGAGTTTTGTCCCCCAGAAATGTTAAGATGGTAAATTTTCAAAGCTGGTGAGTTGTCATAGTTTGATGACACCACCAGGAAGCTGGTATATTCTGTGCTTGTGGGAGGTTTATCAAACAAATTTCAGCTTCTTGTGTGTTGCTGCTTGAGACCATTTTACTTAAAAATGGATTTAGGTGAGCATTCATGGAATAGCTGTTTAGTGGGATAATGGGAGACCTGATAGAGGATAAGAGGTGATTTTCCTTTTGTAGTTTAAGAAGGTTGGGTGTAGTTGCCTGTAAACCCAGCCCTTTGAGAAGCTCTGGCAGGGAGATTGCAAGCCCACGCCCAGCCTGGGCAACTTGACAAGACCTCGTCTCAAAATCTGAACTAAGATGTAGCTCAGACAGTGGAACTAATCCCTAGCACCACCAACACATACATACATACATAAGGTAATAAAAGAAATACTTGGTAATAAAACCTCAACAACTTCTCTGGCACTGTATACTTTATAGGATTTTTATAAACTTAGCTTTCCTGAAAAGTACTTGATATTTCTTCATTGATCTTCTGAGAAATAGTCCAGTGGTTCTCAGCGCAGAGGGGACTGCAGAAGGGAAAGACAGCCATGAGGCTCCAAGGGTCTGGATGATGTTATGCAGGGATGCTTTGTGCCACCCATCTTGAGCACCTTGTGTCCTTTTGATCTTGGATTTGGGTATAGATATGATCAGGTTGTTTAAATATATCTGGCTTGTGAAACGTTGTCCGAAGACAGTGTCCTGATTAATTGTCTGAACCTAGAAATTGACCAGAGAAATTGATGAAGAAATTTTGTGTTTGCATTTTAGAAAAGTTTTAATGTCGTGATTCTTTTCAGTAATGGATTCTTTCAGTGTTGCTGGTTCATTGCCAGTAGTCATTTCCAAGTATCATTGATCTCATACTCCATCAGTAAGAAACACTTGTGCATGTGAGCCCATTGTGTTTGTATTTATTTATAAATGATGGGCATGTAATATATCGCTTATACATTACATTCATTGAAACATTTATGAGCTGTGTGTGGTATCACCAACCTGTAATATCAGAACTCTGGCGGGGGGGGGGGGCACGGGGCGGTGATGAGGTAGAAAGATCACAAGTTTGAGCCCACCCTGTTGTTACTTAGTGACTTAGGAGATCCTGTCTCAAAACAATAGCAGTTCTTGGTAACCACCCTTGTACTTTCTGTTTCTATGAATATTTAACTACTCTAAATTCCCAGTATAGATGGAACCATACAATGTTTGTCCTTTTGTGGCTGGCTTATTTCATTGATCATGTCCTCAGGGTTTATCCACAAAGCGTACTAGAGTTTCCTTCCTTAATTTTAAGGCGGAATAACATTCCCTTGTATGTACGCACCCACATTTTATCTGCTGAGCCATTATTGGGCCTTTGTGTTGCTTGTGTCTTTTGGCTGTTTTAGTCTGTCCGAGTTACTTTTTTGTTGCCGTGACTCAGTACTGGACATGCACAAATGAGGGGAGGAAAGGTTCATTTTAGCTCACGGTTTCAGGTCACAGAATGTTCATGGGAGGCTGGCAACAATGGAAGCACATGGCAGAGGTGGAGGTAGAGCCTGCTTCCTACAGCATTCAAACAGGAAGCCAAATCAAGTCAAGTTCCGGAAGGAAGGCAGGAAGCAGCATATATCCTTTCATTCTCGATCCACACCACAGTATGGTGTTTGCTGCTGTGCAGGAGGATGGACAACCTTTGTGCTTGAGTATTTTGTGCTTTTCAGGGCAGCCTTCTGCGTGGATTTTGTTTGGGTGCCTGTTTCCTGGGCTGTATCCTGGGATGGAATAATCAGAGTCGTCCTAAAGGTATTCTAAACTGTGAGGAATTTTCTTGACTTAGCTTTTGGGTTTCTTGCGTGAAGTCTAAAAAGGTTGCTTTGGTACCTTAACTTGGTGGTTCTGCTCGAAGGACAGGTCACCATGGATGCTGGCCAGACGTTACCTCACTTAATGCTCCATGGCCAGGTGCTGGCAGTGAGCTTGAATTGCTTTCAACTTAGGCTGGGTCAAGGACTCTGTTTACTATCTTGTTGCCTAGATTTTATTTACCCTTTTATTTTTCTGACGTTGAGATGCCACTCGAGACCAGAGTAATAGCCCTGCTTACTGGCAAGAGAATCATGGCTGTGGGCCTGAGTCAGAATGCGAGAAATGGTGCTGGGGAGGACCAGGGTATGCTTGTGGCAGTGGCAGACATCTTTGTGGTTAAAGCCAAGACCGGCTCTGAACTGCACACACAGCATGGCCTCTGGAACACACACAGAAAGATGGGCCCTGAAACATGTAAGATGGACTCTGAACCACACACACACACACACACACACACACACACACACACACACACACAGAGAGAGAGAGAGAGAGAGAGAGAGAGAGAGAGACAGACAGACAGACAGACAGACAGATACACGAATGGTTCATGCTGACTGACTTTGAAGGCTTGACTTAGTCATCTTGGCATTTCTTTGTCAAATACTTCACCTCCATCTTCTCTAACTTTATTCACAATCTGCCCCCTTCGTCCCCTTAGTTTATTGATTCATTTCTTGGCAGTGAAACAGAGGAAGAAGTTTTTCCTTAATGTTCCTCTGCTGGCCAGAGGGTGAGGGAGTCGAAGTCTTGCTGGTGAGTGTCACCGCATCCCACACAGGTGCCACTCTTCCCTCACACTTGGGAATTTTCTCATGGAGAACTCTCATCCATCTCTTCTCTATGGCCCTTGCTCACGGCTGTGTCCCCTTTGGTCAAAGGCACACATTAACTTACGATTGGAGGACCTGAAATCCATCATCTATTACCAGGAGGATCCAGGCTCCGTCATGCATCTCATTTTCATGACCAGGGGTAAGCACATGCCCCACTGGCAGGTCTAGAGGGTAGACAGTATTTGGTTCTGCTGCAGTTGGCAGAGTCAGGTCTGCCCTGTAGGATGGTGAAGGTGCGGACAGGAGGGAACCCGGCTGTCCTCCTGCCTCTTAGGGTGAGTGGGGCAGATGTGGTGGACCCGTGAGAGACACGCCGGGGCTGCATTGTTGTAAGTGCTTCCGCTCCCTGTGTTTTAAAAGCCCACAGAAAAACAGAAATGGTTTTAAAAGGAAATCGGTTTCAATTACTTGGTTCACTTTTGATTTCCTAAAAAATTAATAATGTCTTTATTTTAAAATATGACATCATAAAAGCTAATATATTAAGAACACAGTCATAAGTAAAGAAATATCTCTTAAACTTCATTAACCGAAGTAGGATCCTCAGTTTAGGAAGACCCATAAAATTTCCTTTTACTTGCATCGTAATTTAGCTTGAGGTCGCAGTTTATGAATTCTCTCTTTTGTGTGGGCTCCAGCTGGCTCACAGGTGTGCTGTGGAGAAAAACCTAAGACCTATCATCTCGATGTCTTTTCTACTGAGTGGCTGCTTCTCCCTCATTATGAAAGCCATCACACTGCAGTGGTGTGCTGTGAGCAAGTGTAGGTAATAAACAGACAATTCAAGTCTGTGGCAGAAACATTTTTTAATAGTATGTGCTTTGTGGCCTTCTGTCATTTGTTTCAGGCATGCTGACTCCTTCATATTACAAAAAGTGACAGAAAGTTAGGTGTCATCTACATTTGGTTTTGTCTTCAACAAAGGTGAGTGTTGCATCTTTAGGAGAGACCGATAGTTCTTCTATTTCATTGTTCATTTACGTGTGTGGCAGGTGTTGACCACTGAGCCCTAGTGTTGGTATTTTAGACACATCCTTCAAAATTGTGTCTCAAGACCAAGAGATAGGTAAAATGGGTTAAAATAAAGGACTTTACCCCCCAGTCTGCCTCCTTGGTGTTCTTGAGCTTAGAGTTTCCTGTGTGGACTGGAAAGAGCATCCAGAAATAGCGTCCAGAGTTGGCGGGGTCTTTGGCAGTAACTGTGGGCAGGGCATGGTTTTCTCAGAGCGCTCAGCCTTTGGGAGCTTGTTTGTGGCCTCCTGTCTGTCTTTATGTGAGGGGAGGAGTTCTTCCTGAATGCCCCCAAAGGATCTGTCCTGTTCTGGGAGTATTTTGGTATGTTTTGGATGAACTCCGAAGAGGTGGGAATCTATGAGGTTAGGGTTTAGAAAGGGCTGCTGAAACAAGCTATATCCATTCATAGGTGTCTGGAAGGATTACATGCTTACATGTGGGAGACTTTGCTGTAATGTAGGCTGTTAATGATAAAAGCCTGCACAGAGAAGAGTAACTTTTCTGTACTAATTCTGGGTTCTCCATTGGGAAAAATCTGTCATCCTGTTTATAGAGGCACAATTCAGCCAAGTTCTTAGAATTTATGGTGTGTGCTGGCCCATTTAACTTGCATATCTCTTGGGAGTTTGCTCATGGCTGTGTGTGTCTGTGTTTGTGTGGCGGGAGGAGTTCCCCTGTGTATTCCCACAGGATCTAAGCCGTTCTGCCTGTCTGTGTCTCTGTTTCTTCATTTCTCTTTCTATTTGTCTCTTTCTCTTTCTCCCTCACCCTGCCTCCTTGTACTGAAGAGTGTTTCCTTCCAATTCCAAACTTCAGGTCAGTGAAGCTGTGCTCCCTGGAAACCTAAGCCCTGGCCGGTAGAGGTTGGGATGCTGTCTCTGCTAAAACCCTGAGTGATGGGGTGGGAGTCTAGAGGGTGGCTTGCTGCTCTGTGGATCTCAGCAGCCCTCTGGACCCCGGGAGGAGGTGTGCAGAGTGATCGTGTGGGTCAGGAGTTTGTATTGGTTTGGTTAAGTTCTGTGCCTGTTCCTCTACTGTTGGCACCCCAGAGCAGCTATTTAGAATAGTGGGTTTGGAAATCCTGGCTAATGGAGGAGGTTATTTTGAAATTTAAGTAAGATGACTTGATCACAGAACCAAAGACTTTTAACTAGAAAAGATACTTTATAAAAGCAGAGATGATGTTTGATTGATGTTGAAGGCTGTGGACATTAATCATATACATAGATAGTACAAATTCTGTTCAGCAAAATATGAAAATAATTTAGCTCCAGTAGAGCTGTTAAAAAAATACTTATAAATGCCGATCACTGTTTTGTGTTGTAAGCAGTTCATTGAGACCTGATAGAAAAATGTAAAAACAGGGACTATTGCTTGCGTAACAGGAGGGATCTCTTCACCTTTCCTGCTTCACCCCTGTAAAATACAACTCGGTCTTGGAACTAATTTAATAGTCAACAATAAAATGGCACCGAAACATGAAGGAAGAGAGACGACGGGCTGGGGCTGAGGGGGCGAGGGTGGTCACAGTACAGGTTCCCTGGGCTTTCCTTGTCTCTTTCACGTGTGCCTAGACGGGCCATGGTTGGCTGTGACCACAGCTGCCAGTGGGCATAAGTGAAAGCAAAACAGGGCAAAGCAAAGGCCTGCGTGGCCCCGTGGGAGCCTGAGGGATCCGATGGGGTTCCCAGATCCCAGCCCCGCTCGCTCGGCAGCCAGGGCTCCACGTCAGGCACCAGCCAGCCTTGTTACTCTTGCTCCTTTTCGGATTTGATTTTTTTTTTTTGTTGTTATTTTTCACATTCAGTTTTGAGAAGTCGTCTCCACATCCCTGCCAATCCTGGAAGTTGACCCCAGGGCTTGGCACATGAGCAAGTGCCCCGCAGTCAGCTATACCCCCAGCCCATAAGAATTTTTTACATTCTCTGGTGAGTGCCTTGCCAGTATGTGATTTGCAGATAACCCTATTCTAGCCTCTTTCTTCTTCATAGGGTCTTTCCTAGAGCTGATGTGTTTAAAGTTTTGAGGAGTTTCTGTTTGATTTCTTTCTTTCCTTTGTTTCCTTTTTTTTTCCTTTCCTTTTCCTTTTTTTTTTCTTTGCTTTCTTAGCAGAAAGCCTCACTTAGTTTTAGGCTTCTGAGGTTCAGCAGTCCTCTCTCCCTCAGTCCATGCGACTATATGGTCACATGCTGCTACCATGCCTGCTTTTTCTAGAATTTTTATAGTTTTGCATTTTGTGCTTAAATCGATGATCCTTCACTTTTTGTATAAATTTTGTAAAGTTTAGATCTTTTCTTTGTTTCTTTCCCTCCTTCCTCCCTCTCCCTTTTTTCTTCTCTCCTTTCCTCCCTCCCCTCTTTCCTCCTCCTCCTTTTTGCTTATGGAGATGCCATTGTGAAAGCATTATGGATGGGACTGCTTCTATGCCATTTATTGCAAAAATGAACTTGCTCCATTGGATTGATTTTGTTTCTGTCAAAAGTCAATTTTCCCCACTGATAGTGTATGTCAGGTTAAGCAGCCTAGTAATATTAGGGCATACTTAGAAAAAGGTATGTGTGCCTTCTCTGTATCTTTCTTTTTCACCTTCTGTGAATCTCATTATTTCAAAATGAAAAGTTTTAAGGTACCATTTTGTTACTAAGCACCATAGTTACTTAGTGTACTATGAGACACAGTTCCCTGTGTGTCTGTCATACACATTGCTCTTGGGAAGTCCTGTTGATGGCTGTTCCAATGATGAGAATGGGAACAGGAGGTCACCATGACCTTCAGAGGCCTCAGGATGTTCCACCACATCCCCACCACGTTTGAGTGGGAGAGGAGAGGTGTATCACGTTCCCATGACGGGTCGACAGGAGTCTTCTGGGTGTATAAGGTGGAGGAAAATCTGTAACCAAGAGCAGACAGGAGGGTCCTACTTTTGCTCCAGACTTGACTCCTAAGGAGATTTCATTTCTTTAGTTAGGAGGGATTTAGAAAAAGCTTGGGGCCAGGCCTGGTGACACAGGTATGTAATTCAGTGCTCTGGGAGGATGAAGAAGAGGGTCATAAGTGTGAGCCCAGCCTGAACAACTTGGTGACTTAGAGAGACTCTGTCTCAAAGTGTAAACTTAAAACTAAGCTGGATACAAAAAAAAAAGACAAAAAAGAAACTAGGGTTATTAGCTTAGCTTAAATTAATGCCTGGAAGTATTCACCTCTATGTTTTATTTTAATATACTTGTGTTTTATCACTATGCGTAACTACAACTAGAAGAGAAACACTAATATACCACTCAGGGTTAGAAACACGCTATGTTGATGTTGACACCTGGGTAAACATGCATCTTAACACATTTACAGGAAATGATACCATAGAGAAATACTATACTATTAGAGAATGTTCCTGAAATGAACAGCCTTGAGGTTGGAGACACTCGCTCTTAGAGACAAACACGGCCTGAACACGGGCAGGTGTCTCGTAATCATAAAGAAGTAAGGGAGGACGGTCTCAGCAGGAGATGCTTCTGATTGCTGACCACAAGGGAGGGCTGCTTCTAAACGTGAACTAGTACCTGGAGGATGCCCATCCTTTTTCTGTTTGCTCCGGGGAAATACGGAATGACACATGCAATATTATCATCAAGAGCCATGACTCTCAAAGGGGCACTTCCCCTAAGATGCCACAGGGACTCCATTGCGCAGCAACTTTCAAGATGCAGAATATTGCAACCTGATCTGCCATTGAGCAATAGCACTTAGCTGTTGGATTAATGAAATCGGATCTGTACTAGGGTGAAGATTACAGGGCAACTAGACTATGTCCTGGGGTTATAATTTGGGTGCTATGTATGGTTGCAGCTGAGAGAAGTGCCTTGAGTATTCGCACTAATAGAGTGGCCAGGATGGGTACCCAGGGTGCTTTGGTGGACTTGTGAATGTCTCACTCTCACCTTACTGGGTATACATGTACCACATGCATTTTCTCACAGGGTTATTTGCATCTGGTCATTCTAGGTCTTGCCTCCTGTCTCCCGGAAGGAAACTAAGGATTGGGCAGGTGCCAGGTGTGTTCGGTGACACCTTGTGCCTATGTTTACTGGCAGGTAACCTAGGAGGAGATGAAGAGTGTATTACAAGATGTTGGGCCTCATGGATTCTTATTTCTGAATAAATAAGCATGTTGTTTCTTTAATTATGTTGACTTTTCCTTGAACCAGGGGAACCTAAGACATGTTGAACATCTGTAATTCAAAAATCCAAAATCTGGCTGGAATTCTGCAAAGTCGGAAACTCATTTTGCTTCCCAAGTCGAGGTGGAGGTCGTGCTATGTTGACCTGGGCTGGCTGAGCTCAAGCAGTGCTCCCATTTTCAGTCTCCCTAATGCTAGGAGAGACTACAGATGTCTGTCTCTGTCTTGGGCTCTTTGAAACTTTTTGACACTGTAAATAGAAAATTTCACACCTGACCTCTTGTGACAGGTTGTTGTCAAAATGAAGGTCACTAAAAATAATGTATAAAACTACCTTTAGGCTGTGTGTTTGAGAAGAATTTCATGTTTATTCTTGCTTGGGTTTCTTCTCTCAGATAATTTCATTATGCATGTGCAGATTTTCCAAAATCCAGAAACATTCAGGCCCCAGGTCTTTTGGGTAAAGGATACTCTGTCTGTGTTATGGTTTGGATCTGTAGTGTCCCCCAAAGTCTCATGTGTTTGCATGTAGGGGATGCTTATGGAACCGGTTGCTTGTGGAAGGTGGGGGCCTAGCCTGACAGGGTGGATGCTTGAGGCTTGACCTGGAGTGCTTGTGTCAGTTTGTTGAGACTAGGGGTTTTCCAGGGAAGAATTTTCAGGTGTGTGTTACTATGTGGGCCAGGAAGTGAGAGTGAGTCACTCATCCTGAGTTGTGAGGGGCCCATCTGGCAGCTTGAACTACATAAAGGGTGGAAGAAGAAACATTGTTTTGCTTCTTCCTGGGAAGGCTCTGGCCCTGCCTTAGTCTCCAGACATAGACTTGCCCCGGCTCTCTCCGCTCCTGCTTCTCTTTCCTGTCTGCAGTTCCATAAGCAGCTCTGTAGCCTCCGCCATGTACTTCCACCATTGCTAGCGTCCCATACACAGTCCATGTGAGACCTTCTAAAACTGCGAGCTAAAAGAAATCTTTCTTCCTTTAAGTATTCTGTCCATGAGAAAGTAAATAAGACAACTGGCAATGGGCAAGTAACTGAGACAGCCCACATCCCAGTTTTGTTATGTTTGAATCAGGTCAGATGAGTGCTTGCTGCACTTCAGGTAAACTCTCCAGATCTGGTGGGATGGGATATGTATTTAACGGGACTTTGCGTATGGCAGCTACTTAGGCTGCATGAAGTGGACTTCTGCTGTAATCAGTTGAGGACAAAATAATAGGTGTGCTCACTTCTTTTATGTGTGCAAATCAGAACTACTTCACAACATCTTATCACTTCCTATGCATTTTCCTGCACTCTGTCTGTTCTTTACGGGAACCTTCTGATCAAATAATTTCTCTCCTTTGTCACCATTGGTCAGAAAGCCAAAGATGGTTTCATAGTTAAGGAACTGTATTAATGTTAAAATCCCAGTGTGCCTACTTTCTAATAAAGCGTGGAATCTTGTCATATACATTATTTAAACTGGTTTTTTTTTGTGAGCAAACCCTCTGATGGAGATACTATCAAAATCATTTGAAAAGGTGTTTTTTTAAATGTGTTTGTTTCTGCATGTGAATGTTCTTTCTCATCACCTCACCTTTCAGCTCCCTTTCTGGCCTTGATGAGTAACCATGAGAGCTCTGTGCTCATGGGAGGATTCAGTTTGATCTTCCTGCTCTGTAGTATGAAGTCTGTCACAGAAGGAAGGCAGCCAACATCAGAAGTCTTCTTTGGAAAGTGGTTAGCTCTGTAGTTAGCTCTGTAGTATTAGCACTCAGCAGCCTAGGCCTCACCTCGGCTAAATTTGGCATCTGATGGTTAGCACGTGGCACGAAGCCTCCAGAAAATGCCTTGTAGGGTTGGGAGGGCCGTGGATCGTGGGTTATCGTTAACTGAGTTTCCAAAAATAGTTCTACTATTGAGATGAAACTCAAAGACTACAGTACAGCTCAGTCATTTAAAGTGTCTCCATTAAGATGTTTTTTGAATATCTTGAGTTTTGTATCCATCATCACAGTCAACTTGTAAACATTTTTTTCTCACCTCCAGAATAAACCCTGCACTCCTTTGCCACACCCCCAGTCCTCTACCAGGTCGCATCTCCAGGCAAAGTGCTAGTCAACTTTCTGTGTCATATCAATTAGCCTAGTCTGGACATTTCACATAAATGGAATCGTATGGCTTGGTCCTTTGTAGCTAGCTTTTTGAGTTACTGTAATGCTGTCAAGTTTTATCCATATCATCATATGTGTATTACTTCATTTTTCTGTAGTGTTGAATAGTACTCTGTGTGGATATGCCACAGTTTGGTTATCCGTGTATCAGTAATTAGTGGTCATTTGGATTGTCTCTGTGTTGGGGTTAATGTAAGTAATGCTATTGTGAACATTTGTGTTTTTGTTAGTGCATTTTTATTTCTCTTGGGTATTTGCCTAGGAGCAGAATTACTGGGCAATATGATAGCTGTATATTTAACTGCTTGAAGATCCACCGTCACTGTATGATGTTTTTAATTTTCTTGTCATCAATTACTTGGCCTCATGATTCTAACCACCATAGATGTGAAGTGATAGGTTACTGTGGTTGGTTTTTTGTTTTCTAAGTAATAGTTTTGAATACTTTTTGATGTTTAATGGCCATTTCTATACTACTGTGGAGGAATTCTTGTTCAGAGTACATACCTTAATGATTTTTTTTGAGACAGAGTCTCTCTCTGTTGTCCAGGCTGGTTCTGAGTTTACTCTGTAGCCCAGGTTGGCCTTGAACTCATGGCAATCCTCCTGCCTCAGCCTCCCAAGAGCTGGGATTACAGGTATGTGCCACCATGCTGGGTTTCCACCTTGCTTTTTGAGTCATGGTCTTGTTTTATAGCTTTACCTGGCTGAGGATTCATGATCCTCCTGCCTCAGTTTCCAGAGCATGAGGATTTCCGGTGTACACCACCATGTTTGATTCCTTTGCCATTCTTTAAATGGAATGTTTAATTTTTAGTTATTTTTTAGCAGATACGATTCCCAGTTTTAGACATGTGACTTGCACAGGTATTGACCCAATCTGTGAGCCGTCTGTTCGCTTCTCTGTTAGTGTCCTTTCTGGGAAGCACAATTCAAAAATATTTGTTTTTCACCTGACGTATGATATATAACACAATGTTTCAGATTAACCATATACTGTGGAATGGCTAATGGTTAATAACAGTATGTTTTATACTTGAAAATTGTTAGGACAGTAGGATTTTTTTCTAGTACCTCAGACCTCATGCACGGTAATACGATGCTGTACCACTGAGGCACATCCAAGCTTCTGTTTTCTTTATTTTGAGACACGGTCTTGCTGAGTTGCCCAGGCTGGTCTTTAGCTTGTCCTGCTCAGGCCTTAGTTCCCCGAGTAGCTGGGATTATAGTCTTGTGCCACTGAACCTTGCAAGAGTATATTTTGTATGGTTTCACCACCTGAGAATGGTAAATGTAGGCGTTAATGTGTTAATTAGCTTGCTTTAGCTATTCGTAGTGGGTTCACTTTTTTAAAATCTCAAAGGAAAACGTTTGGCAGGGATACTCAACTGTGAAATAACTCTTTATGAGGAAAAGCTAAAATGAGGGTTATAACAAATTCAGCAGGAACTGGCCTCTGTCCAGCCAGCGGCGACTCTGGAAAGGCACTTCTGGCGCCCATTTTGCCGAGGTTGGCTGGGGAGCATGGCCGACATGCATGTCATTTCTACCCTTTTAATTTCCTTCCTTTAGGCAGATGCCTAGATATTGCTTGTTTTTTTGTTTTACTTTTCTACTTTATTGCAGTTGTGAAGGCAGAGTATACTCTGATACGAAGAACTGTACTTAGCATGATGGTCTCAAGTTGCATCCATTTACCTACAAAAGCCTCTAACCTGTTTGTCTTTATAGATGAGTCGTATTCCATTGTGTATAAATATCACAGTTTATGTATCCATTGGTCTGTTGCTGGGTATTTTGGTGTCTTCCACATTCTGGCTATTGTCACTTGTGCTGCTACAAATATGGGTATCTCTGTTTTGTGTTGTTTTTAACTCTTTTGGGGAAAATTCTCAGAAGAGGTATTGCTGGATCGAAGTGGATATTTATTTCATGCCAGTGAAGTGAGTCAGAGGAGAAGGTTAAATATCGAATGGTTTCTGTAATATGAGAAATCAAGATCACAATTATTTCGTAGAATTAAATGAGGGGAATAATCGGAATTGGAGGTGAAGGGGTGGGAGAGCTGAAAAGGGGAGGGGAAGAATTGATAATTTTGCCACATTATTTGTATAATGCACAAAATACTCAAGATCAATGTAAATATTATATATTGCATCTACACATATCAACAAAATGGGAAAAAACAGACGTATACTTGAAAGAAAAAGGAACTATTTTAGTTTTTGAGACAAATATCTCAAAAATATAGCTGGGGCTCCTGTCAAACTCCTGGTCCTTCTGCCTCAGCCTCTCAAGTGCTGGTATTACAGGCACGTACCATGTCACTAGGTTTAAAAAATAAATTTGAAAGGCTCCGTAATCTTACAACAAAAAATATTGGAATCTTCTTATAAGCTATCTTAGATGAAAGATGACTGGTTTGAGATTCCACAGGTGGGTTTCTAATGTCACGAATCTTTGCAGCCCTCGTGGCCTGAATGACACGCCCAGGGAAAGCAGCCTTTGCTAAAAGGAGGTCTCTTGTCTGCACAGGACAGAGCAGCACTCAAATTTTCCACCCATTGCCTTACAGGGTTTCTGGGGCAGCTGTAACAAATGACCACAAGCTGGATGCCTCACAGCAGAAGGGTATTCTCTCTCCCATTTCTGGAGGCTGCAGTCTGCCATCCAGGCTGTCTCTGAATGTCTGCCCTGGCTGTCAGTCGTCTTATGGGTCCTGGAAGTCCTTGGTTTTCTGTGGCTTACAGAAACTCCCTCCAGGTCCTGCCTCTGCCTTCACAGACTATCTTCTATCTTGGGGACTGTGTCTCCGTTCTGTCTTTCTTATAAGAACGCCAGTCATTGGATCAGGGCCCACCTTACTCCAGTATGATCTCATCTTGACTAATTCTGTCTGGGAAGACCCTGTTTCCAAATAAGGTCACATTCTGAGGGTCCAGATGGACGTGAACTTCTGAAGGGCCATGTAACACATAGTATAAGCCCCATGATCATTTACTGACACTTGGAAGTCTTTGGAGGGAGCTTTTTACAAACTTTTTTTTGCGGGGGAGGAGGCTGGGGAGGATCCCATTTTGATAGTGGACACTTAGGAGTTGCAGAAGGTTGGATGGCTCTTTGGAAATACACGGTTGTCTTCTAGATGTGTGTACCTGGATCAGGTGGGGAGGCCATGTGCACACAGCAAGCTCCAGTGTTGGCCCCCATGCCTGACAGTGCCTGGAACCTCAGATGAGCTTTGTGGATAAATGGAAGCGCAGAAAAATCCTAGTGCCTCCATCCATATGGTATTTGGAAAAATCTGTGAACATGACCATTGATGGCTAAGTATTTTTAGGATATTGCTAAATTGACACCAGTCACTTAAACCTCTTGGAAAGTGTAATTCTGTTATCTCTACATATTGGATGTGAGGTTTTTTTTTTTTTTCAGTGCTGGGATTTAATCCAAGGCACTGAGTCACATCTCCATCCCCTGTGTGTGTGTGTGTGTGTGTGTGTGTGTGTGTGTGTGTGTGTGTGTGTGTGGAGACAGAATCTAAGTTGTTAAATAGTCTAGTCTTGAACTTGCAATCCCGCGTTCTTTTCAGCTTCCTTGAGTGCTGGGATTACAGGTGTGTGCCACCACTCCTGACAGTTGTATATTTTTAGAGAGTGCTTCCGTGTGGCTCCTGCCCCTTGCAGGAATCCCCCTTACAGCATTCCCCTGAGTGGTTATGAAGGAGATTAGCTGTCCACGTGGACAAGTTCAGTATGTTCCTGAGGGAGCACGGACGCACAGAACCCTCACAGTTACGGTGGTTGTTCAGCAGTGTGTAATTGTGGGGTGATCGCCTTGCTGTGGGAGGAGTCCCAGAAAGCCCCGTCACACACAGCTTTTAGGGATCTGGGCGGGGAGGGCGGGGAGGGCGGGGAGGGCGGGGAGGGCGTGGCCACCAGGCCCAGACATCCAGACACCCAGCCTAGGAACTGCTGGGTCAGGCCCAGGGTCCAGCCTGTCTGCTGAGGGAAGGGTGGGGCTGTGGGTGGCTGGGGCTTTGTTTGCATTTCACTGCAGATCCGTCACTCATCCCAAATACAATTTTGGTTTTGAATAACGAATAACGTGGACCAGCCGCCAGATGAAGGAAAAGCTGGCGCCCAAGAGGGGAGGCTGAGGGATTGCTGAGGGCTGCCCTCCGACAGCACCGGCTCAGCTCGCTGCGTTTCTGGTTTCCTTCCAAAATCCAGGGACTTGGAACACCTTAGATTTAAAATATCAGTTCCCATATCAGTGCAGGTATGTTCTGGAGGTTTTCTCGGGTCCATGTGTTTATTGAAGAGGCTGCCTGTTTCTTAAAAAAAAAAAAAAAAACAGGGCGGGGGTTATTGGTAAAAGGGAAGGAAATAGACTGTGCTAAATCCTCATAGTTTCATGGGGCATTGCAAATATAGGTGATACGTTACCCTCGTAGGCTTGGGGCTGAAGACCCCAGATTCACAGAGAGAGAAGGAAGGAAGGAAGCATTCTTGCAGAGCTCTTAGGAGCTATCACATCACGTTAGGAGGTACTGAGGACACAGATCTCCCCAGAGGGCAAGATCTGAGTGTCAGTCTCTTCCTGAGCCCCAGTTCTGGAATCCTTGAACTGGTAGCATGGCTGTTCTTTTCTTTTCTTTTTTCTTTTCTTTTCTTTTTTCTCATCTTTGTTTCATTTCCTTTTCATTTCTTTTGAAAGAAGGACAAATAATTCAGTCCAAGCTAGTTTCTCACATGAAAAACTGCATACCAAGGGCCAGTGTGGTAAGAATTTTTGACTCTGGCTGCTTTTTCGAGCAGAACTGTATTTGAAAGTGTGGTGAAGGGGCAGCTGGGCCCTGGGCCCTTCCCAGGAGCACTGGTTAGTGGAGTGGAGGTCTGAGCTGAGTGAGGCGAAGATGAGGGTAGCAGGATGGGCCCCCAGTGCACACTCAGGTACCTCCTGTGCCTTGCACTCCCCTGGGGGTCCCCTGTGCAGGGAGGAGGCATATCTCACACCTCATCCTTCACGTCAGCCCATCCTCAGTTCCCATTACCTTTGCCTAGCCGAGCTTTCCATTTCTCTGGCCCCTAGCTGCCACTGTCTTTCTGGATTGTGGATAGGCCTACCGTCAGCCTGCCACCTCTTGTCTCACCAGGTCCTACCTTTCATCTGACTGCTGACACATACCTGAGTGTCCTCTGTCTAGGACCAGAGCATTGTTTGAAACTATAACAGAGATCTGGGCACACACCTGTAATCCCAGTCCTGCAAGGGCTGAGGCAGAAGGGTGGCAAGGTTGAGGTCAGCCTGTGCAGTTTGACAAGATCCTGTCTCAAAATAAAACATCAGAAGGGGCTGGTGATGTGGCTTAGTGGTAGAGTGCTTGCCTGATATGTGCAGTGACCTAGATTTGATGCGGCACTACAGGAACAGTTTATGTCTATGTGTATGTCTGTCTACCATCTGTCAATTATGTACACACATGGGCACTCCTTAAACTGTCTTGCCTTCCGCTCCCCTAGAGGAAGCCCCAAAGCAATTTCTTTTCCTGCAGGGCTCTGGACCTGACTTTTGCTCCCTCCTGCCCCGGGTCTCCGCTCGGCCTCACGTTCCTCCACACCTGGTCTTCCTGCCTGTGCTGCGGGCACTCCGCGGCGATGCCTGCCCCATCCCTGGGCACTCCTTTCTGGAAAGCCCCCCAGCTCTCCTTGGCTTCCACACTCTCCATCCCCATGTCCCGTTGTATCCTCAGAGGAACCTTCCCTGTGTACCTGACCTCTGTCCCCCATCAGTTCTATTTATCTTTACGGCACATGCCGCAGCCCAGCCCTCCTGGAGACTTGTGCCTTTGGCTGCTTTCCCAGCCTCTCTCCCCAGGAGAATGTAAACTTCAGGAGCGAGAGCTGTGCTGGAACATGGCTGCATGCTAGCTGCGAGGGCTGGGCCAGGCCTGCCTCCTAGGAGCCGCGGGTGTGCCCAGTACTCATGCGGAAGTGGCCGGGGTCCTCCATACCTCCTTCCAGCTTGTTCCTGAGATGGGACTGTCATTACCTCCTGCGTGTCAGGTTAGGGACATTGACTGGAAGGCCTGTGCTGGTCATTGGTCAGAGGTCCTCACCGTCATGATAGATGACATCACTAGTGGGCCACGGAGACGGGGGAGGTGGTGCTTCAGAGAAGACCGAAGCGAGCTTTGTAAATGGTGTGTGTGCCAAGGGCAGGTTTTCACCAGATTCCTTTTACACAGTTGTATTATTACAAGAAAAATGCACATGGGACAGAGAGGGCACAGCTGACTTCCTGTTCTCCCCCTTCATCTTGTCTGTTCTCTCAAGCGGGTTGGAGTCATGACATCTGCTACTATATCCTTTCCCCATTGATTTCCACTATTTTCTAAGAGGTTTTTTTTTTTTTAATTTTATAAGTAAAGTTGTCAGATACCTAGCCACAAAAAGACCTGAGTGAACAATTCCATTTCTAATATACACTGGGAAAATAATATTTAATGCAGTCAAAGATTAAAGTGCCCCAAGACAGTCGATTTTTTTTTTTTTACCACAGCAGAAACAGAACACAATTCGTGTTGCTAAATAAGCATGATAGTTGGATATTACAATATGTTCATTTGTTGGGATATTATGTACTTACTGAATTATATTTACAATACTTTTTAATTACATGGAGATGCTTGTGTTTGGATAGAACAGTACATACGATGCTAAATATAGGATGCCGAATGTCCCTGTAGATGCTGCCTTGGTTGCGTCCTGCAGATTTTATTGGCCTGCATTTTTGTTCACATTCATCTCAGTATTTTCTAATTTCCTTTGTGATTTCTTCTTTGTGTTGTTGATTATTTAAGAATGTAGTATGCAGCATTTGCATATATGTTTCCCAAATTTCCTTCTGTTACTGGTTTCTTTTGTGAGTTCATTGTATTAGACAAAATACTTGGTATGATATTGATCCTTTAAATTTCTTGAGGTTGTTTTGTGGCTTAGTGTATGATCTATAGAATATGCCACACTCATTTGGGAAAAAAGTG
The DNA here is from genome assembly GCA_004027205.1 of Ctenodactylus gundi. Classification (NCBI taxonomy): domain Eukaryota; kingdom Metazoa; phylum Chordata; class Mammalia; order Rodentia; family Ctenodactylidae; genus Ctenodactylus; species Ctenodactylus gundi. Next base: position 112,864 of record PVKB01000950.1, on the reverse strand, counting down.
TATCTGCTGTTGTTGGGCAGGGCATTTTGCAGCTGTCTGTAAGGTCCAGTTTATATTATTCAACTCTTGTCTCCCTGTTGGTTTTCTGCTGGTCATTCTGGTTGTTACTGAAAGTGGGTATTGAACTTCCAGCTATTGTTGAGTTGTTTCATCCTTCTTTTCTATCAATTTTCCTTCGTGTATTTTGGGAGTTTATTTTTTGGTGCATTTAGGTATATAATTATTAAAGGGTTCCTTATTGTTTTTTGTGTTTTGTTTTAAGCTATGTTTTTTTTTTTCATATAGTAGTGTAGCAGATTTAACACTCTTTTGGTTACATTTTGCATGGTACTTCTTTTTCATACTACTTTTAATCTATTTGTGTTTTTTAATGTGAAGTTTGTTTTTTATAGATAGCATACAGATAGATTTTTTAAAACTTATCAACCTTTGACTCTTAATAGTACTTAGAATGTAGAAACTGTTTGCCATTTTGCTATTTTGTTTCATTGTATCATGTATTTCTGGTCCTCTGTTCCTCTGTCACTATTTTTTTTTTTTGTTGTTATTTTCTAGGGCACCATTTTTGCCACCGTGTCATTTCTTTTATTATTATTTTTGAAGTCTTTTTAAAATGATAGCCTTGGGAATTTTAAGTAATCCTCAATTTAAAGTAATCTAGTTCAGATTCATTTTAGGGCTATAAAAAATTAGCTCCTGTAGAGCTCTCTGTGTCCTGCCCTTGCATTGGGCTGGTCTTATCATACAAATTTACACCATGTATGCCCATCAGTATGGCTTTGTAAGTATTGTTTCATGTTGTTCTTTGTATTTACTTAGTTGTTTTTTGATATGGAGCCTTACGATGTAGACTTGAACTTGAAATCTTTCTGCTTCGATCTCTTTAGTGGTAGGATTACTTGATTGGTATAGGAACACCACCTCTGGATGCCCTTCTTTAAATCAAAGGGAAAAGAAGAATTACATTTATATTATGTTTACTTAGTAGATATTTTCACTGGTGCTGTTTATTTCCTCAAGTGTGTTCAGGTTACTGCCCAAGGTGCTTTCATTTCAGCCTGAAGAACTTCCTTTGTTATTTCTTGTAGGAGACTTCTACTATTGCTGTAATCTCTTTATGTCTGTGAATATCACTTCTGCAGTTGTTTGTTTGTTTGTTTTTGAGACAGAGTCTCACTCTGTAATCTCTTCCACTTCTGACTCACTATGTAGCCGAGGTTGGCCTCATGTTCAAGGCAATCCTCCTGCCTCAGCCTTCTGAATGCTGAAATTGTAGACATATGTCACTATGCCCAGCTTATGTAGTACTGGGGCTACTGAACCCAGGGCGTTGCAAACCCAAGGCCGTGTACTTGCTTGGAAAACTACTACTGGGCACTCAGAAGTTCAATTCCATAAAAGTCAACTCCTGTTCCCCACCACAACAAAACAAAGGCAGAAACAGATGCCTAATCAAACGATCCAGTGACTTGAGTCTACTGACCAGTTGACATGACCAATGCTCAAAATGATTACAATCACTTCAAATCTCAAAACAGATAATGTATGGGGTTCTCAATCAATTAGTGACTTTTCTGTATCTAGGATTAGTGGCTGACAGTCTTTCAGCCCATTGAAGATGTCACCCTACTCCCTGTGTCCTTTATTTACTGAAATCCCTTTGTGTCATGGGAGTGAGATTTTTTTTTCCCTTGATTGCTTCTTTTGGGAAGTACCTCATATCATTACTAACAGTAGGGTATTGGGCTTTTCTCAGTTGGGTTATGGTATGTTTGAATTTAGATTTAGTTAAGTACATCTTCCTTGGAGTTGTGCATCATGTTTTTTGATGTGTAAATTAATGTCTTTCGTCAAATTTGCAAAGTTTCAGTTATCATTTCTTTAAATGTACTTCTTTTTATCTCCTTTTCTTATGAAACTGGTTTTTATGTCAGTATGTTTGTTGGTGTCCTTTAAGTCTCTGAGGCTCTGTTTGCATTTCTTTGTTTTTCTTGTTTCTCATCCCAAATAATCTCAGTTGACTGATTTCCAAATTTATTGATTCTTCCTTCTCTTTACTCAATCTATTGAGACCTTCATTTTTAAATTTCAGTTGCTGTACTTTTCAGTGCCCTGTGTTCTGCTTGGTTGGCTCCTTTATACTTTCTACTTACTGATATTCTTTATTTTATAAGATGTTATTCCCATGGTTCCGTTTAGTTTTTACACCTGTTTCCTTTAGGTCTTTTGAATGTCATTGTCTAATAAATCCAGCATCTGAGCTTGTTTAGGGTGTTTCTAACTGGGTATGGGCTGTAGTTGCCTGTCTTTATTTTTGTTGCAAGTGATATTTGAGCCAGACGTGGTGGTACATATCCATAATCCCAGCTACTCAGGAGGCTGAGGGAGGAGAATCACAAGTTTGAGACCAGTCTGGTCTATTTAGGTAGGCCCTGTTACAGGAAAAATAAAAGTGGGTTGGAGTACTGGAGATACAGCTCAGAGGTAGAGCACTTGCCTAGCATGAGGCTCTGGGTTCAAGCCTCAGTTTTGGGTGGGTGGGGAGGGGAAGGCATTTTGAAATAAAACAAATAGAAACTCTGGAAATCTGTTCGCCTCCCTTGCTCAGGGTTTGTTGCTGCTGTTCGTTGCTGTTCATCAGTGTTGACTTCTCTGAGCCACTTGAGTAAAGTCTGATGGTAACCGCTGAACTCTGATGATTGGCCGGTCTCCTAGTCTTTGCTGAGGGGTTCTGTGTGTGTTTTGGGGTGTATCTTCTAGCTCCTCAGTTTACCGCTCTGCTTTAGCTTTGTTTTCTATTTGTGCAGAACCTCCTGGTCTGCCCAAGGTGTGGACTTAGGCTGGCTGCTCAGGTCTCCTGAACCTGTGTACAGCCATGAGCATGTATGTACTTCTTCGCGCGTATGTGATGCCCTGAGCCCTGCCAGGCGTGTGCGAGATTTCGGAGCCCTTTGTCGTGCCTCCATTCCTCAGGTTTTCTCTTAGAGCTTTTGGTTAGCTGAAGATTTGCCTCTACTTGCTTTTGACATGCTGGGTGAAATTCATACGAGATGGCGTGAAGGTTTACCTGTGAACGGGACCTCTCTGGAGCACGAAGGATCCCAGCCGTACTTATCCCTCCAGCAGTGGCCAGGCTGGGAGGTTTAAAGGCTGTGCCGAGCTGGAGTGAGAATGGGGGAGGTTAAGGGACAGAAGGCTCACTGGTCTCACTGGATTTAAATCATGTTTCTTGAATGATACTCTGGGCTTGTTGCTGGGTTCTGAGTAATAGTGAGGGATCTGAAAAGTTGATTTTAATCTTTTTCTTTTTTGGTATTTGGAGAGAGTTTGTAGAGGTTCTTTGCCACGGTTGTTACTGACCTGAACATAGAATACTATTTGAAAAAGTTTTATTTTGTAAAATGTGTAAGAACAGGTTAAATGTAGGAAGGAAGAATAAATTGAGAACTTTGTTTGCAATTTCTTGGTTTAGTGAAAACAACCTTTTGTCTTCAAAATGGTGTAATGTTGGTGTACATCTTTAATTCCAGTACCTCAGAGGCTGAGGCAGGAAGATGATGGGTTTGAGGCCAGCCTGGGCTACATAGTGAGGCTGTGTTTCAAAAAAAGTCTATATATTCATATGTGCTTTGTCTATAGCTTTTTCCTTACTACAGTGACGGATTTGAGTAGGTACGAAAGAGATCTTAAGGCTCAATGCCTAATGTGTTTATAATTTGGTTTCTTACAGAGAAAGCTTGATGACTTCTTACACACAGGAAAGTAAGTTGCTATTTTAAGTTAGTGTTGTTTGGTTTAATGATGAATCTGGCAGTGTATTAGCTTACATACTACTACACAGCTATTTGAAAACTCTAATGTCAGTAATGAACTCATTAGCTAGATATGGTACCACATGCCTGTAGTTGTAGAGCTCTAGGAGGCTGAGGCAGGAAGATCACAAGTGTGAGCCCATCTTGGGCAATCGGGCAATTTTGTGAGAGACCTTTTGTCAAAAAGTTAAAAAGGGTTAGAGACATAGGAGAAGGTAGCTCAGCGGGAAGGCCCTGTGTTCAATCCCTACTATAAAACAGAAATAAAAACAAAGACCAAAATCAAGCCCAGATCCTGGTGCAGGCTGTAATCCCTGGTGGAGGCTGAGATAAGAAGATTCCAAGTTTGAGCCCAGCCTGGGCAAGTTAGTGAGAAAGTGTCTCAAAATCAAAACTAAAGCGGTAGAGCTGGGAGCATAACTCAGAGGGTAGGGTGCTTTCCTTATGGAAATTAAAGATCAAGAATCGTCAAATTCATTTGAGTACTGTGCTCTAAACACACTGTATAGTAACTTCCCTGGAAACCTTACATGGGGAAAGCACAGTTTGGTGCAGCCACTTAGGCCTCAGCATTTGACCACATAGTTTCTGGCCCTGGAGCTGGAGTTGGGGTAGGCGCCACAGAGAAGCGCTGAGCGCTGGCTTCTCAACTTTGGTTCCCACGTGTGTGACCCTAGCAGGTGACTTCGCTTTCAGACCTCAGCTTTGTCCCCTGTTAAATGGTTGTAATAAAACTCTTCTGAGAACTGTGCATTAAGTGAGGTTATATGTGTATCTCTCTTAAGCCGCAAGAGGTCAATGATCGCCTGGCTCTGTACTAATATTGTTACCAAATGTGTGATAATGTGGGAGTTTGTGCGTTGCCAGTGCCTACTTTGAAACCACATTTCCCCGTTACTTAAAAATTGTATTAACACGTATTCATGGTTTCAGTATGATAATTGCGTATATGCCTCTCTGATACAACTTCCCCTCCTCCTGGTCTGTTCTCCTTGGCAGTACTGGAGATGAACCCAGAGCCTTGGCGCTGACCTATATTTCCAGCCCATATTTTAATGTTGGTTGTGAGGCACGGTCTCACTACATCACTAAGTTACCCAAGGTTTTTTGGAGTTGAGATCCTCCTGCCTCAGCTTCCCACAGAGCTACATCTCCTGGCCTGATTTTTTTTTTTTTTTTTTTTTAGTTTAGTTTAGTTTAGTTTAGTTTTGTTTTTTGTTTTCCCCTTTCTGTTTTTTTCTTTTTCTTTTTTGGAGACAGAATCTCATTAAGTTTCCCAGTCTGAGTTCTAACTTGTGGTGCTCCTTCTCAGCCTCCCATAGCTTTGGGATTACAGGTATGCGCTATCGTGCCTGGTTTCAGGCCAACTTTTGTAGCTTCTACATGCCTAAGTCAGTTTTACTTAATCCAGTAATCTCCAGTTAACCCGCTTTCCAGGAAATGACGTAACTATATTCTTCGTTGTGGCTGACTTGTACTTCGTTTTGTTTACCTGCCACCTTTCCCATATCCCTCTGTAGGTGAGCACTAGGCTGTCTCCATAGCTCAACTATTGTGAATGACAACACAATAAACCTGGATGTGCAGGTATCTTTGGTATGCTGAATTCATTCCTTTCCATCTATACTCAGGAGTAGGATGTCTGCATCCTGTGGTAGGTCTGTTCTGTTTTTTTGAGGAATTTCCACACTGTTCTCCTATTGGCTGTGCTAATTTATGTTCCTACAGCAGCATGTGAGTTCCTTCTTCTCCACTCCTCACCACCGTTCTGTTCTCTCTCCTCCCCTCCCCTCCTTCCCCTCCTCTCCCCTATCCTCCTAGTCCTTGTCCATCTGTCCTTCCTTCCTTCCTTCCTTCCTTCCTTCTTCCTCTCTCTTTTCCTTTCTTTCTTTCTTTTCTCTCTCTCTCTCTCTCTCTCTCTCTCTCTTTCTTCCTGCCATTGTAATTGAGGAGAGATGTTATCTAAATGTGGTTTTGCATTTCCTTGATGGCTAATGGTATTGGACATTTCCTCCATATATTTGTTGGGCTTCTGTATTTCTTTTGAGAAGTGTCTACCTAGATCATTTGCCCACTTGTAATTGGATTACTTGCTTTTTCATTTTTAAGATTTTGGGTTTCTTATATATTCTTGTTATCAGTGTTCTGTTACATGCATAGTTGGTGAATGATTTTCCCATTCTCATGTTGTCTCTTTTCTTGGTTGGTTATTTTTCCTGCTATGTAGAAATTTGTGAGTTTGATACAGTTCTTTTTGTCAATTGTTGCCTTACGCTTCTTGTGCGTCTGGGATCCTATTCAGAAAAATCAGTACCTGTACTTTGAAGGGTTTCTCTTTTATTTTGGTCTAATAGTTTCAGAGTTTTAAGTCTTGAATTCAGATACACTTAGAAGATTTTTTGATAAAAAATTATAAACCCCTTCACTAATTAAAAAAACATATGCTTTTCCAAACTCAAATTCTAGTTTCTCTTTAACATGTGATTTTTCTGAATTTCAAAGTCTACTGTAAGTTTTTTTGTAGTTTTTAATAAAAAGGTTATTTCCTGAAATAGTTGGTTAGCTTCTGAAAGTTTGCATATTGCAAAAGCATCAAGAGAGTTCTAATGTAGAGTATATGGCTCATCGCCTTGTGGAGGTGTGGAGTTTATGATCTTAGACGGGAAGCCTTAATGGAATAAAAACATTACATGGGAAGCTAATTTGTTTTTATTGTAGATTGAAATTAATTCATTTCGGCTTAAGTTTTGATTTATCCCATTCAGCCTTTTATTTGGAGATGAATGGATGATGCATTGCTTTGTATAAGATATAGAAAGTGAGAGGAAACAGTTATCTGTAACGTAATTTTCTATAATGATGTATTATCTAAGCTGGAGAGGAAGGGAGGGAGGAAGGGAAGTACAAAGAATGAGCTGTGGTTTCTGGCGTGCCTTCTTAGAGTGAGCTAGGCCTGTGCTTGCTTCCAGCTCTACGTCAGTGCCCCTGCTTGTTGATCTGTGTGATATGTAAGCCCTGTGGCTCTCCGTAATGGGAATACTGTGCACCCTTATAGTCGCATTGTGAGTCAGGTGAAGGAGAAGTAGGCCCATGTGACCTGCCTAGTGTTCTGCTCAGTGGGTCATCAAGGGTAAAGGACAAAGCAAAGGGCAGGTAAATAAGATGCATACAGATCCAGAGTTACATATGCAAGCTAAAACTTTAATGTAGCATTGACATATATTTAGGTTATTTATGGTCATACTCAGTTTAGCAGCATACAGGTTTTCATTCTTCTAAAGATGGGCTTGTTCTTAATAGATGATTTTTGAACACATGGTGGTGCGGAAGAAAATCCTCAAGTGTAACGTTTTCTGCCACAGGTGCTGTCGTCATTTTAGTGTCTCTGTAGTTGTTTATCCCATATCTGTTACATCACTAATAGAATGTTCCCTGTGACCTAAAATATACTGAAAATAATGTGGTTTTAGTAAAGACTACTAAGTTTCTGCTTACAAGGTTGTCACGATTAACTTCACTGTGAGGTTTGGACAGGCTAGTCATGTATACATGTAGACAAATCTTCATATGTTTTCCCGTTGAACTCAAATGAACCTTTCTCAGATACTCGATGTTGCGGTGGTGGACCTCATGGAGCCTTTCACACTCCGGACACTAGGCCAGCCTCATTGTGTTTGATTTGTACCTCTCCTGCCTAGTAAGATTCACATTATTTCTTTAAGGGTATTAACCATGTTCTTTTCCTCTTTTTAAATCATGTTTCTTTGTCTATTTTTAAAACCCCGATGTTTGATTTAGTTCCTTTATATAAGGAGAGTCAGCATTGATGTGTCAAGCAGTGGTCCCCAATCTTTTTGGCACCAGATAGCAGTTTCATGGTAGCCAGTTTTTCCATGGAGGGAAGCAGAGGTTAGCGTCATCTCCTCAGCGTCACCTTGGAGTTTTAGGCATTGGATTCTCACGAGGAGTGTGCTGCCTACTTTCCACTCCTGCTTGCCCAGTTCTTAGGAAGTTTGCTCTCCTGTGAAAATGTACTGTCTTCTGTCGTCTGACAGCAGGCAGAGCTTAGGTGGTAATGCCATCAGTGGGAGTGGCTATAGACACAGATGGAGGTTCACCCTCTCCTCACTGGCCCTGTTGTGGTTAGGATATGGATGTCCGCCAAAATCTTCATTTACCTGTGGACGCTTTATGCTGTGGGGAGGTGGGGCCCGATGGGTTTTTGAATTTGATGTGATGTGGGAAGGTTCTGTTCTGATTAAGGTGATTTGGTATTCTCTTTTCTTCGTCTTATCTCCATGTAGATTTCTTTTTCTAGATGCAGAAAATTTTCTGCATGATTCGGTGTATAAATTTTTTACATCTTTGTGTTGTCCTCTAATCTTTCTTTCACACCCATTGCACTGAAGTTGGTTTTCTTTGAGCCAGCTGCTTCTGCATCTACCTACCTTGAGTCATGGTTTGAGGATATCTGTGAGCATGTTGTTTAGTTCTTCAACCTGTCTTGAAGGTCTGATACTCTGTCCTCATGGTGCTTGGGCCACCCTTACTTTCGACTGCAATTTTCATAACCTGAATTGCAGCTTGATTTATTTTCAATTTTCTACTTCTGTACCAAAATGTTCCTTTGTGTCTTGCATTGCTTTGTTTTCCTCAGCTTTTGTTTGTCTTCCCTAAACTTAATAAACGTTTTAGGAATTAAAACTATTACATGTTTAGTAAGTACTTCTTTAAGTTTGCTAAATATCTCTTGAATTTGTTCTGATACATCTTGTTTGAACTAATTGTTTGGTCCACTTGCCTTTTGACTTCCTTTCCTGGAGTTATGTTCCACTATTTCAGGGCCATTTCATCACCTTCTGGGTAATTAAGTTTTTTTTTTTTTTTTTTTTTGCAGGTATCTTCCTGCCTGTGTGTTCATGAGTATATATATAGTCTACAGAGGCTTGCAGATCAGTTAGTGTCGAAAAATAGTCTCGATGATGAAGATTTCTTCAGTTAGATTTTGTCTTCTATGGTGTTTTCTTGAGTTTGTTTAAATTCTTGATGTTTATGGTTGCTTTTAATGTACTCAGCAATTAAATCTGGGGGTCATCTTATTTAGTCACTAATTGTAGGGGATTAGTACTGCTTTTCCAGTCTCCTACACTTTTCAGTGAGGGAAAAATGAACCACAATAATATTGGTGATTGCAAAACAAGCCAGCTATTGGCATAACAGCGAAACACAGCTGTGCCACTTGTAATAGCGTGAGCTGAATCCTTAGTAATGGTATAATCTAAGACAAACCAATTATTGACCATATTGTATAACCAATTGAATGCTACAACTGTTCCACCCTTAACATTAGAAATGTGGTCTACTCTGTTAATAATAGCTAAGCAAACTTAATGCTAACTTATCAAAAAGATCTTCTAAAGGCAACACTATACCATTGTTAATAACTGTAAAGAAATTTGCATTAATGGCTCAGGGATAACTAAATAGCAAAGAATTATTAGCTCTATTAGGATAAATTAGGTAGCTGTAAATTATTAATGCTTCATAGTAAAAATAACAATGGTGGGAGATAGGGAACAGAGGGACTGAGGTAAAAAGGCAATTCTGGAGAAGAAAAGATAGAGGAGAAGGGATAGAAAAAAATGAGTTAAAATTCCAGTTGAAGACTAGCGGAAAGTAGAGTCAGGTAAGAGAACTCATGTGATCATAAAGAAGCTGTTTTCTCTTATTTTAAGAGCCACAGGCCCAGTGGTATAGACCTTTATTTTCTATTTTTTTCCATTTATTTTCTACAGGTGTGTCATGGGCCACCATGATCAGTTCGTGTGGTGCGGAAGGTTTGAATCGAGGGCCCCACACTTGCCAGACTAGTGCTGTTAATCACTAGGCTTGTATCTCTAGCCCCAAAGAAGTTATTTTAAAAAGGCAAAAGAAGTACTCAAACCAGAAGCCAATAAATAACAACAAAAGAGTACAGACAGAGTATGTGCAAAGAACAGTTAGGTAAATCCAAAAATTTTCAATGTGTTGGGTTATTTGGATAAGTAGTCTATATCCAGGTCCTTTGTATTGGCCTCCACTGTCCACCAGATCCGGGGGGGGGGGAGAAGGAAGTAGCAATCGACTGTGCCCGCGTGTGGTTCCCTGCTCAGTTTTTGCTTTGTGTCCACTGATGGAACCTGCTCCTTCTCTTCCTGTGTCTCAGTCTGCACAAGTGTGTCTTCCCTGAAGGACTTGACTCCAGCACCCTGCCGTGGGCAGGAGGAGCCAAAAGCCCAGTGATTCCTGGGCCAGGTGTAGGCCCTGAGGGGTATCTAGTAGTCATCTCCAGCCTGTCTTGTTCACACCCAGCCCCTTGGCAAAGTGCTCCTGGCTGACCTGGCTGTCCTGGCTTCTCCTCCCTGTAGGTGGGGACCTCTGCCCTGCTTTGACCTGTTCTAACTGTGGTCTACAACCTGTTAACCTCTGCTCTGTGCCTGTCTCTGGTATATCCCCTTCCCAAAGACCATGCTGTGTGACCTATGTGTGACTTATTTCCTGAAGCAGTTCACACTAGGGCTTTTCTCAGCAGGGCTCCTGACTAGATCACTTCTCTTCAGCTGGATTGACTTGTGCAGAGAAACCTCTTCAAAGGGAAAGCTCACAGTGTGTGTTTGTACCACCTGAAGGCTTGCTTTTCCTGGGGACCCGTGCTGCCCATCTCCTGTTCCTTTCTGTGGCTCTTGCTCGCAGGGTTTACCTGGTCTTTGTGGCTGCCGCTAGTCATTGTGGCTCTGGGTCCTTCCTGGCCGGCAGTGTGTTCTCTTTACACTGTCTTAGGCCTCTGCAGTGCCTCTGAAGTTTCTAACTTTCCTGTTGGCCTCCTTTTAATTCCTGGAGCTATTTTCTTTTCTCTAAGCCAAGTTGTTCAAATACTATTATTTTTATTACTATATCTTAAATTTTTACTTGAGTCTGTGAGGGCCCGGTAAGTGGCAGATCTGGCTTTGCTGCCCTCTCGTTAAGAAGTCCCGTGAGTTTGTTTCCCAGTTGTTTCAGATTCTATGAAATTTCAGTTAATTTGAGTATTAAAATTAATTTTGTGAAAAAGAAAACCGAGTTGAGCTTTGTCTGTGCAGTCTACAGAAATATCCAAGGATTAGTTTCTTGCTGCTGCTGTAGCCCACTGCTGATTGTCACAAACCATCCTTGAAAGTTTTGACATATTTTATCACATTTAAGAGTCCTGCCTGCCATTGTTTTGATTTTAGAGACGAGAATCTAACACCAGGAAATGTAAATAACATGGTCAGCTGGGGTTGATCCTAACGCTTGAATTGACTGTTGAACCTCCAGTAAAAACAGAGTAAGCTGCCCTTATGCGTTTGGTCATTTGCTGTCAGTGTGTACATTATCAGTCATGCATAGAACCTTTTGTAAGATTAAGCGCATTGAGTGAGATTTATTCCCCAAATTTGCTGAGGCATCCCTCCTTCATTCTTTCTCTTTCTTCCTCCCCTTCTTTTATTCTTCTTTCAAAGTGGCAGTTTTTTTGTCTTTCTACTAATTGAAATTAAATTTTTCAGCTCATTTAAATTCATTAACAGAAACCTAAGAATGTAAAATTTGTATTGTCATAGTACCATGTAATCCTTTAATACATGTATAGATTACATAATAGTGATTTTCTAAATTGACATATTTAAAGGATTCGCTTTCTGGTTTATAATTTTGCATGGTTAAAAGTGAGGGAGAGAAAATTGCATTATAGGCAGCAAACTAAGTAGATTAGCTACGTTACAAAATTTAAGCGTAAGTTTTTTGATTAATTGAATTCTAAGACAAAAGCACTTACGTTGTGTAGCCAGCAACATAAACAACCAATAACAGAAATTCTGACAGCCATTATTATTATACCAGGCTTTTTGGAATAAGTTTCTCAATTTTGAAAATGACATTTTAAGCATGAGGAACTTTTCATTTTGTGTGAAGCATGCATCTCTAAGTTAATATAGGGTGCTGGTGGGGGTGGGGGGGTTGTGCAGCTTAGTGGCAGAGGGCTCACCAGAGCCGAGGCCCTGGGTTCAGAACGTTCCTAGCACTGTGAACAGCAAAATCAACAACAACAGCCCTCCCAAAAAAGAAAAAAACCAAAAACTACTCACAAGAAGTTATACAGGTAACAAAAAGTAAAATACTCTTTTTTTTTCCTTGTTTATTTCTTGAAACATCCTACTGTCTCAAACCCATGCAGCATGAAAGAGCACGATTAGAAAGGAAGAGGCCAGACATTTAGGCTTAGATGCTGGTTGCCTTTTGGAGAGTTACTAAAGGACTGGAAGTAGCTTTGAAAATGTTAAATACGTATCTACTCTTAAACTACAACTTGCGGCTGGGCGTGGTAGAATATGCCTATAATACCAGCACTTTGGGAAGTTGGAGCGGGTAGATCCAACACCCGAGTCCAGTGCGGTCAGTGTAGCAAGTTAGTGAGACTCTGTCTCCAAAGGAATAGGATGTAGTTTCATACAGAAGCCCTGGATTCAATCAGTTGCTGTTACCACCTCAAAAAAAAACCCACAGAATTTTTAAATTCTACGTATTTTTACAGTGCCCGTCAGCAGAAATCTGAATTTTTACCGTAAGTAAAAGCAGCTTTGTTCCTTAGGTGCTGTTAGAAAGGAAAAAAAAAAAATCAAAGAGTTTGATCTTTTGTGTGTTCACTTTTGTTTTAGAACTACGGTTGGGAAAGCACTGTAGGAGCTTCCATGTCATTCCTTGTGACCTTTATTGCTTTGTAGGTTCTACTCACCAACTTCAAATGTTTTCAATTCCTAATTTCACCTATCATTGACAATAAGAAAATAGGTGTGTCTCCATTTAAAAATATATGCGTAATCTTGGGTTTTCTAGGTCCTCTACCATGGAAATCTGTGATTTAAAAAATCAAGTAATTTGTCCCTCCTTTTCTTAGAGGACTAATAGTATACAACTGTCATATTCACTCTCAGAATGTCAGTCTGAGTTTGAAAGGTAAAATTTCCTTATATTTACAGGAGTTGCAATTAAAATAAGTAAAGCAAAAAGTATAATCTGATATTAAGAAAAAATGTCTTATCCAAACGGGCCAGCCAGTTACTTGGAGAAGTTAGTACTTACCCTGAAGTGGATAGTAAATAAAAGAGGTCTTTTGTTTAAGATGTTTGACAATTTTGATTTTCTTGGAAAAGCCATTTTTCACACACACAGAAAATGTAATCGTTTAATATAAGCTTTATAAATTTTCTTGGCAGAATTTATTCCCGAGTTTGCTTTTAGTACCTCCTCCTATAATAACCAGTAGACACGAGCTGATGCTTTGGGGAGTAAGAGCTGGAAGAAGTGAACTTTCACGTTTTTTGCCTTTTGCAGTTTTGCAATTTGAAGAATGTCTGCTAAAAAAAGCCCAAAAAGCAAATTTGGAATATATAAAAAGGCCTTTTGTCCACTTCCCCCCTTTTTTGCCCTGCCTGGGACAGAACTCAGTGTGCTAATAAGTTAGTAAGTGCTCTACCACCAGGCTTCACTCCCAGTGCATCCTTTCCCTCCTTTGGTGATCTGGTCATTTCTGACGTTGCAGCCACAGAAAAGCTGGTGGGAGTAGCTGAGGGGCATGAGGGTGCAGGCTAGGGTGTATGGATCCTGAGAAGCCAGCGGGGGGGTACATGTGCTGAGCTGCTCTGGAAGGAGGCAGACACTCTGTGGCTCTGTGACTGCAGAAGCCAGCTGTGTCCCAAGGATGCCCCACCTGCTCATGTAGCTGTAGTCATGGCTGAGTTTCTCAACAAGCTAGATGTTAGGATTTTCATAAACCTCCCTAATTTTCAGGCAGTTTTCACCTCTGTTTGGCAGCTTGATGCCCTATGGAGCAGGCCTTTCATGGACTCAGTAGGTACTATCTTGGAAGTGTTGAACTAGAACCTGAAACACTTGGAGGGCCAGGTTCCCTTGTTTATGCTGGGGGAAATCTCTATACACAGGAAAAGAAAAAACAGGCCTAGTGTTGTGTGAGTGGCTCACCAGGGTCACATCACTGGATGAGTTCTGATGAGGTCTCAAGAGGTGAGGAAAACGTAAACTTGGGTTGCCAGGTAGTTTCTTGGCTCTTATCATAGAAGATTTTCAAGAGATGTCATTGTGAGTCACAGACAGATTCATCACACAGAGTTAAAAAGTAAGAGAATGGGGAAGGATTTGTTCTGGAATGACTGGAGAGGGTCCACTCTGCTGAAGAGGTTCAGAACAACCCTGTCAGAAGAGAAGGTGGGGTCAGGCTTCATGGATTGGCTGAGGGGGTCATCACCTCAGTTCTGGATTGTAGCTGTGGAAGCATCCGTATGGCTTGAGGGCAAGATGATCTTTTTTGGAGAAGGAGAGGGTGCTGCCTTCTTTTCTATCTTGGAGTAATTATCTTGCTTGTGGGAGAGGATTCCATCGTGAGATGGTCTGAGAGGCTTTGCTTTTCCCGCTAGGTGATTGCACATTTGGAGACCTTAGGCATTGTTGCTTCAGGCTCTTCTGGATTGAGATGTTGTAAAAAGCTGATGATTGGGTGTCTGTGTAGATCCTGAGCAGTACATTAGTTACTCTTACCTTGCTGTTCTCTGTCTTTAGGAAGGTTGGGCTAGACTAGGTATATTTAGGACTAATAAACCTTGTAATACAGATATTCTTTAGGTGACCCACATGCCTGCACACAGAGCTGTGAGCAAGGATCTGACCCAAAGTTTTAAAGTGATAAGGGGGACGGTTGCATTTCCTCATCTCCGTTCCATTTGGCAGTATTTATTCTATCCTACTCTGTCTCAGTAATTGATTGAGAACCCTGTACATTATCTGTTTTGAGATTTGAAGTGATTGTAATCATTTTGAGCATTGGTAATGTCAATTGGTCAGTAGACTCAAGTCACTGGATCATTTGATTAGGCATCTGTTTCTGCCTTTGTTTTGTTGTGGTGGGGAATAGGAGTTGACTTTTATGGAACTAAACTTCTGAGTGCCCAGTAGTTTATTGTAAATTTGGTAGAGGGTCCACCGGGTAGACGGAGTTCAGTTGAATCATAATGGTTGTTAATAACTGTCAGGAACTCAACTGTGACATCTTTTTTCCTTCAAAGGACATTCTGGTCCCTTGAGAGAAACTTCCTATGCACATCTGATTCACCAGGTGGCTATTTCCTATTTAGAGGTACACACTAACACAAAATGCATGTATTTGTGCATTTTTCTATTTTTCATCATTCCTCCAGACTCCTGCACACTGCATAGTATCCATATGATATGGTTGGTTCTGTCTTTAGGTTCTTCCATCTGTTCTCAATTTGAAAATAAATGAAAAAGATTTTTTTTTTTCCTTTTAGACATATAATTGGTTTCCAAACTAGAAAAACGGTTCCAAGGGCAATCTGCAACAGCCTAATTTAACTTAAAAAGGCTTATTTGCTCATCAGACCACGTTTAAAACTCCAGAAATCCCCAGGGATTGCACGGAAGTAGTTATTTTCTAGAGTAACATTATTGAAACACAGGAAAACGAGGTACTAGTTACTACAGAAAGTGCTGAGGGAAAAAGGGGAAATGGGGTTGGCTCTCTGTCCCACTGTGTTGATCTGCAGGCGGGCCTTGTAGGGTCTATTTCTGGAATTCCCCTCCCTTGCACACCTGCCCGTTTTCCCAGCCTTCACTTTTTTCCTCCTGAAGGACCACTGTCACATTTTCCTGTTGTGCGTGTCTGCTTCGAGTGAGTACTATTTTTCTCAGTCTGGATAAAAATCTTTTTTTCTCCTTTGTTTTTTAAAATATGTTTTCTCCAGGTAGATGTGCAAGTTGACAGTCTTTCAGTTCTTTAAAGAAATTCTTTCAGTTTTGCCTCATTGCTTCCCATGAAATCTTGTTATTCCTGTTCCTTCCTTGTACATCACACGTTTTTCTTTATGATTTCCGGTATTACCAGTTTTTACATTAGAATTTGGTGAGTTTGAGTGCAGTTTTCTTTGTGTTTCTTGTGGTTGTGTTTATCAAATATTTGTATTCTGTGGCTGTCAAATTTTCATCACATTTGGAAACTTTTTGATAACTCTTTCTCTGGTCTCCTTACCCTAACCTCACGGTCTGGATTCTGGTAATACATGTATTAGGCTACGAGAAGGAGGCACAGCTTGCAGATGCTCTTACTTTTTACATTTTCTTTCTTTCTTTTTTAAATCTGTGTTTCAAATACGATAGTGTTTATTGGTGTGTTTTCATGTTTTGTGCTGTTTCTCCTTTGTTCCCTTCCAGTGTCTAATCTACCGTTGCATCATCCAGTGGCATTTTCATTTCAGGCATTGTAGTTTTCAACTCCAAAAGTTCAGTTGGAATCTTTTAAATTAAAAAGAAAATCCATGTTATGCGTCTGCATAATTTGCTCTTTCCCCTGGCTCCTCGGGCCTGTCACATGGTCAGAGCTGTTTGGATATTCTTGTCTACTCATTTTATCACCCATGTTATTTCTGGATCTCTTCATATTGATTGATTTTTAGCCTCTATCTAGATTGTATTTCTGTGCCTGTAATTTTTTGTTAGAGGTTTAATGTAGTAAATATTACCTTACAGAACACTGACCTTTGTGTTCCCATAAACGTTACGGAGCTTTCGTGGTGCTATGTAGACTTACTAACAACCTCTTTTAGCTTAAGTCAGAGCAGCCTGGTGTGGGCTGCCACAGCTCCCCGATGGAGACAGTAACCAGAGAATGACTCAGCCTGAAGTCCTGTGAGTTAAGAGATTTTCTACCTGGCTGGTGAGAACAAGGATTATTCCCTGGCCACGGAGACATCACGGATTATTTCCTTGGCTTTTGGCAGGTGGCTCTTTCTCCAGCTCTGTGCCTTTTCCTCCCCTGTATGCACTGATGGGGCCACCACCAGGAACTGCAGAGACCCTCTGCAGACATCCAGAGCTCTCTTTCTGGAGCACTGCCTTGCGTACTGTAGCTGTCCTGGTCTCACTGGACCTTTAGCTGTGTCTCTCCACTTAAGTAAACTGAAGCCTTGGCCGGGCTCATCTTGTCTAAACGTTGTCCATTTAATAAACTGGGCAAATGCAGAGCTAATCACGCTTGTTCTATCTCACAGGATCATTGTCCTGTGATTCTTACTGTCCAATGTCTGCAAC
>PVKB01000950.1:0-95779 GCA_004027205.1 Ctenodactylus gundi | reverse complement strand
TTTCAGAATATGGTCTTCTCTGGTGCTCAAATAAAAATAAGAGTGCCCCCCCAAAAAAAAAACCAGAAAAAGTTTGTATTAATTTAAAATGGAACAAAATGAGTATTTTTTCCTCTTCTGTTTAAGTCAGGTTGATCATAGATAAATTAAAGGGCTTTGATATCATCAGCAAAGCATTCTTAGCAGCTCAGGAACAAACGAGAGTGTTCTTGGAAAAGGCTTGTGGGCGTGCTCAGGGTTATTTTCCCTACTTTGAATGAAAAAAGAAACTTATTTATTTTTATAGTAATGTTTCCTCAGAGTGATTGTATAGCAGCTGTAGAACATAACACTGTCCATTACGAAGTAGAAACAAACAGAGCTTTGTACTGGGTTCAGAGCACAGTACCCAAACTACAAAAGTGTTCTTTAACAGGGTGAGAATCTGAGCCCGGTTCCTGTTTCCTGACTTGTTATTTTTAAGTGTGATTGATACCATGCTCTTCCACCAGAGAACAGTCAGAAACTAAGGAAACTGTTAAAAAAAAAAGCAGCAAAGCAAAGCAGATACGAAGAAGGAGAGTCATTCTCGTCTTAATCCTTCGGCTTCAGCCTTTCAGAATTCCATACCCAGGCCTCAGCTGTCGTCTTGTTCTTACAAATGTTCGCGCTCTGTCCTAATTGTGTGTTGTCCCTTTTCGGAGAACCACATGGGGCCAACACAGCCTGTACTGAGGGAGGATCACAGCCGTCCTGCTTGCTGCCCCGGCCAGGGCTGCGGGTACTGGCCGTGGCGACAGCACTCTGCCTGTTGTCAGCTTGCAGCAGTGTGCCTCAGTTTACTCAGGCCTTGTCCTTGTCCTTGCAGACTGAAGGACAAACAAGCTACAGCCAGGCACGGGACGGACACACGGGGGTGCAGGAAGGGCTGGGGGGTGGGGGGCTGGCTGCATCCATCAGGACCTAGTCCCCGCGTGTCAGGTCCGCCCTCTTTCCCCATGTCCTGCTCCTCACCTTGTATCTCCAGCCTTGCATTTTTTTCTCCTTGCAGATTGTTTTTTCAAATTGTTCCAAATTCTTCCAAATTGTTTTTCATTTTCAAATCACAGGCATAAACACTGAAAATATAATAGCGGTGAGAGAACACATGGTCCCGAGAACCTCTCCTCCTCCGTTGTGCTGGACGGCCCCGTGGTGGGCGTATGGGGAGATGGACAGGTGGGGTGTCAGTAGGGTGGTTACCGGAAGACTTCTGCCTGACGCACGCTCCTCATGTCTCTCCTAACTCTTGGCCTTGACCACAGGTTTTTGTCTTAGTTTCTTCTGACCTTTCTTCTCCGACTTCTTTGAGGAATCTTTGTGGCCAAGACTTGGGCCTAAACCAGAATTTATTATTGGCCTGTATCTTCCTCTCACCCAGATTCCTTCTGTGTGAAGAGCCGTCAGGAGCCCTGCACTGTTCCCTTCTATCTGGGACACCCCAGCACCTCCTGTCTGGGCTCAGGCAGTGTTCCCAAATGCCACCATTTTCCTACCTTCAGGGTCCTACCCATATTGAATTCTATAGGATTTTTTTTTTTAAAGATCCTGTTGTCTTGAAGGTAGTTTAAAGGTATTAATGGGCTTTAAAAAACCTATGAAATAAAATTCCTTCCAAAGTACCTCACAGCTATTGGTAACCTTTTCCTGATAGATACAGCATGATGCCTCTTCTTCGTTAACATAGACTGTTCATAGCTCAGTGGTAGAGCACTTTCCTAGTGGACCCAGCCTTGCAAAGATCAATAAATTAATTATTTCTGCTGTTTAGTCCAACTAGGAGACTTCTGAGAACTCAAGTCAGATTGTCATAGCTCATTCGGTTTTGGTAAGGCTGTGATGTAGGGTGAGAGGGTGGTGTACGGTGCCTTCCCCATAACTCAGGTGTAATTCACAGAACCACACTTTCCTGAGGCACTGAGGGTGAGTCACCACCCATTCCGTGGTCACCCACTGGAGGGAGGCCTAGAGGTGGCATTTCCCATGAAAGCCTTTTCTTCGGACCCTGGCAGTCCTTGCCCTATTGTCCTCCCCAGGGCTGTTAGCTCCCTTTCCATCTGTGGCGCAGTACGTCTCCTTGATCTTGTTCCTGTTATAGGCAGGTATGAGGAAGAGGCCTCTTGGACTTGTACTCTGAGTTTGTTCGGTTACTGTTTTCTTTGGCCAGTTTTCATCACCATGTGTTTCTCACATTTGCAGAACTACCCATGTGCCCAGAGTCCAGTGGGTATTATAACTTTGCTTTGAAAATAAATCCATTGGTGCCCATTTCGTAGAACAGCCTCAGATTTAAAGGAACCATAACACATAGAGGCTGAGTATGAAATGCACTGCAACTGCTAAAGTGTAGTGTGGATGTCGAGCCCTGGGCACCTCAGGTTCCAGTTGTGGTAGAAAACTGCATGCCCTCTTGGTTGGCCTTGCCTTGGCTGCCCAGCTGTCTTTTGTCATGTGGCAAGTGACCAGGGTAACGGGATGGTTTGGGAATCATTAACCAGGCCCTTGGGCTTTCTAAGAGCAGATGATATTAGAAGTTTTGGAGGAGTTACAGAACTGAGGGTTTTCCTACCCCGATCATTTGTTGCAGCCCCCTTCCCTCATTGCCCTGTGTGTCTCCGGGTTCTGAGACCGCCAAACATCTGAGGAGGGTTGAATGACTGAGAAGCACGCTCTGGGACCCATTGCGGAGAATGTGGTCTACTTTAGTCAAGAAGTGATTGGACTTAAATACAATCACACATGTTGAAGGATTTGGAATACCTAATCAGAGAGATTTAGACTAAGCTTTTACCAAATAAGGAGAGGAGAAAGGAGAACAAGCTGGAAGTACTATAAGGCCATGGCAAGTTGGTCAGCATCACAGGGCATAGGTCTGTGAGGTATGCCTCAAACGGCAAATGTGATCTAGTGTGCTAGCTCTGAGCGTCCCAGACATGCGTTAGATATGCTTGTGGCCAGCGCGCATTCCCCACAGCCCTGGAGGAGGGAACCCTGGGAGCCAATTGTCAGCAAATGTTGGGGAGCTCTCTGCTATTCTTCCTCTCCTTTTGGTGGCCCTGACTTTGTGTTTGTGGTGTGGATGTGTGCACTCATGCATGCCTGGGATTGAACCCAGGGCTCAGGAGTGCTAAGGGTGTGCTCTACCTTTGAGCCACAACTCCAGCTGGGATGATCCTCCCTGACTTAAAAGTCCAAAATGTCTTTTCGCATTTTTTGGTTAAAAATCTCTTGTTATTTATTTCTCCCTTTTCAGATCGTTTGTCATGTATGTCCTAGATCAACCTGAAGTGCTTATGGGTCTCCACTGTGACTGACTCAGAACTTCTCATGGCTAAGGCAAGCCACTTTTCCTTTGGGCCACCACCCAGCTGATTGTAGTGGAGAGGTGGAACAGGGAACGGGCCTCTGCTTTGGGATTTTTAGCAACAAGTCGGTGCTTAAATTATGCTGTGCTGATCCAGACTAACAATTAAATGCCGTAATAGAATTATCTTCCCACTTGCCCAGCTTATCCTTTGTGACAAGACTGTTCTTGGGCACATGCTGCACAGATGGAGCTATGAAAAAGTTCGAGGTTTTCCCAAGAAGAGAAAGAAAATGAATAAAAACGAGACATTTAAAGCAGAAATACAGGCATTGCCAGAAACATAACCAAGTGCTATTCTTATATAAGATTAAATTTCCCTATTTATTCTTGAAATCTTCCAGCTAATTTTGATGAGTTGAATGGGTTTCTTAATCTTTGATACTCCTTTTTTTCTCATTTGGTTTTAAAAGAAAATTCATTCCAAAGAAAAGAATGAAATGCATGTGTGCAATTTCTTGCCATGTAGCGAGTCATCTCTGAAGGTCTGAAGATGGATGCCTTTGGTTCATCTCACTCCCGCCCCTGCAGGCATGTGCTTCCTTCTGCATCCCAGCTCCTGTGCTTTATCCTCCTAGTGACATCTCCTGGTATCTGCACCGTCTGTCACTCTGCTGGCCGTTTCCCACTGGGGACTTCCCATCTGGCCACTACCGTTCTGTACAGAGCCACAGGGCGATGCTTTGACCCAGTAGAGGCAGGACGCTGCTTCAGGGCTTAGGCCTCAGGACGTGGGAGGGGCTCTCTTGTGGAGCCCTCCATCATGGCTACTTCTCCACAGTGCGGTCCGCCTTCTGTTGGGCTTTCCTGCCTACCAGCCTCCATTAGGACCTGACTGCTCAATTATGGCCCCTCCGACACTGGCCACATCCTGGGCTAGGCAGTAGGAATTATGTCCTGCCAGCGACTTCAGCTCTTCCTTCACCCCTGCTGCAAAGACACAGAAAAAAACCTCATAAGGTAGTTGTTTCAGAGCCCCGATTGGCATCACTAAATGTATTTCTTTCTTAAAAGTATTTGATTAATTAGGGCTTCGTTCAGGACATGATTTCCGCAGCAGTGTTGAGCTCGGCTCTCATCACAGGAATTTCTTTCGCAGTGTTTGTTCCTGCAGCTAGTGAAGCTTGAAGATCTCTAGGAGGCCCGCTGTGGGCTGGGGGCAGGGACAGGAGGTCTGAAGCCAGTCTGTGGTCCCAGAGGGAGCAAGCGTGTAGCCTGGCTGGTCAGTGCCCATTGCTGCGTGTCTCACCTGCTCGGTCAGGATTACTTAGGGAATGGAGTCTTGTGCCTTCAAGCAATCAGTGATGCTCCACAGAGGGGGAAAAATGATGACATTTGAGCCAGTTCTTAAAAAATATAAAGATTCCATCCACCATAGAAAGAAGGGTGCTTTCCTAGGCTCACACCCACCCAAGCCACTCTGAAATTCCTGAGAACTTTTTCATCCCTCCTATTAAGCTCTTTTCTGTTCATAAAAAGTTGAAATCTGATCCACAGCTGAGGCCATCCCTCCGAGGGAAGCCCATGAGTGGGCTGAGGTGTGAGCTTCCGTCAGGATGGTGATTTCGGTGCACTAGAGAGAATTATGTGCCCTTCATTTTCTGCTCAAAGAGAGTAAAATGTATGACAGTAGCTGTTTCAGTGCCATGAATGAAAAATCACTTGTTCGATTTGTGACCAAGAGGATATTTAATCTGTACCAGATAATAATCATGTTGAGCAATTTTCAGTGCCTTTTCTGCACTGCAAGGGACAGTTTGTAATAATTGAGGTAAATGGCTTGAGAAAACTAAATATCAGACATGCTTCTCTGCCCGCCCACCCACCTTCCTTCCTTCCTTCCTTCCTTCCTTCCTTCCTTCCTTCCTTCCTTCCTTCCTTCCTTCCTTGTTTCCTTCCTTGTTCCCTAGGCTTTTACACTAAGCCACAGCCCCCAATCCCAAACACACACACACACCTTTTAGTTTGACTTCTGAGACAGGGTTTTGCAAGATACTAAACTGTAAGTGTCCAGGCTGGGCTCAAACTTGTTGTCCTCCTGCCTTAGTCTCCCATTTTATTTTTTGTTTTTAAACTAAAGGTAGAACTTTATTTTCATGAAGCAAATGTGAAATATTTCAAACTTCTAAATTCAGGTGAGTTTGGGGAAGAGAAATAGGTTGGCCTTCATTTTTAACACATGGATCTTACTTGCCCTTGTGTTCTGTACCAGGGAGAGAAATGTAATTGTCCCTCAGTCTTTGCAGGGGACTGGTTCCAGGACTCCCCCACAAGGATTCCAGAATCCATGGGTCCTGAAGTCTCTTATATAAAATGGAGTAATGTTTTCAGGAACTGCACGTTGTTCTATGTGATTCTGTGGCATCTAGGTGACTTACAATGCCCAATGTGCTGATGCTTTGTATACCCAGAGGGAAGCGAGTTCTGGGCAAAACTGCGGGAACTGCATAGCCCAGGGGGATTGGTCACGTGATCCTCTTAGTTAAAATGCCGTGTTACCCAAGTTTTTTTGATTGATTTTAGACAGAACAGTACCCCTCAAAGATGTGTACATTCGAATCACCAGGATATATGATTATTTTAGTTTGTATGAGAATGGAATAAAGGTCTAATCAGATGACCTTAGAGTAAGGGCATCATCTCCTCAGGCCCCATAGAGCCACAGGTGTCATTAAGTTAGAAACAAGTGTTTGGAGAGAGAATCAGAGAGGTGGAAGCTCAGAGACAGAGAATGAAGGAAGGGGACCACCCACCAGGAAATGCTTGTGACTTCCAGGAAAGCTGGAAAGGAAGGATGAAAGGATAATCCCTTGAGGTCTCCAGAGGGGAGCCAGGCCTGCCAAGACTTGCATTGGGATTGTGTTGTGCAGAACTGTAACAGTAAATTCGCACGGTGCCAAGTCACTGTGCTGCGTTTGGAGTAATTTGTTAGAGCAGCTGCACTTGGGCTGGATTCCAATGGTCTGAACAGAGCCTGTCGCAAAGCATGCTTGCAGGCAAGAGAAAAAATCTGCCTCTTCATTTACCAACAAGCAGTCCAGGGGTAGGTGTGGACTAGGAACTAGTCCACCTGGGTTTTCAAAGATGAGTGCTCAGAGTGCCACAGCCCTGTGCACAAGCAGCCCACGCCATGCTATGGCACACCCACACGTTCCCACCATGCACTTGGCCTAATATCTGTGCTGGTCCAGGAAGAAAGGCACCCAGATGAAGAGTTTTCAAAGTCTTGGCCCAAAACAGTGCTTTACTGACTCAGTACAGGAAAGTAACTTTCAAGTCTTTCTGGTGAACAAAGATGACTTTGTATTGTGAGCTGAGCCTAAGCGGCCACCATCTTCCCTCAGTGTGTGGAGTATATGTTCTCTGTGTTAATACAGAGACGTGGATGAGATTTCTGGTGTTGGAATACAGGGAGGTGTCTGTCTGGCTGCTCCATGCAAATGACTCGCCGCCTCTGCTTACTATTTTGGATCAGTTACCAGTCAGATGGATGATTCGCCTGCTGGTTCGCCCCCGCGCCCCCACCTTTGAGATGACATCTCACTGTGTTGTCTGGACTGTCCAGGAACTCCTAGGCTCAAACGATCCTTCTGCCTCAGCCTCCCCAGTGGCGGGGACTGCAGGCTCGCGCCACCATTCCTGGTGACACATGGCTTTTGTATGCTCTCCGATGCATCCATCAGAGTTCAGAATCTAGTGTTAGCGTTAGCTGTGGCCCTGGTCCTGCCTTGTGAGTGCACAGAGAAGCCACCGCAGTAAATAGTAGATGCTTGGCATCAGTGTGCTTTCGAGAGCTGGAAGGTAGGTTTTTCCTGAACGCAAGCTGTTGCGTGTACAACTGAACAGCTTTTCCAGTTTTGCCAAATTGAGGCCCCACAGATAGGAACTTGGGATGGTGTTGGCTGTCTGGGAGTTGAACGGGAGGATGCGAAAGCAGGTGCTTGCACCAAACCTTGACGCCCGTGAAGAGACACACAGCTGGTTTCCAGCACGTCGGTGTGCTGTAGACTGCTAAGCTGTGCTTGTACCTCACACAGCTGCTGCGTGCACCCGCAGTGTAGGCTCCGCACTATCCCTGTTATTGCCACAGATGGGTATACGGAGGCTCAGGGACGAGATGGGCTCTGCACTTTCTAAGTGTGCTGCTGGGTTAACCCAAGGAGACCGTACCCCATCTGTTCTGCCTTGCCTTCTGACTTGGGGTCCTGCTCACTCTGGGGCTGAAGGAGGCACTAGCCGAGTGGCCTGGACATTCGGAGCACGGCCTGAAAGCTGGTGTGCACAAGGCTCTTTGTGGATCGGTACCCCTAGATGTGAAGATCCTTTATCCAGTCCCATCTCCATGAGAGAGAGGGCTGCGTGCACCTACCTGATCCTTTCTCTGCAGAGGATGCTGCTCCCCGACGGTTCCTCTCTTCTCTGCTTTAAGGTTAGCTCCCTGAAAAAATGAAGCAGATATTTCTTTCACTGGAAGTGGATTTAACCACACCCTAAGGGTCCCCTTCTGCTGGTCCTGCCCTGTCCCTGCCACCCTCGAACTAGCCACAGCAGTAATTCACTCACTGTAGGCTCTTGGAGCTACCTCAGGAACACACTTCCTCACCAGTCCAATGCCCCTGTCTGTAGTTAGCATTGCCAGCTCCGAGCTATGTCCTTCATCATGCATTTGTGGGACGCTGCCCCCTGTTGGTGGGAAAGTGAGTCACTGCAGCCATTATGGAAAACAGCAGGGAAGTTCTTCAGAAACTTATACATAGAGCTCATTTCGGCAGCACATACACTGAAATTGGAACAGGGGGATTAGCATGGCCCTCGTGCAAAGATGACAGGCAAATTCACAACGCGTTCCATGTTTCTAAAAGATGTACAAATATTTTGTCTCAGTTCAGAAATAGATAAGAATAAAAACTTAAAATAGAATTACTGTATGATCCAGCAATCCCATGTTCTGGGTATACATCCAAAGAAAATGAAGTCAGTATGTTGAAGAGACAGCTGCAGCCCCATTCACAATAGCCAAGGATCAGCCCGTCAGTGCATGAATGAGAAGAAAATAGGGTGGAGAGACACAATGGAGTACTGATGAGCTTCTGAGAAGAAAATCGTGTCCTTGCAACAACATGGTTGAACCTGAAGACGATCCGTGAAGTGGAGTAAGCTAGGCACAGGACGACAGCCACCATGCTGACGGGATCTTGTGTGTATGTGGGCTCTGAGCCAAGAACAGAATGGTGGTTAGCGGCGGCTGAGGGGTGGGTCAGAGGACACTATCCCAGTTAAACTGAAGACATAACCAGTCTTTAAGGTGATGGATGAGTTAGCTTCATGTGTTCATAATATGCATATGATACGTATCTGATAACATCATTTCATGCCCTCTAATTATGTATGATTATAGTTTGTCCAGGAAAAAAAAGAAAAAGAAAGGAAGAAATCAGTAGCGTGATGGAGTAGGAGATGAAAGGGGAGGCACGGGGTTCCTGGGGAAGGAAGGAAGGAAGGAAACGGTTGTTAGGATGTCAGGTTACTGCAGGGAGGCGGAGGTGAGAAAGGGAGCCCACTTGTTTACAGTACTTTGAAAGCTTGCTGAAGCCTCTTGCATCCTGCTGCAAAAGGGCGGCTCAATAATGGAGATCCCTTCTTACTTAAAATGTCAGGTTTTTTCTTCCTAAGCGATGTTTCTGTGCGTGCACATGTATGTGCATGCGCTAGAGCATTAACTCTGGCCTCACTCATGCTAGGCAACAGCTCTGCCACAGACTACACTTCAGCCCTTTATTTTTAAAAATACTGCATCAAAGTATTATTTATTTTATTTTATTTTATTTTTGAGATAGGATTTCGCTCTGTGGTCCAGGCTGGTCCTGAATTTACTTCAGAGCCCAGGCTGGCCTTGGACTCACGGCAATCCTCCTGTCTCAGCCTCCCGAATGCTGGGATTACAGGCGCGCGCCACCACCCCGAGCTTATGTGGTGCTGGTGAATCGAACTCGGGTACTTAGCACTTGGCTTAGTGCTTGCTCAAGCGCTTTAACCGCTGAGCCGTTCCTCCAGTCCCATAAAGTATTATTTATCATAATTACTGAGAGTCTGGGTATCCCCTTGCGTCTTTCACTTGGGATAGGCATGTCGCTTACCTTATCTCCACCCAGGTTCAATGTCATAATAATAAATTTTAAAAAATTGTAAGTTGAGGTGATTAATTTGATAAGGTAGCTTGATTTTATCATTCCACCTTGTGTTTCTTGGAGTACTACATTGTGTTCTATAAATATATATGAGCATAATATTATTTAATTAAAAATGTAAAAAAAATAGGCAGGATTTTTAAAGGGGACTGCTTCATTCCCTAGAACCGCTTAGGCTGAGGAGTTGCGGGTACCAGGTAATAGCTGCTGAGTGAAGAATTGCTGCCGTGTTTCAGATTTCTGAGGTTTGCTTTTGTGGGTGTCAGTAGGCCAGGGAATAAGATAGCGTGTTCCAGAGGTCTTAGGTAATTTATAACGTGGTCTGTTAGTTTAGTTTAGTTTTGTTGTTTTTGAGACAGGGTTTCACTCTGCAGCCTGATCTGTTTATAAATAGCTAATTATAAATGGACACATTTGGATTTGATGCATTCACAGTAATGTTCCTGAGCCACGTGGCCTTTGGAATTACCTTATTTCATTGTGGGACAGTGCTACTGTTTGTTAGCTTGACTTAGGTATTTTTTTGTTGCGTCGTTTTTAATGAAAATTTTGCTAAACAGGTTTTTTGTTTAGCAGTTTCTGGCTGCGTAAGACTGCTGCTTAGCTTGCGGTTTGTAATGACACTAAGGATTATTATTTTTTTTTTTTTGGTGGGAATGTGGGTACAGTTGTGGTATCAGATCAGGGTCTTGTGCATACAAGGCAGGTGCTCTCCCTCTGAGCTAGGTCCCAGTGCAGATTTTTCTTTAGAGCAAGTGTTATAGATTGAAATTAAGAGGCCACCAAACGTCAGTTGGGGCAAGGTAAAGTTTGTTTATTATAGTTGGGTTGGTGGGCTGTGGCTAGGCTTTCCCTGGATCCCTGAGCGAGTTTCCAGAAATCCTCCCTGGGGAAGCTTAGCAGAGCGCTTATGAAGGCAAGAGAGGAGGAATTTTATATCATTTACATAGTGACCAATTACAATTTAACAAATAAACATAGACGGATTTCTTTGTCTCATTGGGGTGGGCCACACTGTTACCAAGTGGCCAGTTGTAATCTGATTCCAGTGGTCATCTTCGGTGGTGGTGGTTGGGGGGGATACGTGACTTTTAGCACATCCCATTCTGGCAGACTGCTGTGTCCGGCCTTGGGGCCTCATGAGAACACAAATAACATTTTATTTTAACAAGCCAGCAGAGTTGCAAGGACAGCCCGTAATTTACTGGGTACAGTTTATCATAAGATTAACTCACAAAATTTGGTTATAGAAAGTCACAACAGTTTGGGGTTATGGAAAATTACAGAATTATAAAAGTACAAAGAACTGCAGCATATCAGGGTTGCAGAAGTTAGAGGCTTTATAGCACCTTTACACTTGATATAATTAACAGAATTAACAGAAGATACAGAAATTATAGAAGTTTAACTCATATAGCAGACACGTAATTTGAATAGCATAAGTACGACAAAATGGAGTCATTCTAGTCATCACAAGAAGTCTGGATTTTAATGACACTGTGATACAGGCAGAGTAAACCTGTCAGCCCATGATGGGAGCGCTAGTGGGGTCTCGTCCTCTGTCGCACTGAGTTGGAGTAGACGTGCCATGAATTTCTAAGCAGGAAGCCATAGCTGGCCGGAGGGTGTGGCCAGAGCCATCCGGAAGCTTGCTGGAATCAGGTTGCCTCGCCATCTGTAGAGCTTATTTTTGTTTTTGGTGTAGGGGATCGAAGCCAGCACCTTCCTACTGCTCCATCCATTTCCAGCCCACTATTTTTTATTCTTCGGTTTTCAGGTTGGGTCTCAGTATGTCACTAAGCTGGCTGGTCTGGTCTGGGCTGTAACTTGCAGTTCTCCCGCTTTAGCCACCCAGAGTCTCAGGTTGCAGGTGTGTGCCACCCTCTTTTTGTAAACAGTGCTCTACGTGTTGGCTGGTGCACTCTGGCCACAGAGACTT
Source organism: Ctenodactylus gundi (assembly GCA_004027205.1). Lineage (NCBI taxonomy): Eukaryota > Metazoa > Chordata > Mammalia > Rodentia > Ctenodactylidae > Ctenodactylus > Ctenodactylus gundi. The sequence goes on along the minus strand of PVKB01000950.1, from coordinate 84,270 downwards.
GGAAGCTGACGCACTGACCGCAGCCTGGAACCTCACAGGCAAGGGAAGGAAGTGTTCTCGTTTCCCTGGCTCATTCGAATCTTGTCTCCCCTTTCTGCTGCCCTTACCGTTCTGCACACACCACCCTCTCAGGTGCACAGCTTCACTCCTTCTCCGCCAGGTTGCCAGCACAGGTGTTGTGTGGGATCTCAGCAGCAGCGTGTGGGAGTCCCCCGCCGGGGCTGGGGGGAGAGCTGGGCAGTCACCTGCTGCCCTACAGGAGAGCCAGGGGCGCTGGCCAGAGAAGGCTGTGGCCCTTGTTTGGAATTCTAGCCTCTGAGCCAGGAAGAACAAACTAAAGCAGGCTCCTCTAGAGCCCTGATTTGCTTCGGGCTGACTTCTTTTGGTGTTTTGATGTTACTGGCTCTGGGGTCCAGTTCAACCCACCAGGCAGACTACTGTGGTCGAGCATGCCCACTGGGAGCAGAGCTGAGGCACGCGCCAGCTGGCTGTGAACTGGCAGGGACAGGAGAGGCAAACTTTGTCAGAGCTATGCGTGTTTATTTGCTTTTGTTTCAGTGGTATTGGGGATTGAACCTGGAGACTTCATACTGAGGTACATCTCTAGCCTTTTTAAATTTTTTATTTTGAGACCCGCCGAGTTGCCCAGGGTGGGCTTGAACTTGAAATCTTCCTGCTTCAGCCTCCTGTAGTGCTGGGATTATAAATGTGTGCCACCATACTTGACTGCCAGAGTTACGTGTTTTTTTAAAAGTTTAGCAAAGGGGCTGGAAGAATGGCACAGCAGTTAAAGCGAGAGCAGAGCGAGGCTCTGAGTTCATTTCCCCAGCCCCACGCCTTGTAATCCTGGCACTCTAGAGGCTGAGGAAGGGGGATTGTCCTGAGTCCAAGGCCAGCCTGGGCTACACCAGGGAGTTCAGGACCAGTCGGGGCTACAGAGTGAGACCCTGTCTCAAAAAAGAAAAGAAAAAAAGCTATAGGACTTTCATGTTGAACTCTCTCCTTAGTAAACCTTTACAGTCAGAATGGCCTCTCTGAATAACACACTTTCAGTTTAGTCTCCACGATGACCCTGGAGGACATGACCTAGATGTGGCACCAGGGCCCATGGTGAGGTGTGTGGGCTCAGCTGTCCTGAAATGGAGGGGAGGTGTGTAGGTGCGTGGAAGGTGACCGAGTTGAGTACCCTGGCTCTCTGGGAGAGGCTGTGCCGCTGAGATCTGGGGGAGCTCTGTGTTCCTTACTCTCTGGGGAAGCCACTTCATCCTCCCTCAGTAAGGGTCAGCGTCCTGCCAGAAAACAGACCAGAGCCTCCATGTGGTGACCAAGAACACCAGCTAGTCACAGGCAGGCTCTGGCAGCCAGCGGGGAGCTGGTGTAAACAAACAGAACTCACCCCCAGTGAGACTGAGCTGCTGGGGAGGACTGTGGCCATTTGAAAGGAGAATTGCTTATAATAATTCAGGGAGCTGGGAGCACTTAGAAGAGGAAGTAGGCAGGTTGCTCCAAAGAAATAGGAACAAAAACTGTTCGGTACTGAGAATAAAGGTAGTGCTTTTTTTTTTCTTTTGAGGTGTGTTACCACTGAGCTACAGCCCCTCAACTGCATTTCTTTTTTCCTTTTTCTTTTCTTTTTTTTCTTTTTTAAGAAAGGTTCTCACACTGTAGTCCAGGCTGATCCTGAACTCATTGTATAGCCCAGGCTGGCCTCGAGCTCATGGCAATCCTCCTGCCTCAGCCTCCCAGGTGCTAGGTTTACAGTTGGGTGCCACATACCCAGTTTATGTGGTGCTGGGGAATTGAACCCAGGGCCCTACATTTGGCTAGGCACTTGCCTTGGCCCCTGCAGTGTGTTTGTGAAGAGTTGTGAGCAAGCACGAGGTAGTGACACAGGGTCCGAGGACCCTGCGTGGGAAGAGGGGGTGTGACCACGGTGCTGGCTTTCTCGAGGGCGGTGTGCGGGGTCCCTTGCCACTCACCTTCAGGGTTCCTTTGGAATTGGATAAAAACGACCTTAACGTTTATAAAGTAAAATTTGTAAAGTTTATAGCCAAGACACTTTTTTTTAAAGATAAGGAACAGTTTTCATGCCAGATACTGGTACCAGGGCTACAGCATGAACTTGTGCCTGTCTCCAAGATGTCCTGCTGAGAGCGGAGTGGGGACCCACCCTGCATTGCCCTGCTGCTGAACCAGACCCAGTCCCTGGCCCCTGGCCTCCGGTTTCCTCCCACAGGATGGGGGCTTTGCTGGCTCGCAGGAAGGCTCCTCTCAGTGCTCACGCTGGTGGTGGACTAGGTCACATGTACTGCGCAAGCAGACCAATGTGTTGCGACTCGAGAAAGGACAAGTAGGTTGCTAAAACCTAATCGATAAGTGACACACAATCACAATACGTGTGAGAATTTCTTGTGGAGCAGAGTGTGTGTTTGGGTTCAGTGGGTGAACGAATGGTGTAGTAGTGCTGATACAGCCGCCTTTGGGAACAACATTGGACCCTTAGCTTATGACATAAAAATGCGTTGGTTAGGACACATAAATGGTTGTTCCAGGAACACTGGGTACCTTCCTCCCCCCACCCCCAAAACAAGCAAAACTAGGAAACAGCTTTGAGAAGAGATATTTAACCTCATAGATGCATTAAAACAATTATATGGTGAAATTACACCATCTAAAAATGTCAAAACAAACTGTAGCTCTTAAGAGGAAAATATTTGTGAGATAAAAGAAAATGTGTTGATACCGCTAATACACACGTAGTCACAGGTGAAGCCGTGCAGAAGGGAGTGAAGAACTGGGAGGAAGTCTGCGGAGTTAATTTGTGGAAGAGCAGGCCTGTGTTCCCTGAGCCAGGGAGCGGCGGGTTAGAGAGGCCCGGGCTGTGTGTCCTGTCCTGCTTTTCAGGCTGCGGGGTCTCCCCTTCCTTCCTGCCCTGCCCCCTTCCCTCCATTTCTTCTTTTTGTGTGTGTGTTAATTCCCACTCTATGGTCCTGAAATCCTGGGCCCAAGTGATTCTCCTGCCTCAGTCTTCTGAGCAGCCGGGTCTGCAGGTGGATACCATCGTGCCCAGCTTGGACGATAAGAGGTATGTGGGAGGATGGGCATAGGTTGTATGGGAGTGCTGTGCCATTTCGCGTGAGGGACCTGAGTATGCATGGATTTGGGCTTTTCAAGGGGGTCCTGGAGCAATGCCTTGTGGACCTGAGGGAGGATTATTTGGAAGCGTTTCCCTATGATCAGAAAAGATCACAGTAGAAATGATTTGTTCCAAAAGAAATTTTATGTTAAAGCTCACAAGAGGTTTGTGGGTGATCATATTTTGAGGTATTATTGTGCTCCCACAAGCCAGTACATTCCCTGGGAAAAACTCATTTATCCCGGGTATTCAGTGCTGCCTTGTAGTGAATAATGGCGCTTTTAGAACATGGCGCAGTATGCCCTTATCTCCAGGATAAGAAACTCAGTATTTTTCTTCTGAAGAAGCTGGGTGTGACTGCTGCTGGGATGACACCTAGCCCTTTCTGACTCATTTTAGAGGCCAGTGTGTCCCTTCACCCCGGACTGATTCAGTCTCTTTCTTGGCCACGTGCTTCCTTCCACACACCTGGGACATTTCTTTTAGCTTATGTCATTTGTAGGGGACAAGCATATGTATTTCAAGAAATACTTCATATTTTTCATTCTTCTTTACTTTTCATCAACATAAAAAAATTATATTTATGAGGTGTCATGTCATGCCTCAGTATGTGTATACATTGTGTAATGTTCCAGTTCAGTGAAATTATATTCCTCCTCAAACATTTTTATCGTTTCTTTGCGGTAAAACATTCAGAGTTCTTTCTCCTGCACTGTACATTATCTTGTCTGTGGTCAACTTAAGGTACAGTGGAACACAGCGTCTCTCAGCTGTGACTCCGCACCCACTGGCCAGCCTCGCGCCCCTCCTTTCTTCTTGCTTCCTTCCTTCCTTCTTTCCTTCTCTTCCTTTCCTCTACCATTCCCAGTGCCTAGTAGCCGCTCTTCTACTCTCTCCTGACAGTATCTTTTAAAGATTCCTCTCACGAGTGAGTTCAGAAAATCTGTCTTATATTTACAGTTTAAGCTGCTTTGGTTTTGGTAATTTTGCAGTTGGAAGAGTCACTGCAGAGATATCACTCCAGTATCAACCCTCACTGCCTGGAGTTTTTGTCTTACACGCATAATCCATTAGCATGTCCCACGAAGGAGCAGGTGTTGCGGGTGAAGGCAGAAGGAACTTACCTTCTGCCAGTTACGCAGCACACGGGGCTGCTGTTTCTGCTGCAGATTTTGCCATTTCTGTTGCAGAGATGAGTCCTTGCCTATAGGGAATTGTAGAGTATGTTGCTCCTGCAGTGTTTACTTAATAATCTGTTTCACAGAATTCTTGTCCCAGGTGCTCTGATGCAGGAGGTCTCCACTAGGGGCAGTCTGGAGCTCCCGGAGCTTTGAACAGTGTCTGGAGCCATTTATTAGTGGTCACAGGGACGGGGTGCTGTTGACACCTGTTAGAGCAGCAGGGATGCTGGTCACCATCCTGCCGTGCGCTGACAGCTCCCCAGTGGAGAATTCCCTGCCTCCTCGGCTCATTAGTGCCAGGCTCACAAACCATCGAAGTTACTGTCTCAGTCTGGGCTCAACACTTTCTGTGTATTGTATACTGAGTGTACAGTAAGCTTGGGGTTGTTTTAAGATCTTGTTGACTCCTTTTAAAATTTCTCTTTTTCTGTTTCCTACACTATCTCTGTGCGTCTCTCTGTGTGTGAGCTGTGAGTGCCACCTGTCTCACATGCTCCTTTGTCTATCAAATGTATGCCTAAGTTCAATGGAAGTATTTTTCTCCTACCAGTTCATCAGGTCTCGACCCTCAGGATTATTCCATAACATTTCGTAAACCAAGGATTGATACGTAAGGTTAAAGTAAAGCAAAGATAGTTTTTCTCAGGTGCAAAAGCACAGAGACTCCATCAGATGGAATGAGCAGTCTTTTAAAGACAGCAGGGGTGGGCCTTCCTCACATCTAGAAGTTAGAAATGAATACAGGTGAGGGCGTTGTAAAAGCTGGAGGGCCCTTGGAATGCCCAGGTGAAGGGGACAAAACTGGTCATGGTGGTAAATTCTCACATCTTGCGAGTTTTGGTTGGAATCTGGAATATTTTTCCCTTGAGCCCAGGTTCACTTCGCAGCTTCAGGGTCATTTTTTACTTAACATCTTTTTTTTCCCACCCTCTTCATTTTGAGTTTTATTTTTATCAATTCATGGATTTTTCTTTGTCTGCACCTTCCCAGCCTCCTTGTTGGGTTTACCTCACAGCTTCCTGGTTTGGGGTTGTTTGTTTGTTTGTTTGTTTGTTTTGGTTTAAAAGAGTGTTGGGAAGTGTACTGGCCCAAAGGCGGCTGTTGTTGACTGCACCCTGATGTCATGCTAGAAGTGGCTTGTGTGTTTGTGCACATTTCTGTCTTTCTTTTCTTTGTTCTTTCTTTCTTTCTTTCTTTTCTTTTCTTTTCTTTTCTTTCTTTCTTTCTTTCTTTGATACATGGAGTCTTTCTAGATATTTTCATTTGAACCCCCCTGTTCATAGGAATTAGAGTGTGTTTGTTTTTGTCTGTAAGTTGCGAACTATCCAGATTTTTTCAGCCAACTTTATTTCTGTTGGTCTAGAAAACGTAGCATAGATTTATTTAGTTGAGAAAAATGCTTAATTTACCCCCAGTATGTTTGATCAGCAGAAAATGTGATAAACTGGCAAGAAGGCTAGTGTGGAAAAGACCCGCCTTCACAGGTGTTAGTTCATTGTTTCACATCGGAAAAATAAAGTAATAAAGAATTCCACTAATTATATAGTTCTATTTTTTGTTTGTTTTGAGACTGAGTCTCCCTATGTTGCCCAGGCTGGCTTTGAACTCAAAATCTTCCTGCCTCAGCCTCACACGTGCTGGGATCACAAGCATGTACCACCGTGCCTGGCTCCATTTAATGGTATTTTATATGATTGCACTTAAGTTGTAGTATTTCTGTCTATATGCTTCTTTTTGTTGAAATCCTGTGAATAATTATACTGTCATGTAACTAAAAAGGCAAAAATCCCAGCTCTTGTTTTAATTCCAAACCACAAATTGATGTAAGATGTGACTTCCTGCGCATTTGTAGTATTTATGGCATTATTAGTCAGATTCGAACTCTCAAGCCTGTGAATGTGAGTCAGCCGTAGAACACTTGGCTAGCATGTGCGAAGCCCTGTGTTTTATTCCCCGTACCACAAAAAACAAAAGATGAAAAAACACTTGTCTCAGAAGGAGTAGAAAAAACATACGTGTGCAAAACCCCAGGAGATTCATGAAGCCCAGAGTGACATGGCCTGAAGGGCAGGGCAAGGTGGGCGGTACCTGTGGGGTGGGGTGATATAGGGCAGATCCTCATGGGGCCCCTCAGAAACCCTCTCTTTCTTAATGAGTCTTCAACTGAGTAGAGTCAGAGTCACTTGTGTCTGCTAGGACCTTGTGACCTTGAGTGAAAGCACTGGCCAGATGTGACGTATCGTCATTAATTGTTGATCATTCCCAAACCCAAGTGCTTAATGCTGTCTATAAGTATTTGCTGCGGGAAGGATTGTGTGAAAAAGGGCGCGGCAGCTTTGTGCATGAGCAACCTGTAAGACAGCCCGGCTGCCCTGTCGGATGTGGGCCCGCCAGTCCCTAGCTGCAGCTTCTGTAGGTATGAGGCTGATCTGCCTGCCTTGGGAGCACCTGCCAGAGCTTCTATGTTAGCTGAAAATCCTGACAGTACACAGCCTCGCTGCCCTAGCGAGAGCCAGCCCAGCTGCTCTTCAAGTGCTGGGGGATGTTCCCCAGATGCGAGCCCGGATCAGGGCGGTGCTGGTCCTGGTGACTGATGACCTCATCCCTTTACCCAGAAGTTCCTGTCCATTTTGGCACTCAAGACTGGTTTCGTGAGAGACAGTTTTCCACCGCTGGGGGATGGGTAGCATTGCATCCCCGCTGCAGCTCTGCCTGAGGTAATCAGGCAGTAGCTTCACAGAGGAAGTGCACCGACTAGATCCCTCACATGTGTAGCTCATAGCTGGATTTACTCTCCTAGAACATCTAATGCCAAAAGCTAAGTGATCTCACAGGAGGTAGAGCTCAGACTGTAGGCAAGCAGTGGGAGGAGCTGCTGGGCAGGTAAGGCTTTTCCCACTGGCCCGCTGCCCACCTCCTGCTGTGTAGTCAGGTTCCTGGTGGGGTTGCAAACCCTCCTCTTAAAGTAGTAAGTCCAGTTGTGAGCACGGTTGCAGTTTTCAGCAAAGACTACATTGGTGTCTTTTGCCCTTGCACAAAGCCCCTCTGGTTGGTCATGAATAGAGAGGTGTTTTGGACAATGGACTGAAATGTGTTACTCCGTCTCTCAAATCCTGTGTGGGTCTGTAGCTGGCTGCCTTCTCATTCTGTTCCAGGCCAGCTGGTATTCTCATTCTCAGACCACAGTGGCCTTTGGCTGCCTAATTAAAAGGGGAGCAGAGAAAAGGAGGAGTTTCCACTGAGCTTTGTTCAGAGTCCTCATGAGACATCACTCCGTTAGGCCTCCAGTTCAGCTGTGCTTTCAAATCCAAAGTTCTGGGAGGCGTCACAGACCCTGGAGTCACAGAATTATGTCACTTTGGACAGTTCAGTTTCTCCAAGGTCAGTTTTGACATGTGTGAATGTGGACTTAGGTGGGACTATGAGGACTTACTTTGTGACAGAGGTCTCCATCTGCAGAACTTCTCTGCCTTTTAGCAGACTAAACAGTCTCATGAGCTGAGTGGTGAGTAGGCCCTGGGGGAGAACAGCAAATACCATGAATATTTAGAAAGATGTCTTTGTACATGTGTCACTTTCCAAAAATAAAACAAAAACGTGATTACCTCCACACGTTCTGTGGCCTTTTTTTCCCCCCTAGCTGTGTTCACTTGGCTGTGAAAGCAGGAAGAAGACAGGGAAGGCATGAAGAGGTTCTTGGGCAGAAAGTGTCAGACCTCATGATTTCTCCTGTGTGTGTGTGTGGGGGGGGGGGTACTCCCCAAGGAGTCCTGTGTTCACCGCCACAAAGTGGGGTTGTCCCTCGCCCGTCTTGGGCTGCAAGACGTGGTGTGGCAACTGCTGGCTGGTTGTAACCGTGCTGCTGGTGTGAACCCCACTCTTGCCTCCGCCACTACTCCACTGTGCTGGCACTTCCCTCTCAACATCCACGTGCCCTGCAGAGTCTGTGCTTAGCCCACCTGTGCCTTTCTCTTCCCTTTCTCTCCTGGGGATCTTGGTAACTACAGAAAGGCTGTCTGTTACCTTTCTGCCTAAGAGGCCTGACTCGTGTCTGTCTACCTTTGTATTTAATATCTTCATCTTCAAACCCATGGAAGTCTCCTGCAGACCCACCAGCTCCTGGAACCCAGAGTCACTCCTGTTAAGATCCTCTGTCCCATCTCCAAGCAGATCATATACCTCTTGGGTGAGGTTGATAGTACCTTGTACTTTAGCCACTGGGGCTGGAGTCCTGGACACCTATGTCCTTGGTCCCTTCATCTGACCATTTATGTTGTCCTGTCACATAGATGGTACAGTTGAATCTGTTTTTGTTTTTTTAATTTGTTTGCTTTTTTTTTTTGACAGAGTCTTGTTAAATTGCCCAGTTTGATCTTGGATTTAAGATCCTCCTCTCTTGCATAGTCAGAATACTGGGATTACAAAATGTGCCTTACCACACCTGTCTCTTGACAACTTTTGATAAGATTCTGATATGATTGCTTTTGGTATGATTCCTTCCTGTCCTTGATTTAGATGCCACTTGTCCAGCCTCACCATAAATCTTACTCTTTTGTTAAGTCCCCTTGGGGTGAAAAGTGATTTGCGTTAAACTAAGACTCCTTGCCTCCTTTGGGCTGTAGTTACATGCCCCGTTTGTCTCAGTTACTTTCTCATTGTTGGGACAAAATACCCAACACCTACAACTTAGGAGAGGAAAGATTTATTTTACCTCCTAGTTTCAGAAGGTCATAGTCCATTCATGCGTGGCTGTCAGCGGTGGGAACAGAAGTTGGAGCTGGAGCCTGGAGGAAACGCGGCATGACAGACAAACATGGAAGAAGCAAGGTTGGGTGGATCCAGCACACACCCTTCCTTGTCAAACCCTGAGCCTCTGCCCCTTCCAGCCATGTTCTGCCCCTCAATGGTATCCCTAGGTGATCCACCATACCCAAATCTACTCCAGAGCCAAACACAACACTGTTCTTCCTGGTTGCCTAATCAGAGTAAATATTCTTTCTCTCAAGCATGTTAATTGGCCTTAACATTTTTTCATGCACAAACTTTAGAAACTTTTTACTCATTGTCTTTGTGGTCCATCCTAAACCCAAATCAGTCCCTCTGTCTGTCTGTCTGTCTGTCTGCCTTCCTTCCTTCCTGCTCTTGTTGGAGGAAGACAAGTTTCTAGAGGCAGAGATGAAGGGAGGTGAATGGGACGTGTCCTCTGGCCACCTCTATTCTTCCCCCTCCTCCTCTTCTGCGCCTGCACCCAGCCGTGTCCCATGGCAGGCTGTGGCTCATGGAGGAGGAATAAAGCCAGATAAAGGCGTTGGATAACATAAGAATAAGGAAATCAAATGTACAAGCATGTTACAAATATTTTAAACTTCTGATTTGCCTTCAGAGTTGCCAAAATGTAGATGAAGCAAGTGTCTCCGAGCATAGGGTTCTCTGGGAGGTGCTCTGGGAAGCACAGTGGTCTGATGCAGTGCTCCCTGGACACCTCAGCAGCACAGGCCGTGTGCCATTGGACATGCTGGCTGCTGCGTCGTGTTAGCGGTGGCGTCACTAAATTCCAGTGATCCTGCCCCATTACTGCAGTTGAGGAGTAACCTGCTGTCAGTGAATGTGCTGCTACATACGTCTTCGTCATCAGCCCAGAAACATTCTTATCGTAGACTGATTGCATGGAGAACAGGGACATTATCCCAGTGATGATGATGATGATGATGATGATGATGATGATGATGATTCATGAGGTTACCATGGGTCACCAGGGATGTTAACCCAGGTAATGTTAAGATCTGTCATTACTTTAAAAAAACAAACCCACCTTTCATCCTTTAGTGCTAATGAAAGTTGTAGCCAAAATAACCTCCAATGCGAATCTGTTTGAAAACGGTGCCTTAAAGATGAAAGCACAGTTGCTTCATTTCCCATGTGCTCTTTCTTTTGTTTCCTTTTTCAAGTTGTTTGTTCAGTTTTAGGAACTGGGTCGCATTGTTCCTCCTTTGGAGAGATTTCCAAACACATTGTGGAGACCTTTGTGCCGCTGTAGACACTCTGGAGAAACTGTGAGACTTAATAAGGGTCCTTGAGTTTCCAGACATGAAACATTAACAGCACATTTCTAACCAGTAGTCCTGAAACCTTGCATTAAGGAAGAGTACAGAGAAGGTAGCAGCAACTGCCTCCGTTCTCCTTGCATTTTTGCTGCGCGGCAGTTCCTTTACCTTTCACAAACCAGGTGCCTCCTCTTCTGCAGTTACCTGGCAGACCTCTGACGTTTTGATGGCTACATTTTCACTAAGCAACAGTACTTTTTCAGCTCTCTTGTGACCTTACGGAACCATTGTTGTATAGGTGGTCTGTCACTGACTGATGCCGACTTTATTATACAGTGTATGACCAGGTTGGTCTGCTCAGGCTGCCTGACAGAGTACCCAGAAGGGGTCATTTGCAACTGTTTCTTTTCTCACAGTTCTGGAGGCTGGAAGTTCAGGTCAAGGTGTCTGTGGTATCAGTTCCTTCTCTTTCCCAGAGATGGCTGCCTTGCTGCTCTGTTCCCACGGGGCCTCTCCTCAGTGTGTGTGTACATCTCTAGTGTCTTTTTTTCTTTATGTTGGAAGAAGTCTTGTTAGATTAAGGCCCCCTCTTATGAATTCATTTAACTCAAACTATCTCCAACTGAGTGCTGTGATACATGCTTATAATGCCAGTTGCTCAGGAAGCTGCAGTAGGAGGATTATAAGTCTGAGACCAGCTAGGGCAATTTAGTGAGACCCTGTCTTAAAAAGGGTTGGGGACCAGTGGTAGTGTATCCTTGAGTTCTATCACCAGCACCAAAAAAACCAAACAAACAAACAAAACAAAACAAAAATCTAATGCAGAGGATTAGGGCTTAACATAAAAGGTTGCAGTAACATCACGAAAGGTTAGAGGAAATATTCAGGATATATTGTACTCCCTCATGAACAGGGAGCTACATATACAGTATGTAAGTACATACTCTAAACTGTGAAAAGAATCAGGAGAAGTGTGTCAAGGGAGCACATGGGAGGGTCCGTGTAGGCTCCACCTGCTAGGATTGATGTCAGCTTGGCCCTCCAGTGAGGAATCCTTTTCCTTTGGTGAATTAAAACTGGTGCCCTCAACCCCAGGCAGTGGATCAGTCCTGTCCCCGGGCCTTGGAAGGACCAGGCCATTGAAACCAATGAGTGGCAGGCAGGAGGTGAACTGTGAGCGAAGCCCCGCCTCCTGCCGGTGGGCACCTGTTAGGCTCTAATGCTACTGCTCCTGGCTGGAGATGGGGCATCCCTCCTGATTCCCTCCTGCTGCCGCTTGTCATTTCAGAGCTACCCTCCCACAGCCTACTGCAGAATAAAACCCCCCATACTTGGGAGAATAATCTTCAAGTAAACCAGTGCCTGGTGTCAAAAAAGTTGGGGACCACTGTGTTCAAGTACCAAGAGGAGCCCATCGCTTAGCCTGTTCTTATTTAGTAAATGATTCCCTGGGGTTGGTTTTGTAGGTTCTCCTCTTTGGAGTTTCTGTGGCTTGCCAGGCCTTTTCTTGGAGTGGCATTCTTGGGGCACCCTGAGCTACTCTGAATTTCTGCTTAAGTTACATTCTGTGGCCACCCGCTTGGGCTACTGCCCGAAGTCTCCACATGTTGCTTAGCCATATGGAGGCTGTGGGAGACTTCCTTCAGGGCTCAGATGCTTCCCTCCAAGTTATTGTTCTAAAAATGTGCTTGGATGGGTCGGCAATCTCGTACTTTATGTTTATAGAGCAAATGGAAGCCAAATTTGTTTTTGAAGAGGTTTATAAGTAGAGTGAAGTGAACATGAACTGAACACAGATAGTATGCTCTGCCTGAGTATGGGGTCTTTCCTTCTTCTCATCTTTGCTGTGCTGGGGTGAGCCCCAGGACCACCCCGGCTGGGAGCCTGGTTGGACCCAAGCCTGCCTGGCTGGTTCGAGGGCATATGTTGGCTTTTTCTGTGGTAAAACAGTGACTCATCGTTTCTGAACCCTCTTTTAAAAGGACAGGCCCTTTCATATCGCTTTGAACTATGCCTAAGAACCCAACAAGTAGCTAAGATAAGGAAGGAAGACTGAAAATCTAATGTTTACTTATTTATGATGATATAAAGTCAAGGTTTGGCCTTTGGAAAAAGAACTGTGAACAAAACTAAAATGGCTTAATCTGACCAGCATCAAGGCTGTCTGTCTTTCTATACTTGGAATAGATCAGATCGACAGTAAGAAAGCAGGAAGGCCAGGTAATGGGAGTGCCACTTCCGTGCCTTATCTCAGAGCCAGCCAACCTCAGAGCTGGGAACTGGGCCAGTGGCCCGGTGGCAACCAGGGCTGACCATGCCGGGCCCACGTGGCCAGCAGTTGGCGGGGTAGGGTGGCGGGGGTGGGGGAGGTGGGGAGTAGGGGGGGAGGCACTGGGACAGAAACAGCTTTGAAGTAGGCTCTGTTTTATGGGGAGTACGGTGCTGGAGGCCACTCCAGAGGGCTCTGCAGTGGTTGTGTTTTCCTTGCACTGGTTTTTGGTGGTAGTGTATTTTGAAAAAAAAGGAAGCTGTGTCTGTGGGCATCTGGTAGCTTGGAGTCCTTGTTAGCCAGGTTTTCCCTCAAATCCACGCTGTGAAGTAAGCAGAGGTGGGAGCATTGGTGGGGTGAGGGGGTGTCCTAGCTGTCCAACCTCTGTAATACTTGGCATCCATGGTGAGCAGTCAGATGGTTGTGGCCAAACATCGTCCACTTCAAAACCCAGACTTGCTGAATTGTTCTCTGGAGACTTGGGCAGGGAATGCGGGGAAAGCAGCCACCAGCAGGGAGGTTGTGATTCATGAGAAATGGTTTTAGCACCCCCATCCCCCGGCCCAGGAATCCAGAGAATTCTACAAAGTTTTTTTGTGAAACATGGTCTGTTAATTTCATGTTCCTTTTCCTTGTATAAAGATGGTCAAAACTGAAATCGTGTTGTCATCTTCTGGAGAATGGATGGAACTTGAGACCCACCATGCTGAGCAAAACAAGCCAGAATTAGTGTTCAGTGTCGCCTTTTCTCTTACGAGGAACTTAAATTATGAGGAAAGAAAAGAGGATAGGAAACTAGAAATAGACTTTTGAAACTAGGGAAGGTGATCAGTGGGAGAGGGGAGGAAAAGAAGAGGGGTATAAAGGGATGAAAAGGATCAATATATGCATTTACCAATCCCCCAAATGAGCCTCACCATTCCGTATTACAGACATGCACTTTATAAAAGATGGTCACAACTGCCCTCAAGGGTTTCCTTAGAATGGCCTTTGTCTCGGATTGGTGAGTTCCTTAGTCACTTTCTCATCGCTGGGAGGCACTGCTGGACTTTAATACTTGAATCCAGTGTCCAGTGGACACTTAAGGGAGGACAGGTTTAATGCAGGCTAGGTCTATTTTAGCTCACGGTGGTTGGCCAGAGGCTCATTCTGTGCTCCCAGGTCACACTCCCAGGAATGGCCCTATGTCTTAATAGTGTGAGATCAGTAGATTGAGCCCCACGATCCAGCCACCTTTCAGACACGGGAGGTTTAGCGGGGACATTTGGATCCAAATGACAACAGTGAGATTATTTTTTCAGAGATAAATGTAAAACCAAAAAAGAAATCTACACATAATGGTTTCACACAAAATTTTGTTGAAATTAACTAGTAGATTTTACCAGCTGACCTGGTTAAGCATTGTTCTAAGCAAGTGGTCTGTGTTACCTCCCTTAGCTAGAATGAGCCAGAGGAGAAAAATGGTGCTGTCTCCATTCTGCAAAGGAGGACTGGGAGGTGGAGGAAAGATGGGTGGGGTGAGATGCCCCCCGGATCCCCAGCTGCCACTCCTGCGCTCCTGACTGCCCAGTGCTGTGCTCCTGCCAATTGCAATTTAAGTACAGTTGCTCATGACTTGAAGCTTTTAAATAATTTTTAAAACTTTGATAAAATACTCAAACTTGACCATTTCAGCCGTTGAGATTACTAACTTAAAATTTTTGATTAAGACACACATACTAGCTTTTTGCCCTTTAACCAGTTTTGTATGGATGGCATTACTTGTACCTGGTGTGGTTTAGTCATCAGCAGTGTTGACGTTCAAACTTTGTTTCCCCTTTCCTGTGTTCTGGGTACCTCGTCGAAGTGAAACCATGTAATATTTTTCCTTTTATGGAAGTCTTATTTCATTTTGGCAGATCATTAAGGTCGATCCATGGGTATAGTGTTCCCCTTCGACTGGGTAATATTCTGTTATTGTACATGCTATATTTGTTTATTTGTGTATGGTTGAGGGATATGAGTTGATTCTGTCTTTTGGCGGTTGTGAATAAAGCAGCAGCTGTTTGAGTTCTTGTTTCCATGTTTTTTTGGTGTATGTGTGGCTGTGGTCACTTAAGCCATTTTGGTGTATGTATAAGTGTGGTCATTCAGCCACTGTGCAGTGGCATCTAGTGTGTGCTCCGGTTCACACAGCTGCCATCACTGTCTATTCCCTGAATGTTTCCGTTGTCCTGGAAGGATACTGGCTAAGCACACACGTTCCATTTCCCCTTACCCCAGGCGCAGCAGCCACTGATCTGTTCTTTGACCCTTTGGCTCTGTTAATGCCAGGTGTATTGTGTCTAGAGCCATATAATACGTGGCTTTAGGCATATTTCTTTCTAAAGCAACTTTTTGTTTTGTCCATTTTCAACTTGTGCCCAAGTAGGAGCAATTGTGGAATGAGGTGCACATACCCATCGCTCAAATTCAGTGGTGATTGGGCTCTTAACCATCTTTTCTTTACCAGGGAAGAAAAGAAGTATGTGAACAGATTCTGGAAAGAAGTCCACGTGGGAGACTTTGTGCGCCTCCGTTGCAATGAGATCATCCCCGCGGACATCCTGTTGCTTTCCTCCAGTGATCCTGATGGGCTGTGCCACATCGAGACCGCCAACCTGGATGGAGAGACCAACCTGAAGCGGCGGCAGGTGGTTCGTGGCTTCTCAGAGCTCGTAAGTCGTCCATGCTTCCAGGGTGTCCTCACATCTGAGCCACGTAGTGTCTTCTGTGTGGTCCCTCTGGGGATCAGAGCATCACCTTTTCCTCTCTGTACAGCAAGGTCACTTCCCCACTGTCTGCAGTCAAGGGTCTGAGAAGGGCCCCTGTCTTGTCTGACCTATGACCAACCTGCAATTGCTGGAAGAAGGTTTTGCTTTTTTGACTTGCATTTCTGCTGGGCACGTCTGAGTTTTTCAGACCAGTATTTAGAGATCATGCAGAGCTGCAAGGAACCTTCATGACAGGCGACATCCACTGAGCCATTGCACATGTTCACCAAATGGCAGCGTAGCAGAAGTAGTGGCCTGTTCCCTGAGAGTTGCAAGGGAACATTGTCTCCTTGAGGGAATTCTGAGCCCAGCAGCAGTTGTTTGGGGATGAATTCTGCCTCAGATGGGCACCAGCTGCTGTGCAAGAGGGTGGGCAAGGAGTAGGGAGGGAAAGGGTTCTGATCACCACACTCAGAAACAAGCCTCAGGACCAGGAAACACAGGTGTCCTCACAGGTTCTCAACCCTTTGTCCATGCCTCAGTGAGAGAAGGCTTCCCCTGCAGGTCTTTGCAGAGGATGCCCCTGATAGTACCCAGAGCAGGTGACGTTAAAGTGTTGTGAGTTCTCAGAGACTAGGAAGTGTCTCGATGGGAAGTGGGCTCTGCCTGGCTTCCTTCTCCTCCTGTCCTGCCCCGCCTTAGATTGTCTCAGTCCTGCCTTGAGGTCTGGCTATTGTTGGCCGCCGTTGAAGGATGCTTTGAAAAGTGGTCCAAGGAAAGGCATTCCTGCACTTCCAGGGAGGAAAGGCATTCCTGCACTTCCAGGGAGGATGTCATGAGGGATTTTCTTTCCGTGACATGGAGAGCCCTTACCATGCACTCCTCCAGGAGAAAGCCCTTCTAGGCCTCTGAACTGGGATTCATTAGGCTGGTCTGGAGCAGTTGACTTCATTTTATAGGTTCTAGATCTCAGCAAGGTTATTGTTGGCATTTGGGGTGGAGCAGTTCGTTGGGCAGCATTGTGTGGTGGCCATCCAGAAGTGTAACTAGATGTTTAAAATTCAAGAATGGCTGCAGCTCCTCTGCCTGTTCCCATGGAAGTATCTATGCAGTTTACCTTGGCCATAAACACTTGGTCACTGTCATGGGAAAAGATGGCCCTACATACTTCTAAAAGACCAGGTAAAGCTCTGCAGCCTGGGAGTTGCTACCTGTACTTGCCTGTACTTGCCTGGTGGAAATTTCTGAGCTGGACTGTCAGCCCCTCTCCAAGGGTGTCATTTCATGACAAGCCTTTGGCTTGGCTTGTGACTCTGGCTGTTTCTACCACAGAGTCCTCATTTATCTTTTTCCTTAAAGCCTTCTTTTACACCAAGTATATTTTGGAGGAGCTGCCAAAAATCATTCTTGGAATAAGGCAAAGCAGGCATAAAAATTAAATAATTAACTGGGCATGACGGCATAAGCCTATAATTCCAGCTACTCAGGGTGCTGAGGCAGGAAGATTGAAAGTTAGAGTCCATCCTGAGCAACATAGCGAGGCTCTGTCTCTCAGGAAAAAAAAAATACTGGGCCTGGTGGAGGACTGTAATCCTAGCATAGGCACACATGTACACACGCACACACGCGCATGCACACATGCCACCCCCCCCCGCCCCCCTTAACACCCCTCACCCTCCCTAAACACCACTGAGAAGTTGTTAGCAACCCCTCCGGACAGTTTTCTGGTTGTGCTGGCTTGGAGCTTGGTGGTAAGTGTGGATCCCCTCTAGTCTTACCCACGTGCCTGTGTCTTGTCTTAAGCAAGTCGTGGGGGTAAGTTGTCTCATTCCCAGGCTCAGTCTTCTGGAACTTGGAGCCCTTACCTTCCCTCCAGGCAACATGTCACTGGGTGACTCATGTTGGCATCTGCAGGGGAACAGGTCTCCCTCTCAGTTCTCATGATCTCACAGAAGTTAGGAGGAGGTGGTTGGTTGTGTGGGCTAAACATCACCTTTCTCAAGAGCAGCACAGGCGCAGAGGAGGACTTTAATCTAAATGACTGCAAAGAGATATCTGATTGGTGAAAATGCAGAGAGGGAGGGGGATATGGTGAAATGGGAGATCTGGAGCTCCTGTATTCATGGTGGTAGTGGAGGAAAGGCGTAGGCATCTCTCCTTGGTCAGTTTGAGAGAGCAGCTTCTTTGTTTCATGTGTTTTCAACTTTTGAACCTGGTCAAGTCTGAAATCCTTCCCTCTGACTTCTCATACAAGAACCACAATGCTTCTTAGCTCAGTGCTGCTTTATATAACATGTTGCTTGCAAATAGCTAGTTATTATTCAAGAGTGACTGCAGATCAGCCCAGTCTGTAGAATTCTCCTCGGACCTGTGAAGGCGCAAGGCTCCACATGGAGTTGAGCTGCAATTTGGTAAAGTTGGCCAAAATTAACAACTGAAATAATTCCGATTTTTAAATACAAGATGCCTTTAATTGCACCAGAACTCTTCAGTTTGCATACATATTCTAGTTCCCTTTATTGGTGTGTTTTTTTCACTGCTCTACACCCTTCCTTTTCCCCTACTGTTCAGAGACATTTTCTGGTACCTGAATTCTGTATACATTATTATTCTGGATTTTGTGAACCACGTCCTGGAAAATAAAAGGCAGTACATCTCTGGCTTTTAATAGCCCAGCACTTGGAAAACAAGGTCTTTAACTGCAGCACGATAATGCCAAGACCATTTCAGGCCTCTGTGTTTAGTGGGTCTTTCAGAAAATATTGTACTAGTCTCAAAACAGGGAAAGAACTCATAATAATCTGTACACTGACTTGCGTCAAATAAAAAGTATCTTACCAGTTTAAGGAATGGGAATGGTCACTTGGAAGTGGTGGGCCCTATGGAAAGAGATTTGCATCTGTTTATGCATGATAAATAACCCGGTGTCAGTACAGGAACCAGCTGTGTCATTAGGGTCTAGGCAGGAGACAGACACTATATGTGATTCAGCCATGGAATGTTTGTTATAAAGACTTTGTCTTTATTTGGCGTCTTAGTTACTTTCTTGCTGCTGTGACAGAATACCTGACACGCCCAAGTTAGGGGAGGAAAGGTCTATTTTGTTCACAGTTTGAGAAGGTCCTAGTCCACTCATGGACATTTAACAATGGCAGAAGCACGTGGTGGCAGGCTGCCTAGAGGAAGCTTTCCACAGCATGGCAGGCGGACAGCCATGTGAGCAAGGAAGGGGACAGCTCTTGTGCGTACCCTGCTAGTTCTGTCCCAGTAATCCACCCCTTCTGAGTCAAGGCCCAGTGATTCATTTCTTCTGTAATCTACCACATGTTTTAATCCACCACATGCCTGTACCAGTTCCACCTCTTAACATTACATGGTTCCATAGCTGTTCTACAATATCCACATACACGAGGCTTTTGGGGCACATTCCAGGTCCAAACCATAACATTTATGGTGCTTCATGCTTGAACCCAGGCCTCCCATATCCTGGATGTGTACTCTACCACTCACCTACATGACCCTCCCCTAATTTTAAAAATTATTAAAGAATCAAGTGTGATACTCTCCTGTAATGCCTACATTCATGAAGCTAGCCTGCACTATAAGCAAGGCCCTTTATTTTAAAATAATGAATGAATAAATAAATATATTCTTACCAATGTATTGGATAACAGGAAGCAGGGAGGCCTCTGAAGAATACAAGAACAGCTGCTGCATATGGGCAGCCACTGCCCCTGATCTGAGGTAAAAGAGCCCTCAGGGAACCCAGCCAGGGCTGTCTAGGTGGCAGAAATGCCGCCAAGGGTCTGTACCAGTGGAACAAGCGGAAGGTCCCCCGTAGGGAGTGACACCCCAAAGAGTGCTGAAGTGGGAGGCTTGCCAGACGCTGGGAGCGTGTGCAGGCCATGGGCACCGTGGGTGCTGTGTGCTGCTCAGTGGACAGCCCTCGCTGCTAAAGTGCTTGGACCAAGGCTAGTGGTAGCCTCCTAGATGGCTGCTGCGAAAAACCCTAGGCCCCCCCCCCCTCACCCCCCCCAGCAGCAGGGGCTGGGAGAGGTTTTAGGGAGCAGCCTGGCCTGGCAGCCCACTCTGTTTGGACTCCTGCTTAAGCCGAGCTGAGAGGTGGAGAAGGGGTGTGCAAGGCCAAGGCCTGGGGAAACGTGGGTGTCAGGTAGGAGAGAA
Organism: Ctenodactylus gundi; assembly: GCA_004027205.1. Taxonomy (NCBI): domain Eukaryota; kingdom Metazoa; phylum Chordata; class Mammalia; order Rodentia; family Ctenodactylidae; genus Ctenodactylus; species Ctenodactylus gundi. The sequence continues at coordinate 64,726 of PVKB01000950.1, read as the reverse complement.
TAACACAGGCCCTGGCTGCCAAAGGCCCGCCCCTTCCTACTCCACCTCTCTCAGGCGCCCTCTGTTGCCCTCTGCCCATAAGGTCAAATTTAGCTCCGCCCATGTGCTTTATATTCAGAAAACACAGATGAAGTGCTTGCTTAGGGAAGCATACCGTGATACAAGGGTGCATCTGTACCCTGTTGAATCTAATAATTTATCAATATCTCTTTATACCAGCCAGTGCCCAATTTTGAGCAGTGAGAAGACTCCTGGAAAGTTGTTTAAGGAACTGGGGTTGGAATGTTCTCAGCCAAGAGGTTAAGGAGGGCTTCCAGAAAGAGGCTTCAAGCCTAATCTGAAAGCTAAAGTGGAGAATGTTTAGGGGACAGGTACTTTAAATGGTGACACAGGTCAGGCAGTGTCTCAGAGGTGAAAACAGGGCTGCATTTAATGAAGAGCTTTGGACAGACAGTGCAGAGTGGAGCGGCTACCAGAGGCAAGAAACTGGTGGGTGCTCCCACTAGGATACAGATTGGAGGACCGGGACCCAGCTACCAGGAGGGTGGCGCCAGCATTTTCTATCACCTAGCCACTGAGCCTCTGCCAAAAGAAACATAGGTTCTGGGACTTAAAAATAAAAATCTGGTTTAAAAAGTGAGTTAAGTGACCATTACCCAAGAATTAACAAAGGAACCCCACGCTGAACATTGTGCGGTTCCCAGAATTATGATTGTATTTTTCAGGCTGCTGGGCTGCCAGGCCTTGTCCTGTCTCTCATAGATGAGGGAGCACAGACATTTAAAAGTAGTAATTCCACGTGTTCTCAGAAATCCTATCAGTAATGACAGTCACCATGTGGTTAGATGAAGAACGGGAGAAGCAGAGTCAAGAGACGCTTGTGGAGTGCCCGCTCGTCGTGGTGGGGTCTCCAGGGTCCCGATCATCCCTGTCACACCAGGCCTCTGCTTTCTTTTCACACACGTTTGTGCAGGCCTGCCACCCTAACCTGACAAGGTCTCTGCTCACCCAGTGTGTAGGTAGGAGTTTCTAGATTGCCTATGACATTGGGATCATTTCTGAGGTTTACCTAAGTGGATTAATTTATATGTGAGGCAGGTGTTTTTCCAGAGACTTGATATTTTTCAAAATTGTTGCTCATTCAGCAAGTATTTATTGAGTTTCTATTATGCACCGAATGCTGTTCTAGGTGTTAGATTGTTTAAAACTGGGGACATTTTTGCCTTGTGATGCTTACACCATCTCTGCAGATAAGTAAATGAGGTAGAAAGTTGAAGTGATGCTTGTTCAAATTATAAAACAGAAACAAGGCTATGAGATGCCAGGTGGGTGTTGGAATTTAGGACAGGCACGGTAGGAGGGCAGTGCACCGGTCTCTGAGGAGAGTCCGGACTCAGAGACCATGTCATTGTTGGGGAAGAGGCTGCTGTGTTGGTTAGTTGACTGTGAAAATAATGTTCCGATCATTTTTCTTTAGGGTAGATGGCGTTGGATTACTGTCCACAATCTGGGATATGCCCACCCAGGGCAGCTCATGCATTAATAGCTCTGACCGTAGCCATTGTTTAGCTGTAGAAAGAACTATTGCTAACTCTTCCCAGTGTGTGTGGACACGTGTGTACGCGTACTGATGCACGTGCCAAATAAGGAAAAAGGGTAAGCAAATGTGAAGACCTTCCTCAGTTGGAGAAGGTTGAGAAGCACTGGTGTAAACATGTTTACCTAGTATGCAGTCTGTAAACTCGTGCGGTGATCCGGCTTCACATCTGCTCTGTGTTGACATTGTTCCTGCATTCCCAACATGTGAGTTGTGGCCTGTTGTGGCCTGGCGGCTTTGTGTGGGGAGGAGAACCAGGCCTGCCTCATTCTGTGGCGGAATTCAGGGAGCTTAGAAAAGTAACTTTGGAGTTTCAGATACGGAGGCAACAAAATTAGTTTTTGAAGTTTTCTACCTGCATGTGCTCTCCTGTCATAGGAAAAAGTTATGGGTGTCAAAGTATGGCTTGCTTGTGAGGTAATTCTTGTATCCGAATTTTAGTCACTAAGCTTTGTGTGATGTTAGTCTTTAATTAAGTGAGGCTGCGTTCTTTGCAGTGGAATGAGCAAGGCTATGCAATCCATCACCTGTGTACAAAACACAGACAGCTGGCCTGGGTGTTAATTAGATTGGTCAAATGACGTCTTTACAAAAAAGATTCATGGTTTTTCTTTTTTTTATATTGAAGTGTAATCAGCATGCTCATAAATTATACTACTGTGATACATTTTCATTCAGAGGTTTACCCATTTTATAGTTTTCTTGAAAGGGAATGGATGCTTTACTGTAAAGGTAGAAATTACTAGGAGAAAATGTTTTTTTTTTTTCTTTTTGTGGTCCTAGAAGTTGAACCCAGGAAGCACTGAGCTACATCCTCAGTTTCCTCTCCCCCCTTTTAAAATTTTTATTTTGAGAGAATTTTGCTAAATTGACCCAGTTGTCTTTGAAATTGCAGTCCTCCTGCCTGAGCCTCCTGAGTAGCTGAGATGATGTGTGTACTATCATGACTGACACAAAATGACTATTTAATTTTAAAAATATAAAATAATTCTTGAGAGTATGATTATCCCAAGATATCATTTTACATAGGTTTATACAGACTGTGATTATTTGGGGCATACCATATTTTATCGTCTGAACTCTGCTTACTTTGTGGGGAATATAATTTGGTTATACTAAGTTTTTTTTTTAAAGTTCTGGTGGTTTACCATGGGTTCTTTCTCTATTGTGATTTGTCTAGTCCCTTACAGAGCAAAAGCATTCCTAGTAAAAAAAAATTGTGATGAAATTGATATGATATTAGGCTAAAGTGTAGTGCTTGTCCAAGTAGATCTTACTATATTATATGGAAACATGAAAAATTTTGTATGCATTGGACTTCATTTATGCATGTATAGTCATTTTTTTCTTCTGGGGGAAAAAGCAATAATAGGCTTTAAGTCTATTCAAGGTAACATACAATATAAAATGTTATTTTTCCTTTTAACTATGATTTTAGTATAAAAGGGAGAACTTAACTCCCAACTTTCCTAAATGTAGTTCAGTTACATTAACACTTACAAAGGGCTCTGTGGAGTCTGTGTAGTTGACGCCAAGCATGTGCTCACAGTGAGCATTGGGTATATTTGCTTATGTGTGTGCACAGGTGGATGTGAGAAGTGTGTGTCCGCCTTCCAGGTGAAGGAGCAAAGTGAAGTGACGCCGTATTTTGTCCTTCAATTTAGGAGAACATAAATAATCCTCCTGGGCTCAGACTCCATGCTCTGGAAGTGAGCTGACCAGCAAGGCAGTTCCGGGGGAATCTGAGCCTGCAATCCAGCCGTGGACACTTCCTGTGAGCCCCAGGCCCGGGGTGAGGAGTGCTCGGAAGACCCACCTCTGCTGGGTTGCTCCCTTGATGAGGGGCTGTGCCTCCTGGTGTCCTTTCCCTTCCATCTGCTTTGTGAACAGAGTGCACAAGCCTGAGAAACTGTGTCTTCAGGGCCCAGATGTGAGGCTAGGCACCGCCCCAGGTTCCTGTGGCTGTTTGAATTCTCTGTTATCACTTCGATTCCGATTTTATGACTGTTTCCTCATGTCTCTAGATATATCCAGGGAAGTCAAGAGAACGCTGCCAGTTTACAATGGTCCTCAAAAGAAAGCAGTGTTTGGGTTTTCATTTTGACGTGAGGGCTTCTTAGAGTTTCACTCAACCCTTAGTGAGAGTCAGAAGCTGCCAGACTCACAGACACACTTGTACTTCCATAATGATGGTAACGCAAAACAGACCTTATATGGTAGGCACGTGGCTTCCAAACGTGCTATTACCTACTTGGGAATGAATGTAACTGTGCGTCCTGACCTCTACATTGGGTTTGATGTTGAAGTAAATTCAGAAATTTTTTTACTTTATTTATATTAATGAATCATCCATGTGCTAAAAAGTGACTTAATGGGCCCCAAAGAGTTTTAACCAAATGAAATCAGGCAGAAAGCAAACTTCTTTAGTTTGAGTTTTCAAAAAGCCATTTTTAGGAGTACAGTGTATCTGTCCCAGTGATGCAGTCCTACCTCCCCATCCACTGTGACGGGCCAGAAGATGTGACTGTTGTTGGGTGTAATGAGAAGTTTCCCTTCCGGTGCCGGAGCCAGTGCTCACGTGCCTGTGTCCAGGTGAGGTTGCAGAGGTGCCTCTAACTGAGGTTTCATAGAGCTCACACATGAAATTTACCAACTAGCCTATGTTTAGCATACATGAGGTTCTGGGTTCAATTCCCAGCACGTCCTCCCACCCCAAACACATTCCAAAAGAAAAATTTAGTCAAACAGAAATATCTGTATTTGTACATTACTGTTGTGGTTAGGATCTGGAGTGTCCCCCAAAAGTCTTGTGTATTTTAATAGAACCATGTGATGTTGGTGGATTGAGGTCTGGTCTGGAGGGGTGGATTGCAGTTAAGTTAGGATTAACGGTCTGTAGTGGCCACACCTGGATGCAGGAGGGACTGGTCACTGGGTGGAGACCTGAAAGGATACATAAGCTGCACCTGGAGGACTGGGACTAGTCTCAACTAGCCTCAGCTTGTCTTTCTGTTGGTGATGTCCTGAGAAGCTGCCTCCACCTCTCTTCTCTGCCATGAGCTTCAGTTGTTGCCAGCCAGCCCTGAATGGACTGTGACCTTCGAGACTGTGAGCTAAAATAAACCTTTCCTAAGTTTGTGGGTGTCGGGTATGGAGTCACAGCAATGAAAATAACTAAGAAATTACGCTCTCTTTTTTTTTGCCCATAGGTAAAGTAAGAGTGAGAGAGAGAGAGAGAGAGAGAGAGAGAGAGAGAGAGAGAGAGAGAGAGTGTTTGAGACAGTCTCAGAGGTCCAGGCTGATCTTGAACTCATTATGTATAAATAGCCCACATGGTCCTCAAACCTGCAGCAATCTTCCTGCCTCAGCCTACCAGGTACTATGATTACAGGTCTATTCTACCATGCCCTGCAACATCTAGTTCTTACTCATTTTGATGATGGGTATTTAGTCATTTAATCACTACTTTGAGCTAAAAACTAGCCCTTTTGTGTGGTAAAGAAGGCAAACTTCAAAGAATTACATATCTGGGTTGGTTTTGGACAAAACTTCAAATAGTTGGTTTGCTTATCCGGCCTTTATCAAGGAGCCTTGACCAAGAGCCAGAAAATTCTTTGAAGACAGACGCTGAGGTTGACGGATATGCCTTGACCTGGGGAGAGATGTGCGAGCTGGATGCCGTTGTGGGGTGTCCCTGTGATGCGGATGGGTAATGAGGCTCAGGTTAGACCACCTCAAGCCTCAGAGACAGGCAGCTGGAAGACTTGGGCATCCACAGGGAGGGAGCGCCCTGCCTTTCCCCTGTATTTGTGTGTGCTTCATGCCCTCTGAGAAGGTGTTTTTACCAGGCCGCCTGTAGATTGCTTATCCCGACCAGGCACCACCCGGGACCTGTGCCAGCATTTGGGAGTCCTATAACCCTCTTGCGGTCATCCATTTTCCACCACCGTAACAAATACTTGAAACGGTGAGCTCGTAAGGAGAAACAGTCTATTTGATTTACAGACCTGCAGGTTCCAGTCCGTGATCATTGGCCCCGTTGCTCTGGGCCTGTGATGAGATGGCGTATCAGGGAAGGAGCCTGAGGCAGAGAAGAAACCCCTGCTTATGGCTAGGACACAAAAGAGGGAAAGGAGAAGGGTCTGGATGGAGCCCTGCCATCCCCCTTGGAGGCACACTACAGTGACCTAACTTCCCCTGCTAGGCCCTTTCAAGGTCAGGTGCCTCATAGGGCTGTGCTGGGACCAAGGCTTTACCACATGGGCCTACCTGTAGGGGTACCTAAGATCAGAGTCCAGTGTAGCACCATGCTGTCTCCCACCCCATGTAATAGGACCCGCTGCACTCCCTGAGCACTTGCTATGTGCCGGGCCCTGTTCTGAGATTTCATGTTCTGTTACTTCATTTCACTCTTCTGACAACTCTGAGAGAGGTGCTTTTGTTATTCCCGTGTAGCAGGTGAGCCACTGAGTCCTCCCCTTGACCCAGATTGGGCCCGCAGTGAGTGGTGGGCCTCTTTGAGGCTGACAGTGGGGCCTCTGGGCCTGATGTTAAAGTGACTCAGGACCACTTCGGCAGAGCACCGACCCCGTGCCCGTAGGTGTTCTGGCTGCTGGGGTTCAGAATCGGTCTTCAGTGAAGTCCGGAAGAATCAGAAACACCTCATGCCTGTGTATCTGCATCCTAACTCCACTGATTGGTGTCATGTGAGTGCTGTAGGCACGTGGAGTGTGGGACTCACCCCCAGCAGTGACGTGCATAGTCGGCCTGATGGGCTGGAAGGTTTTGAGAGTTTGCTGTAAATGCAGTCATTGGTTACCCCCGTGCTCACTGGCCTGCATGGGGTGGGGGAATGGAATTCCTAAGCCCCTGATTCCTGAAGGTCGTAGTAGGGGTCTGTGTCTGCTTTCTCTTTTGGTGGTGAAGCAGGATTCCAGTAGAGGCAGTCTGGTGCACATAGAAAGAAGTGCCACCCATACTGCTGCTATCAAGTCCAGATTCATGAGGCCTTAAGGTCACATGGCCTTGGTGACCCTTAACAGCTGTGGTCATTCCTGCATGAAGAAAGCACTTGGAGCTCGTTGTGCCACTCCACAAGGACTGGATGGCTGCCATCTTGCCGAGTTCTCTTGTGGTTCTTCCTTTGTGTGTCTGTGTCCTGATCTTTTCTTATGAGGACATCAGCCATAATGGATTACAGCCCATTGTAGTGATTTCACTGTTACCTTGATTACTTCTTTAGAAACCTCTCCCCTCTTCATACAGGCACAGTTCTGGAAGTTAGAACTGACATGGGAGAGGGACAGAATCGGGCTGTCACATTGCACTGTTAGGATAGAAATGATTACTGCTGGATAGTAGCATTATCATGTGGATCATAGATCAACTGGTCTAGCTGCATTCCCCAAAGAGGACAGTGCTTTCTTTCAATGACTTGATGGCTGGAAACTTGAGCCCTAGTGAGTGAAGTAGCTGAGGGCAGCAGCAAGCATTAATAGTAAATGCTTGTATTATATGTTAAAAACTCTTGAGTGACAGGATCAAAAGGAATAGGAGTTTTACTATGGGCAAATTTTAGAAATTTGATTAGTAAAGTATTGAGGTGTGTGTGTGTGTGTGTACATACATGTATGTGTGTATGCATAACGTGCTTGCGTAACTCAAGATTTTCATAACCAGGACAGAAATTCCTTTTTTATAAATGTTTATTTTAGAAATAATGAAGGAAAACCTTTCAACCCAGGGCTAAAACGTCTTTTTGATCTGAGAGTTTCCTTCAAGGAAGATGTAATTCTGCCGAAAGTGATACCTTGAGTTTTTTTCTTCCCTGTTTGTTTTACAGTGTAAAAGGAATCAGGACTTGATTTTCACTAGAAATAGGAAGAGCTCTTCTGATGAGCCAGTTTGGAAGCCCGAGGCTGTGACCTGGGCCTGGGGGTAGTCGGGTTCTTTTGGGTCTGGACAGGATGGGGTGTAGGTTCTGTGGTTATACCACCTGCGCCTGGCCCGGTGGGGCATCCTACCCAGTTATGAGCTTGTGCTTGTGAGCCTACATCTATGACATGAGTGCCTGAGGAAAATTTGCTTTTATTTTAGGCAGAAGAGGTCATTCCCCCTCTCTCCCTTCATTATACCATTCTCTAAAAGTCCAGAATTGCCTGCTGTGAGCTGTTGTGGACATGTAGCCTGGCCTCCCCCTCTGTCCCTTGTTCCTTAACCCTTCATTTTGGTTGGCCCATGGCACTGACCCTCCCCTTTGTCAGGCCACTTCTTCCTGACTGTGTCCTGTTAATGATCTGGTCACTTCTCAGGTTTACTGGCCCCTGTGCTTGGAGTTATCCTTACCTCAGGTGCCAGGGAACTGGGTAAAGTGAGAGAGACAGAGACAGAGACAGAGAGACAGAGACAGAAACAGAGAGAGAGTAGTACATATATGGAGCTCACTTATTTGAAAGAGAGTACACCTAACAGATTCTGACTAGATTCTGACCTTCCTCATGGGTCCGCACCAGTAGCTGCCACATCTATAAATTCTGCCAGGCAAGACCTAGAGCCAGACTTGTGCTGAACGTGGACACTGGGAGCCAGCCATTAGTGTGTCTTCTGGACCTCCTCCACCCCACTCTTCCAGGTGTCACCTGGGTCAGGGATGCCCAGTGCAAATGCAGGACCCAGAAAGGTCCCCTTATGGGACCAGGTGGAGCGCGTTGGCCCTCTCCATTGCTCCTTAGTGCCTAGGGTGTAAGAGGCTGCCAAGCCATTGTTCATAATTATAGTCACAGTTTGCCAGCACTGGTCAGTGGCAGCTGAAGTGGGCCTCACTCCCTAGGGGCATCCTGGCTACAGGCGGGAGTCACCTGGTGCTGTGTAGAAGTCCCTGGGGACTAGCCTACCCTGCTGCTCCAACTCCCTTACTGTGCTGTATCCTAGTTCGGTGGGAGCTTTAGGCCCCCTGGGGTTAAGCACCACTGCCCCGGGGTAGTAACGTTACCAGCGAGGGTCCGGGTCTGGAGAGTTCTAGTGACGTGCCTTGGGACGTGCAGCAGACCGAGCAGTGAGGCTCCAGAACCTGTTCCTGTCACTCTGCCTCCCACCTCCCGAGTGTGTGCCACATCCATCCAGGTCACCTGGACTCGTGCCTGGGGCCTCGCCTGGTCTGTGCCTGTGCTCTTGCTTGGCTGCACAGCAGCCCGAGTGGCGCCTCCTACTCCTTCTCCGGGTGCTGCATTAGGTCTGTGCAGTCTCACTGCAGTAATCCTGGTGCTTTATGCAGTGACAGCCAGAATGTTGCATCCACATTGCAGTCCTGACTTTGGCTCGGTGGCCCGCAGCGGCAGGTTTGGTCGTGACCTTTGAGCCCCATGATACACGTGAGGAACAACTTCCTAGAGCAGGACAGGCAGAGGTAATTTGAACAATGTCCACAGATCTGAGTGCAGTGTGCTGTGCAGCATAGCAGCCTTGTCTAGCGGAACCACAGGTGCCAGGGAACTGGGCGGAGTAAAGTGTGTGTGTGTGTGTGTGTGTGTGTGTGTGTGTGTGTGTGTGTGTGTGTGTGTGTGTGTGTGTTACATATAAAGGAGCTCACTTACTTGAAAGAGAGTACACTGAGCAGGTTCTGACTTGATTTAGAAGTCTGGGAACTTTCCTGGAGCCAGTGCCCTCTGACTTAACTGCGTGCTATAGCTGTGGTTCTGGCTCCAGGTGCTCGGAGCTGCATCTGAGGAGGCATCGCTGAGGCACAGTGGGTCCTCTGCCGGCAGCACAGGCCCTGAGCTCTGGGATTCTGAAATCGCAAGGCTGGGTTTCGTGAGTCTGCTCCCTCGCTGATAAGATTTGGGGCTCTCCCTAAAGTTGATGGAGGTGAGGTGAATGAGGTGTCCCATGTGCCCGTAGCAGGCACACTCAGCATACTCGGTGTGCACTGCTGCTGTGCCTGTCAGATAATAAGGACTGGGAAAAGCCGTACCTTCTGGAGGTGAGGCCCGCAGATTTCCTGGGACCATTCTCAGTGCGGGGAGTTGCACTGGGGCTTTCAGTTCAGGATGATGATCTGGCACCAGTGGGGACCCGGCGGTGGCGTGGAGCCACAGCTGGACCTTCACCCTGTGCTCACCTTATACCTCTACTTGTCTGCCTCAAGGTTGATCAGGGTGGAGGTGAAGGGACTTTGTGGGGGCTGCTGGAGTCAGCTCAGAGTGGGACAGTGTCCGCGTTCTGCAGCCCAGAGAGGCTCCTTCCCTTTTGCAGAGCATCTCTGTGAGCCAAGCATTGTTCTGTGATTACAGCTGAAAACACAAAACACTAAACCCAAAAATGCTTTCCTCAGGGAGTAGTCTGAGTAGTCAGGTGGAGCACAGCAGAGATTTATCTGGCGCGTGCATGCCTCTGAGCTGAGAGCTGTGCGAACAAGAGGCCCAAGCCCCTGGGCCACGCTGCCTCGTCTGAGGGTGGAGGGCATGCTGCTCCTGTGGCTCCTGAGCAGTGCTGCTCAGTTCCCTCCAACAGGAATTACTGGGAAAGAAATCTAATGATGACAGAGGCCAGAGGAGCCCCAAATTGGAGCTGCTGCTGCAGCCCTTCATTCTGTATGCCATGAAATAAAACTGTCTTCTGTGGCTTGTGACGTGGCATGTGGCATTCTGCCCTTCTGACCCCTTCCTTCTGTCTCAGAGGAAACCTTCATTTTGGGAGGTGCTGGGGCACTGGCCTACACCTGGGGAAGAAGACTCTGGTGGTGGCCGTTTTGGACCAGGGACATTGGGTCTGTAGAGGAGCTTGGCTGAGTGGTACTTGAAGGCAGGGGCCAGTTAAGCAGCATTGAGAATAAGCTTTTTAAATCTGCTAGGTTGTGACCCATGAGAGCCGTTTACTCACTGTGGGCCTCCGTTTGAACATCTGTAAAATGGGAACTATGTCACGTTTCTGGGCTTTAGCACAGCACCTATCAAGTATTGGATGCTGAGAACAGTGGGTCTCCTCTTTGTCACCTCTCCTGCTGCTCTCATTGAAAGGCCATATTATCAAAGGAGTTGGTGCACTGGTTACCAAGGAAGGGTAGGGCCTGACTCAGAGGTTAGGGTACAGAGAAAGGTTTGCTGCTGCAGGGGGAAGAACCTCACAATAAACACCATGGGTCTGTCTGGATTCATTTGAGCTATCTTGGTGCAGAGTCCACGCAGCTGGAAGAATTGAGTGGCAGGCTATGGAGTTTGGGTGTTAAGACAAGACCCATCCAGTGCCGTGAGCTCCTAGCTCCAGTGCAACATCTCAAGAAGGAGGGAGCTGCATCTCCTTGACCCCTTCCTTGACCAGGACTTCAGTTGTGACCAGTTGTTCACAAAGGCAGGGAGGTTCAATGCTGCAGCACTGAATTTGATTTCATTGGAATTTTTCTACCAGCGAGGTCTGGAGTGTGGGTTGTGGAGCTAAGGCCGTACCAGGGCAGGTGGGACCAAATGAGCAAGCACTCTTGGGGCTTCAGAGTTTCCTCCCCTGCAGTGGCAGGTAGATGTGTTTCCTGTGGGATAATTGTGATTCAGTTGCCTGCCTGCCTCTTCCTCGCTCCCTCCGGCCCTCCCTCCTTCTTTCTCCCTTCTCTTCTCCCTCTCCTCCCTCTTCTTTTTTTGCACTGGGGATTGCATGCAATGCTTCACACATGCTAGGCAGCCATCCTGCGTCTTCAGTCTGAAGGTTCTGATTTAGAAAAGGAATCCTTTTATCATTATTGCTAGCCATTTTGGCAGGTGGCCTGTGGAGGAATGGAGGCCATTGACTTAATGTGGTTTTGGTCATTTGAGATGGTCTCCACACAAGCCCGCAGTCATTGTTAAGGTGCTGAGCTCAGCAGATGCAGCGCCATCTCACTAACTCACGTACTGCGATGACTTCATTGTAAGAGATCCACGGGGCTGCCAGAGGTCCCTGGAGACCCTCTACCTTCCACTGCAGGATGATTTTAAAGAATAAGCTTGTAGGGGGGAAATGATGTTTAATGTTTCTCCTGCCACCTTGTTCTGGTTAGGATCTGGAGTGTCCCCAAAAGTCTCATGTATTTTAATGGAACCATGTGATGTTGGTGGATTGGGGTCTGGTCTGGAGGGGTGGATTGCAGTTAAGTTAGGATTAACGGTGTGTAGTGGCTACACCTGGATACAGGAGGGGCTGGTTACTGGGCGGAGACCTGAAAGGATACATAAGCTGCACCTGCCTTCCTGGGGGACAGGGACTCATCTCAACTGGCCTCAGCTTGGCTTCCTGTTGGTTCGGGGAAGCTGCCTCCACCTCTGTCTCTGCCATGTACTCCGATTGTTGCCGACCACTCCTGAATGGACTGTGACCTTCGAGACTGTGAGCTACAATAAACCTTTCCTTTCCTAAGTTTGTGGGTGTCGGGTATTGAGTCACAGCAACGAAAAAGTAACTAAGACATACCTCATCAGTATTCAGCAAGCAACATGTACCTCAGTTTGAACAAGAAATGCCACTCCTTGCGCTGCGCGTGGCGCTGCATGGATGTAATCCCGACACCTGCGAGGCAGAGACAGAAGGATTGCAGTGCATTTGAGGCCAGTTTGGGCTGCATAGCAAGACCATGTCTCCCCGTACCCGACAAGCAAATGCACCTCTTTATCTTTATCCATGGTCTTAGTCTCTAAAAGGCACAGATATCCTGGGTTCAGTAATAGCTGGAATCACTCTCTGCCCCAAGCAGGTTGGATCAATTGGCTCTTCACACGCTTAAATCCGACAGCAGACTCCTATGTCCCTAGCCATAGGTTGTCCTTAGTGATAACCTCTTTAGTGTCACGTACGGGGAAGAAGTGAGTGATGGCTCAGGTCATCAGGAATGCATTGTCTTGGCTACTGCTGTGGTGCTCTAGCAAAATGCCGCAGACCATTTATGTAATGGAAATTTACCTCTTGCACTTCTGGAGCCTGGAAGCCTGGTACTTGACCTCTCATTTCATGGTCTGCAGTGGCCACCTTTATCCTGTGTCTTCAAGGGAGATCTTTTTCATGTTCCTTCTCTAAATGCCAACATTCTCTTTTCTGAGGGCCCAACCTTCATGACGTCATGACTTCGAAAGATTTTACCACCAACTCTCCTTACATTGAGTTAAGTTTTAAGGTATAAATTTTAGGAAATACATTCTTATTTTAGAAGGAGCATTTACAGTCCTGGATATTGATTCTGCACCATTGATCTCAGGTTGGAAACGCTGTTTGATCTGTGATTTCTTAATTTTGTAGGTCTTTGCTCCAGAGTTAGGCCAGAGGACCCTCACTTGAAGCCTGATTGCTAGAGGAACGCAGATTCCTTGAGTCCTTCCCATACCCGTGGAGAAGAATCTACCTTGTGATTCTTGCAAACCAAGAAGCCCTACCTGGACATACACACACGTGTTGTTCTCTAACTGTTGTCCCTGATTTCTAGACACAAGGGGAATAATCATTCTCTGGGCCTTGGCCTTCCTGACAGTAGTTAGTGTTTCCATAACTTACTACTTGTGACTCTTTAAAATATATATATATATATATATATATATATATATATATATATATATATATATACATATATACACATATACATACACAGCTTGTCTTCTCCAAAAGATGTGCTTTAAAAAGACTCTACCATAGATGAATTTTGGATATTCTGTGTTCCTATTTTAATTGATTGATTTAAATGGGAGAACTTCAGAACTGGGTGATTTTATTTTACAAAACAGTTACTTACAGCTTTCTTTCTGTGGAGTCCATGCTTGCCGGGGTGAACCCTTCTACAGCAGATGCTGCAGAATCAATACCCTCAAGTGTTCTGTCCACATTGTCCTGAGGCCCCTGTCCCTTGGGCCTGCCTATTTCCCCAGATGGGAACAGAGGATTGGCACACCCAGTAGGCTGTCCCCGGGGAGCAGAAATGCAAAAGGAGCGCTTTGTGAACACTCCGAGGTGGCACAGGCTGGGCAGTGAGAGCAGTGATGGCCTGGGCTGGGGGTGGCTGTGACCTGGCCCTGAGACCACGACCGCATGAGCCCTTTCTCGGGACTCTCGGCCCGTGTGCGGGGTCTCTGGGATCCTCTCCCCTGTGTGTGCCTCTTATGACATGGGATGATAAGAATGCAGAGGAGGACATGGAATCATGCTCCCTTTGTCACAGCGCCCCAGCTTTGCTGGTGACCTCTGCCTTCACTGTGTGCCCAGAGCCAAGAGCAGCAGCTCAGCCTGTCCTCAGTGACCTGGCCAGCACGATACAGCGACTGTGCATTTTATAAATGCAGTAGAGTCACAAGGAAGTAAAACCTGCTTCTGAAAGAGAAACACACACAGAGAAGAGCTTGAACAAAGGCATGCTTTTGTCCGCTGCTAGTCTGCGCTCACAGGTCTATCTATCTGTGGGGAAAGAACAAGGGATGCTAGACTTGGATAGGGGAATCATTAAGTGAGACCTGGCACTGGCCTTTCTGCATTATTTTTTTATAACTTTATTGTAAAAAAATTTACATGACATGAAGTTTAACATTTGTTTGTAAATACATGAATTCCAAATTCTGTGACCCCCATTAGAACCATGGGGTTTGGGGAATTAGCATCTATGTCCACCCCTTTCTCAGAAGTTCAACCCTTTTCTAACCTGACCATTGTCTCTCTTTCTACCTTGGGCCTTCATATGTCATTATTTTTTGTGCATTTCGTAAGAGGGATACCCATCTATAGTCTAGTCTTTTGTGCTGGGTCCACTTCACTGAGCATTATTGGCTCTAGGTGGCCCCATTTTCATTCAGGTATTTCGTATCTGTCTTTCTTAATGACTGCATAGTATACCATTGTGTATAGGTACCATATCTTCTTTAACCATTCTTGTCTGGGTGGGCAGGTAGATTGTTTTCCAGGATTTGGCTGTTATGAATTACGCTGTTATAAACATGAATATGCATCTTTTTGATATGTTGACTTTATTTATTTTGGGAACATGTCCAGTAGAAAGCTACTACATCATTATTACTATGCATCCTAGCCAAGTGTGGGAGGGAACTGGGTACAGGGTGGGGCTCCCACTGGGGCAGGTAGAGGAAGTGGGGTGTATCTCTTGGCTCCGTTTCAGTGTTGGAAGTCCCTGTCAGGTGAAGAGTATTGTTCTGCTGCAGAAGGAAGGGCTTGGTGATGTTTACACACAGGCTCTGGTGCTCCCAGGGTTTGCACTTTGTGTAGAGACTGGATCACCGTCATTTAGGCACCTAGGATGTGTCAGGCATCTCTCCCAGGGAAGGAAGCCTCTCTGGGGCTCCCCCTGCATCCTGACAGGCCCCGCTCACCCCATCTTCTGCTCTGTCCCCTTGCTGTGCTCTTCCTGGCTGGACCCTCCCCAAGGAGCCTCACCTTCCCTGACACCTGTATTGGCAGCCGACTTCATGTCTGTCGTCTTGTTAGTATTCACCCTGGGGGACAGGACTGTGATCGTCCCTGCTTTATATGTAGCCATCGGGACCTGAAAGACAGCCCTTTGCTGCCAGTCACTTGGCCAGTGTGTGGTGGACCTGAGATTCCTGTTTGGATTAGTTTCATGCATGCTAGGCAAGTGTTCTACCACTGTGTTATACACTCAGCCCCTTTACTGTTTGGTAATTCAGTATGCAATTCGTATTGAGCGTCTCTAGGCCAAAAACCTAAAATTCTTCATAATGTGAAACTTCACGAGTACAGACATGATGCTCTGGATAGAAAATCCCACACCAATGAAACTTTGTTTCGTGCACAAAATTCAACTCCTAAATACTTCTGATACTCAGCCTATGATGCTGTTTTGGGTATACTGTGAAGTACATAAAAGAGAACATTGGGAGGGTGAGGTGTGAAGTGTATCTGCAGGTCTGCTCACTGAGTCACCATGCTGCCATTGGTCTCTGCTTGTCATAGGTGATAATGAGTCTCATCTATACATGTCTGTAAAAAGAAGAACAGTCAGAATCCCCATACTAATCCTCATTGGAGAAGACATTTATCTCTGAATGCTATGGGAGTCTTAGAGATCAAGAGCAAGAATGTCGTCTGTGTCATATCGTTCATTTGTTGTTTTTCTTTCTTCTTTCTCTCCCTACTTCTTGTTCTGCTTTGGTCCAGGATGGGTCAGTTGATGCATTCCCTTCAGGGCGTGTGAGGAGAGCACTGGCTTTGGTAAGCTGATCACCCACTGTGCTCAGCAGGAACTAAGCCACTCTGTCCTTCGTCCAAGGACAGAGCCAGGGTCGCCCTTCTCCCCACTGAAGAGTTAGTGGAAGGCTACAGTGGGAGCAGATAGACCGGGCTCCATGGCCAGGAGTAGAATTTGCTGTCTGATGTCACACCATTGGGAAACAAAAAGGAATATTTGATCGGGTTCATAGTTCACATGAAGGTTAGGAATTTGGATGGGAAAAGTGGCTGTGGCTAGCCACTTACATATGTGACTTTTATTTTGGGGGTGCTGGGGGTGGAACCCAGAGCCCTGCTCATGCCGGGCAAGGGCTCTGCCACTGAGCTACCTTCCCAGCCCAACTGTGTGATAGAGTATTGTTCTCAATAATCTTAAGCCAGAGAGGCCACTGTTGTCTACCTGCTTGGCATGAGAGTGGCACTCAGGACAGTGCTCAGCGTCCACACAGCAAGCCTCAGAAAGCAAGCGCCTTTCCCCTTTCCTTCCTAAATTGCACAGTGGCACTGAAGGGTATGAGGAAACTCAGGGAAGAGGAGCGATGGTGGAAAGCCTTCCCTCTTGCCCCTGTCTGGGTCCAGTTACATGCCATTTGAGGCCCAGTTTCAGTATCTGCATCACAAAAATAGCAAACCCCTTTCCTTTTAAGTGCTATTGTAGGAATTAGATCAGGGCGTAGTTACCTGTGGTTTGAATGTGTCTCCCTGAAGTTCATGTACTATAAATCTTAATCTTGAGACTTATATGTTGGTGACTTTTGGAGGCATTTGGACTGAAGGAGGTCTTGAGGGTGGGGTCTCCATGATGATGTTTGTGGCTGTACCAAATGAGGCCGACTTGTGTTAGTGCAGTAGCCTGCCTTGCTGTGGGCTGCCTCTGCCATGCCGTGGTGCAGCACCAAGGCGCTCGCCAGGTATTTTGCACCATGCGCTTAGATTTCCCAGCTTCCATGAGCCGCATAAAGTACCCAGTGTTATGCCATGGTTCCTGGCACGGAGGCACAGCGTCGCGTGATCAGGAAAAGGGAGAGCTGCTACCGAGTGGCCCAGGTGGACTGTGGATGTGCGAGGAGCAGAGGTCGGAGGAGGGTGTTGTGAATGGGAGCCAGCCGGGCTGAGTCGCCAGTGAGGGGGAAGTTGGACGAGGATTGAGGCAGTGAGAACCCAGGGATCCAGATGCAGTCGGGGAGCTCAGTGCTGCAAGGGATGCACCAGAGCTGGTCTTGGGGATGCAGGCGAGGGAGTTGCCACAGGCAGGAACCTGGCCACATGCTGTCATCTGGAGTGAGTCAGACTTGCCAGTAGTTGCACATAGACCAGACGCGAACAAATGAGCAGATGTTCAATTAATGATCCATAATTAAAAGGGACACTCAGTTTCACCGAAAATAATGCATTTCAAGAATTCCATGGGCAAGTAATTTAGGATTTATAAAAAGTAAAGCCCTTATTCTTTGACAGGTTAATTTTGCTTCAGAACAAACTGAGAGCAAGTAGGGTAGCAATTATTTTCTTAAAAAAATAAATTTCTCTTAATATAAAAATAGCTTCCAATCAGTGAGGTGGCAGTGTAATTCCTAAAGGGTGGGCAGTTCATTAAACAGTTGTTTTTAGCTGTCTATTAAAAACGACTAAAAAAAAAAAGGTGTGGAATACTGGTGTGCTGCTAGGGAAGAAAAAGAAACATGGTTAACAGCCCTTTATTTTTAAAACAGTGTTATTGAGGTCTGGTTGATACACAGTAAGCAGCACGTACTTAAAGTGTACAATTCAGTGGGTGTTGCCATGTGTACACACCTGAAAAACTGATCACAGTGACACGTATCCGGGAAACTTACCTTTGCCTCCAAAAGCTTGTGGTTCTTTCCTCCCCAACCTTTTCTGAGTTCCCAGAAGAGCATTCATTGTTCTTCTTTCAGTCACTGTAGATTATTTTGAATTTTCTAGACATTTCTATATATGGAATCATATGGTATGTAAATTTTTGGTCTGGCTTATTCTCAGTGCAAATGTTTTGAGACTCACCTAAGTTGAATGCATAAATACTTGTTATTGCTAGTAGTATTCAATTGTATAGATAGATCTTAAGTATATGTCTTTTTATTACACTCATATATTGATAGATTTTTTTACAGTTTAAAAAATAAAGGTACTGTGAAAATGCATGTGCAAGACTTGGTTGGGACGATGGGTTTTAGTTTACTTAGATGTGTGCCTGGAGTGGGATGGCTGGGTTGGATGGCAGGTAGTTATTTAACTTTTTTTAAGGAACTGCTAAATTGTTTCCCAAAGTAGGTGTATGATTTCGCCTGCCCTCTAGCAATTTCTGAGAGCTTTGGTTCCTCCTCCTCCTCCTCCTCCTCCTCCTCCTCCTCCTCCACCACCTCCACAGTCAGGTGTGCTGAGTCATCTGCCGATATTTTTATTTTAACTGCGATAAGATCCATATAATTGGCCACTTTGTCATTTTCAAGTATACATTTAATGGTATCAAATTTTGTGCACCAGATTGTCAACTGTTCTCATTATTTTCCCTCCAAAACTCATCACCTCAATCAGAAACTTTCTAAACAGTAAGTGATAACCATTCCCCAGCGCCTGGTAACTTATCTATTTCTGTCCCTATGCATTGGACTGTTTTAGATATTTCGTAGAAATAGAATAATACAGTTATTTCCCTTTTTGTCTTTATTAGCACTGTGTTTTTATGTGAGGTCCATAGGTAGTGTGTGTCTGAACTTCGTTCCTTTTTATGGCTGAATAATATTCTGTTACATTGATGTATAAAATTTCATCTGTTAGTGGATGCTTGAGTTGTGTTATCTCAGCTATTGTGAGTGTCACAGCTGTGAACATTGGGGTACAAATGTCTCAAGTGTCATTTTTAGCCCATCGTCAACTCTTCTGGGTTTAAGAATGAGATTATTGGACCATGTGGTAATTCTGTGTTGGGCTTTTTGAGAACAGTCAAATTGTTTTCCACTAGTCTCTTCCCACTTGAAATCTACGGGGGGTTCCAGTTTCTCCACATCATCGTTAACATTTGTTTTTCCTCTTTTCTTTAATTGTAGCCATTCTCACTGCTTTTGAATTTCATTTTATAATGATTTGATAATATTAAACATCTTTATTTGAATAAATTTTCAAATTATCTGCCCATGTTTCCATTAGAATATTATCTTTTATTTTTGAATTTCAATAGTTTTTTTGTGTACTCTGAACATTAAACTGGTTTAGTAACAGATTTTTTTCATTCTGTAAGTTGTCTCTTAATTACAGTGTTCTTAATTTTGAAAAGCTTCTTTTTACCTGTGTTTGTGTTACTTCTGCTTTTTCTGTCATATCTAAAAATTTATTAAGTCAAGTCTTAGGTCAGGAACATTATGTTTTCTTCTGATAGTTTTATAGTGTTACAGGAGGTAATAGCCCTTTTATTTACATGGTTGATTCATTTATAGTTTTCAGTTGAGTTTTAAATATAGCATGAGGTAGGGCTTTGAATGCATTCTTCTCATGTAGAGATTGAGTTACCCCAGCATCACTTGTTGAAGAGACTGTTTTTTTTTCCCCTCATTCAGTGGTCTTGCTACCCATTATAAAATTCGTTTGACTGTATATGCAAGAGTTTATTTCTGAGTTCTCTGTTTTACCCCACCAGTCTATCCTTATTTTAACTACACACTTTTTGGTTACTATAGCTCTTTATACAAAACTTTGAAATTGACTCCTTTCTTCTGTTTCAGTGTTATTTTCGAAACTTGGGGGCCTTTACAATTCTACATAGATTTGAGGATAGGGCTTTTCTTTTCTGTGAAAAATGCTGTTGGGATTTTGATAGAGATTGCATTGAATCTGCAGATGGCTTTGAATAGTGTGCCATGTTAAAAATGTTAGTATGTGTTTCTACCCATGCACGCAGGACATCTTTTGATTTAGTTAGATCTTTGATTTCTTTCAGCTATATTTACAGTTTTAAATATTCAAATACTTTACCTTCTTGGTTTAAATGGCCTTTTCATTTCCTCTTGAGATTATTTCTGCAGTATAGAAACATAAGCAGTTTTGGGGGTTGTTGATCTTAGGGGAAAAGTTCAGGCAAGTGTAATAGTGATTTGGAAAGCAATCTTAATACCTCTGGGGAAGGCATCCTGGAGAGAGAGGCATATTTTAAAATTTAAAGCCAGGACTTCTGCTGCTAGTCAGGATTTAATGACAAGGTGTTGGCTTTAAGACAAAAGCACATTTAATATTCCTAGCCTACGGAGCCTGACCGCTTAGCCTTAAATGTGCTCAGAATACTGCATTATCTTCCGCTGGGGCACCTCGTCTCACATAGGCCTATTTAATAATAAAGTATTGCCTATCCCATACTTTACTGAATATTGTTCAGAAAGTGAAAACATAACAATTTTATGGGGACTTTTTCGTGCCATTAAAAAGTCAAAAAATCGTGAACTGAACTTTTGAAGGGAATGTTTGTACGTTGGCATCGTTATGTATTTTATTAGGGCCATTAAGACTTTCTGCAAAGGAAAGATTCCTTTATTCTTACTCTGTTAAGAGACATTATCATGAATAGATACTGATTTTCAATTATGTATTTTCTGCTTCAGTTGAGGTGATTATGGTATTTCTCCTTTGGTGTTGACGAAGCTGTTAGAGTGAGTCCCCCACCTCCATGCCCACCCCAGACTACAGAATGAACCCAGGGCCTTCCCACCGAGCTCCATCTCCAGCAACTCCTGCCTTTTTGACTGGGTCTTGTTAAATCTCTACTTGCCCAAGCTGGTCTCAGATTTGCAATTCTCCTTTCTCAGCCTCCCAGAATACTGGGATTACAGGTGTGCCACCTTGCCCAGGTTATACTAATTTTTTCTAATGCTTAATCAACTTTCAATTCATGAACTGTATCTTTTTTTCTAACGTATTATCTCTGTGTTGCTGGGATTAGTATGCTAATGCTTTATTAAAAATTTTCGTAATAGTAGACTTGTAATTGTTGATACATTTATATCAACGGGTGTGTTAGGCTTTGGTGTGAAGCTAATGTCAGATTCATAGAAACAAATTGGGAAATGTTTATTCTCATCAGTGGAAGAGTTTGTGAATTATGTCTTCACGTTTTTGGCATATTTGCTGGTGAAAACAATCTGAAGTGCTTTGTATGTGTGTGCATGTATGTGCGTGTGTGTGTGGAGACAAGTTACCTTTCAGCTTATACTAAAGAACTATTGATGTGTCTCTTTTATCACTAAACTTGAATAGCTTATATTTTTCTAGTAATAACGTCCTTTTCATTTAAGTTTCCAAATTCATTAATGTAGAATTATTCATATAACTTTTTTGTTTTTGTGATTCTGAACATTGAACCCCGGGCTTTCCCATTGCTATATCCCAGCCTATTTTTTCTTTAAGTTTTTACATGGAGGTGGGTCTCATGAAGTTTCTGGCTGTCCTGCACATGCACGCAACGTCGTAGTTGGTCATTTTCATCCTCCTCCTCAACACCTGCCATTTCCCTGCCCCTCCATTTTTGCATGTGTTGTGGAGATGGCTTCAGTGCTTTGTTGTTATTTCGTGTAAACATGTTGTTGAGGTTTGTAGACTTTTGGCCTCTTCCTGGACAATACAAAGACCTATGTAAACAAGTCATCTCTTTATTTTCTCTCAATATCTATACTCTTGACTTACAATTTTATGTCTACAGATCCCACAAGACATCATTATTATTACTTCATTTAATAAATAAATATGTATTTATATTTATCTTCACATTTGCCTCTTTTTTGGAGACATGGTCTCTTGCTCTGTAACCCAAGCTGGTCCTGAACTCAGTAGTTAGCCCAGATTGACTTTTTAACTCACGGCTGTCCTCCTACCTCAGCTTCCCGTGTTCTGCAGTTGCAGCATGTACCATCACACCTGCTTTATTTCCCATTTACTGTTCTGTTTATTCTGTCTAGCCTTTTTTACCCTTTTGGAGGCAGTGCCCCCTTTTCTCAAAGACCAGTAGTTAGTATTTTCTTTAATTCTTTTCCGTCAGTAACAGGTTTTCTCAGTTTCCTTCTTACAGTGTATTCTCCTTAATTTATTCATTCATTTGTTCATTCATTCATTCATTAGGTAAGGTCTCACTGTCACCCAGGCTTGTCTCACTCTCATGGACTCAGCCGTCCTCCCACCTCAGCCTCTGCAAAGCGGGGACCGCCGTTGGGCCCCACCAAGCCGGTGTGTATTCCTCATTTTAGTGTACTGTGCCTAGATAGGATTGTCCTATATTTATCTTTAAGGTTTGTAAATTTGTAGTTGGAAGCTTTGTAATCAATGTCCACTAAAATTTCAGCCATGCTTTCTTCAAGTACTGTCCCTGCGTGATTCTTTCTCTTCTTTTTTCCTAGTGTTCAGTTACCTACATGTGAGAGTTTCCTCGCTGCCTTCTAGGTCTCTCACCCACTGTTCTCTACATCCTACTCCTTAATCACCTGTGCTTTGTTCTAGAAATTGGATTATTTTTGTGATTGACTAATTCTCTCTTCGTACTTGCGCACTTAGTGAACCACTCATTGACTTTTTAACTGGAATTTTTGGGTTTTATTTCCAGATCGGTTAGGGTACATTTCTTTTTCTAGCTCTTAAAGTTTCAGTCGTTCATGGTGTTAACAATGTGACAGTTTGAAAGTGCATGTGGTCCTGTTCCTATTTTTCTTTTTGTTTTATGATGCTTTATCTTCTCTTATGGGTGGTTATCTTTGAGTATGTTTCTGACATTGTGCTGGAAATTTGACTTTTATGAATAATTTGAGGCCTTGTGTCACTTCTTGTGTGGGTATGTATGTATGTATGTATGTATGTATATAGACAGGGGCCTTTGTTTAGCTCAGTATTTGAAGGATCTGCCAATCTGGAGGTACCATCATATAGTTTTGGGTTTAAGATTTTCTAGGCCAAACATTGGACTTCAAGCAGTTTGCAGAAAATTAATTCAACAGAATTATAAGATGTTTCCTGAAATGGAACTCTCTTCCCTTCCACTCCTTTTAGGTGTACAGTTCTTCCTGACTTCTTTATCAGGCCTCCTTCATGGTCAGGACTGTGATGGCAGAATAATGGTCCCTAACGAGGTTCAGCTTTGTGACTGTGTTGAATGATAAGGAGAAATTAAGGTTGCCAGTTGAATTAAGGTGGTTAATCAACTGTCCTTGAGATGGAGAGATCTTAAATTACCCAGGGGTGTTCCAAGTCATATGCAGAAGAGCAAAGCAGACAATTCTCAAATGATACAGCTGGAGAAAGAATCCTTCTGCCCATTGTTGATTTTGGAAACAAAAGGAAGCAATGGGCCGAGCATTGTGGCAGCCTCTTGAAGATGGAAAAGCAAGAGAATCGTACTTTCCTAGAGCTTCCAGAAGGATCACCGTCCTGCCAGCACCTTAAATTTGCTTTGTTGCACCCCATTCCCAACTTTAGAACTCCAGAACTATAAGATAAGAAGTAGGTGTTGTTTTAGGCCACCCTGTTGGTGGCAGTTTGTTACAGTAGCAATGAAAAACAAGTACAGGTTCTCAGCTACAACTTTCGTCTTCCTTAATTCCATTGAATTTCTGCAACGTTCATCTTCCGTAATTTTACTGAATTTCTCAACTATGTCTTTAAGAATTTGTGGACTCCTTAAGGGAAACAGCCCTGTAGGACCACATTTGACTTTCTAGATCTTTGTCTTTTATCAGTTTTGTATAATAAAGGAGTCTCAATCCTAAAACTATGTGATGGTGCCTCCAGATTGCCATATTCAGTTTATTCTTCACCCTGTTAATTGCTGTTCCCTTCAGGCAGGTGTATTTAATATTCTGTGCAGCAACTCTTTCTCTGCAGCTGGGGGCTTGGTCCAAATTGCCTTTTCCTTCATCACCAGACAATTACTCTTTTGGAATCTGAATAAACTAGTCTGGTCGTGCCTTAGAATGTCACATTTTTGCTGCCGGTAATATTAGTTTGGAGTCATCCAGTAAGTTAGTATGAGAGCTGCTTAGCTGGCTTCCTTTTATGTCCTTTATCATGATCTTCCAAGACCAGAAGAAGGACCTTCTCCTCTTTGGCCATCAGTGGCTGTAGTCCACAGAGCTCTGGCTGCAGGGACTGCTGTATTATATGTACACCCGAAACTCTACTCCCCTGCAGTGTCTTGGTGGGAGAGAGCCCTTTTCTAGGAAGGTTAGGTGCCTAGCGATCTCTGAAAGGTGGCTAGTTGCTCCCACAACAGCCTGTCTTGGTGACATCAATTCTTGCACCTGTGGTGCAGGAGGAGGCAGATGGCCTGTGGCTGTGCCTCACTTGTGCTGACGTGGACCCTGCTTGACAGCGTCGCTGAACATGAGCTCTGTGTGGAGACGTCATGTAGGAATAAGTACAGCTTCTTTCAAGAGGGCTGTTTTAAAGACTAGCCGTTGTGTAGGTGTTCTGTGAAACAAGTCGTCATTACTTGCTGCCCCAATGCACAGGCAGGCCTTTGTACTTGATGCACACTTGATAAAAGAAAATGCAGTGCTCTGCTGACAACCAGAGCCACTGTGGCTGCACGACACGCTGTGGCTAAGGACGTTCTGTGGCTGCATGACGTGCTGTGGCTACACGACATGCTGTGTTTGCGTGGCGTTCTGCGGCTGGAAGGAAAGAAAGGGTTTTGATTTTGAGAATTAAGGCTCAAACCCAGCACGTGGAGGCTTTGAATTTTGGCCACCATCTAGATGAAAAGCTGCAAGACTTTGACTGGGAACAGCAAGGAGTCAAGGGAGCAGGAGATGAAAAGGCAGGGAGGCGAGGTTGGCTTCCAGGTTTCCAGTCAGACTTAAGGAGGGAAACGTTGGCTTTCTGCTCAAACAAAGAAAATACCACTTGATCTGTAATGCTTGTACTTAGGACGGGAAAATCTGTGGTTAGAAAAAGGACAGCAACCCAGACATCCCCTGCTTGGTGTCTCTAAGAGCTGCAGGAGGGTTGGGTCTCGTGGGAGCTACCTGTGGAGCAGACCTGTGTGGAGCCTTTCCTGTGAAAAGGCCATGGAAGTCTTGATGTCATCATTGTCCCTGTCAGCCTCATTACCCTGGAGACAGTGACGGTGTCAGGGAGGGGTGTGATAGGCACAGAAACCATCACATACTGTGTATGTATGTCTAACACAGTGCTTTGTGTTGGACTGTTTTGCTAATCTGCTTCCGCATGACTGTATTTCGGACCCTCAACAGTGCAAGCACCACTCTTGCTGTTGATAGATTAAATAGTTATATAACTGGATTTCATGGTAATTTCTATTCAGTATTTATATTGGGACATAGACTGCCAGTGCAAACACTGAATCTGTGAAAGTGACTGAAAAAAAGGATAATTCTCCTCATGTGTTTGGTATCTTCCTCTACCAATGTAAGAATGCCTGTGTTTTTTATTAGCACACTTCATTTAGTTGATAAGAGGATTGAGCACCCACTGTATGCAGGGGTTACCACAGTGAATAGGAGAAGTTGTTTCTTTCTCTTTGCGGATTTTAACAAATCCAAGGTATTGATTTAATGATAGCTTTGTTGCCATTGTATAAGTAAATCCCTACGTGTCTTCACTCACTCATTCAACGTTGGGGTGTCTTCTTTGGATATCCACAGCATGTAGTAAATACAAATGGGATTTAAAATGTAAAAAGAGTTAGGGTAATTTTCTATTAATGTGGGTTAAAATGCTTTGTCTAACTTAGTTCAGTATTCTGTGCCCATGGTCACTAAATAAGTAGCTAGATTAACGGCTGTAAGGAGTCATTTTGTATTGCCATTCAGTGAAATGTGCTTGCACTTACAAAAGAAGGACTGTACTTTCTAGAACACTAGCGGCACCCTTCCAGCTCCTTTTGGCAGTCTTGCTGCCCCATTGAAGGTCAGTGTGTGCCTGCTGAACTTCATACAGCAAGCACGGGGCTAGACCCCCAAGAGCCCAATGCAAACACTGTGGGATGATTAGGGAGCTTGTGGTACGTCAGTTTATTCTGAATTGAGCACCTGTCACTCCTTAATGATGTATGTATGTGCAGGCTCTGTTCCGGTCTCGGGACCTATGTTCAACTGAAGGAAGAAGGAGAATTCACTCCAGCCGTGCCTGGCGAACGTCTGCATATGGGCACCATGCATACTTGAGCATTAGTACCTCCGTGCCCTGTGCAGGGTGCTCAGGATGGTTTCTCCACAAAAGATGATGACACGATACGTAGGGCAGTTTGCAGGTGCTGTGGGCCAGGAGGGCAGAGGACCATGTGGAAAGGTTGGGACCCCGGCAGTGCTCCTTCCCACTCCTGACATGGGTGCTGGGAAGGAAGGGCAGCCCAGGAGGTCAGCAAGGTGACAGAAGGGAATCTCACCCTGAGAAGCAGTAGCCGTCACTGAGGCTTTCATAAGATGGCGATCAGACTGGCCTTTGGTATCACGTAGTGCCAAGGGCAGTGAGTGGCAAGATGATGGGTCCTCATGCAGGTGGCTAGCCAGTTACAGGTTTTGTGCCAGTCCGGAGATGACATTAAGAGGTGTACAAAGGACCTGGAGTTCCTCGTGGCCTAAGAGTCACATGATAGGTGGTGCAGAGGACAGAGGCAGAGCAGGTGAGTTTGCTGTGTCTCCCTGCATATGCAGGCAGTGGTCCTGTTCAGGTGAAGGGGTTGCTGCCTGTGGGCTTCTCCTGTGCTTGGTGCAGTCTTCTCCATTCCCTGGTCCTCCAGAGGCCAACACGGAGGCTCTCACCCTGAACTTTCTGTCTTGAAATCTGTCCCGAGTTCCTGCTGGCCACCCACCGGCACATGTCCCACCTAGAACCTGTGCTGTCTGCTTACCTCACCCATCTAAGCAGTATATAAACTGGTTTATTTTATTTCTTGTATGACCAGAAATAACCATCTGCTTTCATGGACTATAAATGTTCTTTCAGACCTACCAGCTTCTGTTCTAGGGTACAGGCAATCAAACTTCCGTTTTTGTTGAAGAATTTTTAGTAATTCAGTAATTAAAGTATGAAATAGGGGCTAGAGGAAGAGCTTAGCAGTTGAAGCACTTGCCTAGCAAGTGTGATTCAGTTCTCCGGCACCATGTAAGTTGGGCATGGTGGCTCATGCTTGTCCCGATCATTCAGGAGGTTGAGGAAGGGAGATTGCCATGAGTTCAAGGCCAGCCTGGGCTCCAGCCATGCAAAGCGAGATCCTGTTTCCCCCGCCCCCAAAAAAGCTTTTTTGGTATCTGTTTAAAATTTACTCTAAACATTCCCCACCTACAGTTTAAGGGTACCCAAATCTGTAGGTTCTTAACTCCTTTCTATAAAATGGTGTCATGTTTACAGAGAATTTATGTGCATCCTCCTGTTTACTTTAAAATCCTATCTAGGTGACTTAGCAGACTTAATACAGTGTAAGTGCTATTATACAACTGGTTGTTACATTATGTTGTTTAGTGATACTGTATTGATTTGGGAACAATGACAGGAAAAAATGTCTGTGGTTAGTGCAGATGCAACTTTCTTCTGAATATTTTCAGCCATCGTTTGGCTGAATCCGAGGTTGGTTCAGTTTGTGGATTCAGAGCCTGTGATGCAGAAGTCCCACTGTACTCGTTGGTAGCAATCCTCCCCACCCGTGGAGCACTCACCTAACAGCAGTCAGGAACTGCAGAGTTCGGCACACACCTCACACCTGGTGTGGTTGAAGAGGACGTTGCAGCAGCTACTCAGATAGCTGTTCCGTCTGATGGAGGTGTGGAGCATGGGGAGAGGCCTGCTGCAGGGCTCTGGGCGGCCCTGGGCAGTGTTGTCACCCCTGGTGACTTGTGAGGCTCACTAGGCTACTGCAGTGTGTCTAGCAGAATTGCAGATTTGAGGCTGGGCCGAAAGGCTCTCTGCTTGTCCACTTAATGAGCTTGGCCAAAATCATTTCATCCAAAAAAGCTTAGAAGTATTAGGGAAGCAACAGAAACGGCGAGCATGTTGCGGCCAGTGAGGCATGTAGGTGAATATGCATGCTATGCAGTGGGTGAGCCCTTCAGGCCATCAGCTGCACTCTGTCCAAGTGCGTGTCATTTTGTACTGTGGCTTGAAGCCTGGTCTGTGTGAGCAGCTGTCTTGGGAAATGCTGCTGCTGCAGGGAACCTTGATCACTTGTGCACCACCCACCGTATAGAGCTATGGATTTGTAAAGGTGCAGAGACCCCAGGGATCTGAGTCCAAATACTCTCTATTTGCTGCAATTCTTTATTTATTAATAGAAAAACTTGGAACTAAATCCTAGCCCTCTTGATTTTTTTTTTTGTTTGTTTGTTTGTTTGTTTCAGTTTTGGGTAAGCTTCATGAAGCCTAAATCCATGGGTTTTGCTCACTCTGGGGTGAAGGCGTTGGCAATCAGATTAGGTTATGTTTAACCTTTTTTTGAAAATACCTTCCTGAGTGTGTTTTAATTCTTTCTGGACATTTCAGTAGAATCTGGTACATACTTTCTTGTGTATTGGAAACAATATAGTCTTTTTATTTAAAGCAGTATCATTTCAGTGAGTATCAGAGACCAAGTGGAGGTCTTAAAGGACAAAGAAGTCTTGGTCAGTCACTTCAAGACCACTGTGACCTTGGGCATGGTCCTCAATGATACCAAATTATCCCAATTTGTAAATAATGCAAAAAAGTGACCTCATAGATATGTTGTGAGATAGTAGTACCACACATTGTGTGGATCCCTGCCATCTAGTAAGCTATTAACGATTGCAGTAATTGTGTTGACAGTTGTGACCATGGTGTGTGTCCACAGGATTACTTTTATGGGCTGGGAGTGCAGCTAGGTGGTAGAGCTGGTGCTTAGCGTGTGTAAAGCCCTGACCCTAGCACCTTAACAAACAAAAGAGACCGAGTATGAGATTTTTTTCTGTTCCTACTGAAAAATACCAGATTTATGGCTATTCTCTAATATATTAATTTATTTGTCACAGTAAACTCTCAACATTCATTAATCCCTTCTTTTTAAATTTTTATTGTGGTCATTCGTTGGCCACACTGTTCCTCTTAGGTGTGTGGTCCAGCAGCACAAGTTCATTCGTGTTGTGTGAGTCTGTTCCCACTGGCCATCTCCAGAACGTTTCTGTCTTCTCCAACTATGAAGTTACTGTGCTGCACACAGAAGGGTAGATCACAGTCCACATTCTATGGGACAGGTGCAGGGTTGACAGAAGTCTGGCCGATGCATGTCACGAACATGACCTTGAAGCTGGCTTGGAATGCAGCAGGTGGATGAAAAGGGGTTAACAAAACTTGCTGGCCTTAAACTCAGGCAATTTGCTCAGCCTCCTGACCGCCGGGATTACAGGCATGCACCACCATGCCCGGCTAGTATGTGATGCTGGGGAATCAGACTCATGGCCTTGTGCTTCCTAGACAAGTGTTCTAATCGCTGAGCTATGTCCCTAGCTTGTGAAAGCCTCTTTAAGTGAGAAACTCAAAAAAAGGTCTCTGTATTGGTTTGTTAGGGCTGCCCCAGCCTGGGGGGCTTACACAGCAGAAGCAGTTTTCTCACAGTTCCACAGTCTGGAAGTCTGTGACCAGAGTGTCAGCAGGTGTGGTTTTCCCTGAGGCCTTTTTCCTCGCCTTGTGTCTTCATGTGGCCCTCCCTCCCTGTGTGTTGGTGTGCCCTTCCTCTGCTATAAGGACTCCAGTCTTGGTTGAGTGCCCATCCTCAGGACCTTACTCTAGCCTGATGACTTGTCTAAAGGCCCAAATACAGGCTTCACCACTGGAGGTTAGAGCTTTAGCATATGAACTCTGATGGTGAGGGGAGTACATTTCTGCCCAGAAGTCTTTGAAGATCTGTTCAGTTCTAGAGCTCCTTGTAATCGTCCCTGATTCCAGGCAAAATGGTAGCAGTGAGGCATCCTATACCCTGGCCACACCCACTTCCCAGTGGTTGTGGTGGGACACCATGACAAATGCAGCTCCGTGTCCCAGGGATGGAATGTCCTGCTGTTTCTGAGCCATGTGAATTACATTTTCTTAGAATGAATAATAAACAGAGGCATAATACTTTAAATTTCTCCCCTCCTTTCTGCCAAGAATAACTGCTGTTCTCCAGACCCGCTCCCTTCATAGCCATCTTGTCCTTTGTGTCTGCAAATATCTGTTCTGGACAGAGCAGTCCCCTGGCTCTCGAATAGTCCACATGGCTGTAAATGAGCAGGCTTCCGAAACAGATCCTCCCCCTGCTAGTTGAGAAAGGCCACCTCAGTCTCAGGAGGGGAACTGGCGCTGAACAAAACTTCAAGAGGAGCATTTTAAAACAGCTAGAGTACTGACCAAGCCTCTGAGCCTGACGCCCAGGTTCAGTCCTGAGCACCTCAAAGTAAGCGAGTCTACAAAATAGTATTTCAGTCTCAGTTATCGTGCTGAGATACTGTTGTCTACTGAACCCTTTTTTAATGTACATGTCTTAGCAGAAACAGTAGAAGTAGTTACCTTTACTTCTCTGTGTTTCATGTGGGGAAGTGTGAGGAAATGTGTGTCATGGCAGCATAGGCATGGCTTGGAGTGGAGTCCACAGTGCCTGTGTCCTTCCTATGATTTTTAGCTCCTGCACTTTTCCTTCTTTCCCCCCATTTTATTGATATGTATGCATGCAAAATTAAAGGTTTACAATGGAGTTGAGCATTTTGTGCACATACGTATCTTTGTCCCTCCCCCTAGCCTCCCCTCCCTCCCTCCTCCCCCACCCTATCCCCTGTTTCACTTTGTTTTTCGTTTTAAGTTCCATAAGAACTGCACTTTTTCTTGATGATACTTGTGTGTGAGAAACCCAGTTCGATATTTTACACTATTGTGGCACTGGCTGGAGAAAATGGAATGACAGCCTGACCAGAGGGCTGGTTACGAGGAGAAACCCGTTAATTGTCCTCAGTTGTTTTTACTAAAAGCTTATTCCCTACATTCCCCTCCCTCCCTCCCTCCCTTCCTCATCCCTCCCTCCACATCTGATCTCTTCATTTGAGCCATCTTATCTACCCATGGCAAAACATTCACTGTATTAAAGCTTCTCTTTGTAGCGAGCTGCCATTTTTTCTTTTTTTTATGGAGCAGAATAATAAAGA
This sequence comes from Ctenodactylus gundi, assembly GCA_004027205.1. Classification (NCBI taxonomy): domain Eukaryota; kingdom Metazoa; phylum Chordata; class Mammalia; order Rodentia; family Ctenodactylidae; genus Ctenodactylus; species Ctenodactylus gundi. The sequence continues at coordinate 33,805 of PVKB01000950.1, read as the reverse complement.
GGTTTTGGGCTCACACATGGCTGTGCAAATTTTTGTCAGCAACGACTGATGAATTTTTAGTGTACGATGAGGAAATGGTATTTTAATGCAGGTTGCTGTTTTTAAGATGGATTTTGCTCCTCTAAATCTATGTAGAAGACCAGGAGGAGCTGATCTGTCTCGAAGCACTTCTTCATTCCTTTCCGTGATCGGTGGCTTCCTTTGCTGCTATCGCATATGGTCTTATTTTATGTGTGAGCTATAGTCATTTCAGCTCACTTAACTAACCAGTACTGGTTCACTAGTTGTTACTCATTAGAAAATGGTTAGTTACAGTTCATTATGAAAACAAGACAGCACAGGCTAAGCACTGTGTGTGTTTGCACTCTACAAATATTCTTAGGCAGGATTCTTCCCAAGAAATTTTCCTGCCATGGATGCAAAGCTGAAAAACCAGCACCTTTTAAAATGAAATAGCTTGAGCCCAGGTTTCTCTAATGTATCTGTGCTATTATTTTAGGTCTCTGAATTCAATCCTTTGACATTCACCAGTGTAATCGAGTGTGAGAAGCCAAACAACGACCTGACCAGGTTTCGTGGTTGCATGTGAGTATCGTGGGTCTTTGGCACTTGTGATTCTGTTGGATAAACTGCACACACATACTCACACATGCCTATAAAATATGCATTGGATATTCTTTGCCCGTGTGGTGAATTCTCTCTGGATATTGCCTAGCATCTGAGCCTTCTTGGCTGCTTGCGGAGCTAATTTCTGCCACAGGAGACACTTACCAATACCCTTACAGCAGGGAGTGACTGTGTATCTGTCCTAGCAGGCTCTGAGAGAGTGAGGCACATGACAGGGTACGGTGACTATTCACACGTGATCTCCATAGATGGAAGCGGGAGCCAGGCAGGCTCTCAATTAGTATAGTCATCTGTCAGGTGTTTACTAGTCCTTCTTAGTCAGGCTCTGGTCAGTACTGTACACATAATGCAGGAACTGCACAGGCAGAATTCCTGTCTTCATGATTCTATCATTCTGGTTGGGAGAAAAGAAAGATGAGGAACCATCATGATAGTGTGTGTATCTGAAGGTGCAGATGCAGAGTGGTTAACAGCTCAGCTCCCTTTCTTGCTCCTAAATAGATCAAAAAGATGAATAAATGCCCAGGATTGGCAGTGTTCTGACACTTGTGGAGCCTACAGTTCTTTCTGTTTACGTATCTGTTTGTGGAAGCATTAAGAATTCAATTGGACTCCATTGTCAACCTTGAATTTTGCACGTATACATATCAATAAAATGTGGGGAAAAAAGAAAAAAAAGAATTGGTGTGTGTAAATAAAGGGAGGAGAAAAAAATGTGTTAGGATGGGATTGCTGGGTTGTAGGTTGAAGCTACGAGGGACAGTTTCATGTAGAGTAAAGCAGGTGACAAGGACTTGGAGGACACTGTGTGACCTGCCCTGGTGTGCTAGTCTACTTCTTGTGCACTAGCAAAGTCCACAGGCTGAGCTCCATTGTTGGGAGGACATGGGGCTTTCTCCCCAGGGCTACTCTCTGTCACAAATGCGTTGGTGATACCAGGCTATGGCTTAGTGGCCCAAGTGCGGAATGGCCCCTACCCACAAATCCATAGGAGTAGGGGTGTGCCGCTTCTGAAAATGAACGCGATTTCTGAGAGCTTTTAGTGTATGTTTTAATACTCCGATGTACTGATACACCCATCCCCGGGAGCGTTCAGAGGAGCTGGGGATGTGCCGGGGGTAAAGACCGCACAGTGAAAGGCGACTCAGTGCTGGGTTTCCAAAGACAGCTGGATCTGAAGGTTGTTGTGAAGGGACGTGAGAGTAACCTCCAGGGAGAATGTTCTAGGAATTCTCCCCCGTGGGGTGATTTTATGGTGTCAACTCTGCGATAAAGGAGCGGGGGGAGTAGATGTCCTTTTGCAAATACTCTTCCTTGCTATCTCATGAACTTTTTTCCCTTCTGCCCTATAGGGTTCTCCTCGAAGCCCTGAGTGATGCAGTGATTATGTGCTCAGTTGACTGTACACTCATTGCCAAGAGTTGAATTTACACTGAAGGGGTTGAGTCCTGACTTTAATCCTGACTTCAGGGCACCTTAAGGAGCCCTCTTTTTAGTGACGCATCAAACAAGTCCACAAGTCCTCTTAGCACTGAGGCTGCCAGGGTGTGGATCCCATACTTCCTAGTTGGATAACCATGGGCAAACTACTGAACTTGACCCATCTGTATAATGGGAATAATTTGAAAATTATTACTCTCATGTAGTTGTTGGAAGTTGAGTTGGTTTAATACACAGAATGGTAGGTGTGTAATAACATTGGCCACTGTTGTTGCCACTGCTGCTGTTAATAGCAGATATTACAGGTAGCAGCACAGAGGAAGGTCTGGAAAGAGCTGCAGGTGGGAACCTGAGGGGGTTCCTGGAGGGAGAGCAGCTGAGAACTTGTCTGGAACACGTGTCATCAGTGTGTCAGGAAGAACTACAGGAAAAAGGAAGATAGATTTTGGGGTTTTCTGAGCTTAACAAAGTAGCAAATGCATAGCCTAAAATGATTCAGCTGATAGCAAAAAAAGCGAATCAGAATTTTATTAGGTTATTGTCCATTATTGTAATGAAATAGCTGAGGCTGGGTACTTTTATAAAGAGATTTTTAAGCTCACCATTTGGAAGCTAAAAGGACAGTGTGAAATTAGACTCTGATGAGGGCCCCTCTGGCTGTGTACCTGATGGCGGATGACATCATAGTAGCATGTATCCGAGAGAGACATATTGCCGGGCAGGAAGCCAGAGTGTAGGTAGGGACCATAGTGACCTCCCGCTACCCCCACTTCTCCAAACGCACTTGTTAATGTTGACATCCTGAGGACCTTATTTCCCACATGTGAGCTCATAGAGAACAACCCAGGTCACTTTCAAACCGCAGCATAGATTGAGAGGAGGTGGGAGCTCTAGATAGAGTCATGTTTAAAGTCAGGGAATCATAATGCCACCTCCTGTTGTCTTGTTACTCAGAGTTGCTTTAGCTATTCTGGATCTTTTTTGGTTCCATGTAAATTTAAGGATTGTTTTTTTCAAATTCTTTGAAAAAAGTTCTCGATATTTTGATAGAAATTGTGTTGAATCTGTGTATCGGTTTTGGCAGTAAAGCCATTTTAACAATATTGATTCTGCCCACCCAGGAATAGGAGGTGTCTTTCAATTTTCTGATGTCTTCTTTAATTTCTTTTTCAGCGTAATACAGTTTTCTTTGTAGAGGTCCTTTATTCTCATGGTTAGGTTTATTCCAGGTATTTAATCTTTTGAGGAGCTATTGAGAACAGGATTATTCTTCCCAGCTCTTTCTCAATGAGTTCATTGTTAGTGTAGAGGAATACTATTGACTATTTATTGTTATTTTTGTAACCTAAAATTTGGCTGAATGGAACTGAGGATGCAGGGACAACCTCAAGTACTCTCAGCCTGTTCTTGGATGAAGAGGCCAACCAAATACACTGAAAAAACAATAGCCTCTTCAATAAATTGTGCTAGGAGAAATGATTGTTCACACGCAGAAGAATTAATCTAGACACACACCTGTCACCATGCAACCACTGAGGAGGGCTGTATGGAGATTTTTCAAAAGGCTGAAAATAAACAACCCAAGATATTTGAGGTATATTCCAGTGTACTTCTTCTGGGCATTTTTCCAAAGGAGTTAAAAGTCACATGTATATTCATATTTGTAGGAACACAGCTTAACAGTAGCAAAATTGTGGAAGACACCAAAATATCCACCAACAGATCAGTGGACATGAAGGCAGGGGCTATATATACACAATGGATGCTACTCTTCCATAAAGGTAGATGGACTTGAGGCTTTTGTAGGTAAACGGATACAAGTTGAGACCATCATGCTTAGTGAAGTGAGTCAAATACAGAAGGTTAATATGAGAAACCCAGAATACAGACATTTTCTAGGACCAAATGTGTGTGATACTGGGAGTCAAAGGGATAAGAAAGGGTACAGGTGGGCCAGAAAGGAAGAGAAGGGATTATGATGTTGATGTGACATGTATGTGCAGGAAATACTCAAGTTCAATGTAGCCATTGTATATTGCATTTGTATACTAATAAAAATGGGAAGGAAAAATCGTTAGGGAAGAGGCCAGCTCACATGATACAGCGGGAGAGGACGGAAAGGAAAGGAATGAAGTCTAAGTGATTCCAAAACATAGGAGCAACTGTTCTTGACTTGAGAAGCTGCTGCAACATGGGCGGTGCTCGGGGAGGAAGCACAGCAGGGATGTTGGACGGAGGTGTGCAGTGTGCTGGCTCCAGAGAGCCTGAGAATGGTGATAGACAAGCAGTTGGGTTAAACCCAGAGGCTAGTCCAGGGTGTGCAGGATACAGAAGCATGCAGCTCAGCTCTACTTGCTAGAAGTATGACTTGAAGGGGAAGTGAGGACCAGAGATGAAGGCCTCAAGAACGTAGGGACACTTGCTAGGAAGAGAGAAGGTATGACATCAGGCTGCTGGAGACATCAGGTGCTGGTGATGGTGACATCCATGCATATGTAGAAAAAGGGTGGCATCTTAAAGCTCACCCCCGGCACCTGGCCCTGAGAGATGGCTCTCACCCCAGGCCTCTTTCCTTCCTCTGCAGTGTGGAAGATGAGCACTTGGGTGAGCTCCAGCCAGGCCAACTAGGAATTCCCAGAGATGCCAGTGCAGAGGGCTCCTGGTGTCGGTGTCCTTGCTGGTACCTTGCCTTAAAAAACACAAGAAGGGCATAACGTCTGTTCTGTTCTGATGTCTGATTGTGTGCCCTCTCCTTACTTTTCACACCTAACTGGTCTGTCCTGGGCCTGAAGCCAGGAATGGCACAGAGACATGTGGACGCCCAGGCATTAGCAGCTCAGGCCACTGTATACGGAGCCCCCAGTGAACTGATTTGCCATGTTTACTAGATAAGGTGATTTGGATTTGCCACAGGATTGTCAGGATGTAGCCAGACCTGCTTCATGGCCTGTAGATGGTATTGTCTTAAAAGTTTTTTCTGTGACTCTGGGGTGCTGCCAGGTGAAGGCTGAACCCAGCTCCAGGAAAATGTGCAAGTGAGGGCAGGTGAGTAGCATGTCGGGAAGGGGAGCCAGGCAGCCTCACGTGGAGGAGCGTTCCTCCTAGGAAGGGAGAGGGCCTGGTTGTGCTGGACTCCTGTCCTGGGCAGGAAGCACGGAGACCCCAGCCCATACTGCTCCTAATGCCTGGAGCTATCCTTGAAAACAGATCTGTAGTGTAGACTATGGCTGTAGCAGCCGCAAGGCCAGTACCCTGATTTGCTGGTTGTGTGCTCCCCTTGTCTTTCCAGAGTGGCTTCCCTTCAGCCTCCAGAAGGTAGAAGCTGCCTGTGAGCAACCTCGCGTATGCCAAGGAGCAAGATGTACTAGGCATAGTAGCAGGTTATGCTCTTTTTTGGCTCAGCCAACCCAGGCTCAAAACCTTAGCCAGTTGTAGTTGTAGCCTAGAACTACACTTGAGTTTGTATCAAGAAGACCCAAATGTGAGTTATGCCATTGCCCTTGCCACGGCAGGTGACCTTAGAAAAGTTATTTTGGTTTTCTGGGCTCCAACTTTTAATTGTGGAGATGACTTTTACTGCTTCATCAACATCAGAGGATGACCCTGGGAATCACCTGAGAAAGAATACTTGTGAAGCGGGTCCCAGTGGCGTCGACCTGTAATCCCAACATTCTGGGGGGCTGAGGCAGAAGGATCACAAGTTTGAGCCCAAATTGGTGACTTACTGGAACTATCTCAGTATCAGAAATTAAACATGGAGAGGAGACATAGCTCAGTGTGAAGGCTCTGGGATTGCTCCCCACTACCACACACATACACTCGTGCCAAGAATACATGTGAAGAACTACACAACTTAGAACACGTCGTGCAAGAGAGTGGCGTTGGCCTTAGTGTGGGAGTCTACTCATACAAAATGTCTACAAAGGAGAATCTAAATGTGGACGGGGAATGAGGTTGTCGGACTTTGGGGGGAGGGAAATGGGATAGGACTGGAGAGTGGTCCCGATGGATATTGTGGGGGTTCTTTGGGAATGAAGAAAATGCTCTCAAATAGCTACTGGTGGTAGGTGTACAACTTGAATGTACGCAAGCAATAAACAACACGGAACTGTGTACTTTCTGTGAGTGAAAGTGTTCAAACTAGTAGAAAATAAACATAAGGGCTTCAGTATTGAAGTGCACTCTTAATAATATTCAGTGTTTTAAAAACAAACTGGCATAGTTAAATGCCAGTAGTGCCAGTGCTCGCCTTACACCACTTGTGGGGGCCCAGATGAGGGAAGCCTCTTCTCAACAGCAGGTGCACTCAGAGGGTTAGCGTTTTTCAAGAGAGAAAAGTGGGTGTGATGTTATCAGCTGAGCCCTGCCGTTGCTTAAAGATTGGCGCACTGCAACTTTCCAGTGTGCGCTAGATGTGGTCACCAGAAATCCTCATCAAGTTTTGTTTCTGGCCAGTTATGATTTAGAAGAGGTTTGCTGGTGAATCAAGAAGCTTAGGGACTCACATTAGGTGAGCGCTTCCGAGTAGCTTAGATTCAATGGTAAGGGATGTGTGCAGTTGCCCAGGCTCCCATAAACAAGCACCAGAGACTGGGTGGCTCTGAGGAATTTATTTTCTCAGTCTGGAGCCTGGAAGTTTGAGATCCAGATGTTGGCAGGTTTCTCTTTGAGGCCTTTCTGCTTGGCTGTTTTTCCTTCTGTCTTTGTAAATACGTCCCTCTGTGTGTCTCTTCTTGCAAGGTGACCAGTCAGATTGGCTTACGGTTCATTCTAATGGCCTCGTTGTCACTTAATTTCTTTTTAAATAAGGACCCTTTCTCCAAATACAGCCTTACTTGGAGGTCACTGTGATTAGAACGTCAGCGTAGGAATTCTGTGATGGGGTGAGGGTGCAGCTTGGCTGTGACACAGGAAGCCTGAGGGCAGCTCGGTGGGCTGGTGTTCTCAGGCACGTCTTCGTGGAGTCTCCGCTCACCCCTGAGTAGCATCCTAGTCTGGTCCACTTTTACTTAGGAGTTTCCCTCTTGGAGGCTCAAAGCAGCCCTCCAACTGGGACAGAGCTTGTGTCTCCAGCCTTCTTTTCACCTCTGCTGTGGGGACTGTTCACACAGAAATGCGTCGCCACCCCCCAAATTCCCTGCTTGTCCCTCTGTCTGTGCTCTATATAGGCCAGTACACTTGCTGGTGATGGGATTCCATCAGCTTGGTTTGATTACAAAGCTCAGTACTGCTATACTCAGTACTGTTTTGGGGGACTGGTTCAGGACTGCTCCCCAAGACCAAAACCTGAGGGTGCTCAAGTCCCTTATATGTCAAAAATACTATTTGCATATAACCTATGCACACCCTCCCGGGAATACTTTAAATCATCTCTGAATGACATGTACCTAATACAAGTGCTACATAAATCACTGTTACACTGAATGCTGCTTTGGGAATAATGACAATGAAAGGATCTATACATGTGCAGCACAAGTGAATTTATTTTCTAAATAGCTTTCGTTTGTGGTTGTTTGACTCTGCCAATGCGGAACCCACAGATGTGGACAACTGACTCTAATTGTGTGTCATGTCAAAGAAAGCTTGATCTGAAATATTTCTTTTTGTTTTAGGTATTTTTGTTTAGATATTTTGTTAAAATATCTCTATTTGCTTTTGTTGGGCTCATCTGTTTCTTGTCAGTATGGTGGGGACTTTGACAGTTTAGCTGGGTCTTTGGATAGTGGTGTGTGGGGAGAGGTATGAAGAGGTCTGTACACTAAGGACATGGAAATGTGGCTTCATGAAGTTTTCCCCTTTTGGTGACAGTGCCTAGGGGAAGGTAGGCCAGGTTTTGCTACAGTTCTGGAAGCTTCCTGGGTTTTCTTCTGTAGCCTGTGCATCAAACTCTCAGGACCACATCTGTCATAGTATGGTCCTGGCACCACATGATTTGAAAACCAGGATTGTCCTAGACAGCATGGTTCATTGATAGGTCAAGAGAACAAGTTTGAAGACCCGTGGCATGAACTTGAACTATCCTCCAGAATCCACATAGCAATAAAACACAATTAATAGCCTTGTCTCTAAGGATTTACTACGTTGAAATTAAATTTATTAATACCTATAAAATTTGTTAATATTTCTAATAATTTTATGATTTTTTAAAGAAAAATAGGTGTAATGTTTCTGGAAATAATCCATGCCCTTTTTCTCGAGGGGTATTTGTGTTTTTGTGGCAATATGAGGTGGCAATTAGAGATAGATTTCCTCTGAGGAGCAGCAAATGTCCAGAGACTGCCTTGTAAGTCCGTCCTTGGTTTAGGTTCTTAGCTCTGCCTTGCAGTTCCAGGGTTGGTCCTCACTAAGCCGTGGTCAGTTTCTGGCGTAAACATAAGCCCCTGTGCAAAGTAAACGTGCATCATGCTTTTGAGCTGCTTCTGGATGCCCCATTCCCAGCTGTGGTAGAGATCCACGAGGACAAGCCGCCCGTACCCCCTGTCCCCCCTCGCTGCGTGACCTCCGGAATTCCCACAACTGCCATCCTGTCAGGGCGGTCTTTCCCCAGGGCAGTGTTGGTTGAGACATGCGGTACAAGTATGCAGTCACGTAATCTGTGCTCGCTGTCCCCCAACAGCATACACAGCAATGGGAAAAAGGCAGGCCTGCATAAGGAAAACCTGTTGCTGCGAGGGTGCACCATCAGGAACACGGAAGCTGTGGTGGGCATCGTCATCTATGCAGGTGGGTGCAGCGGCTCGGATGAGATGCTGCCTTGTGGTGCTCTGTGCTCTCGAACATGTCTCTAATTTGAACCTGATTTTAAGAGTTATGTCTATTCATTGTAAAAAAAGTTTGGAAAATTAGAAAAAATGGAAAAAATAAAACCAGAAAGTTTAATAGTACCTCAACCAAAGATTTTCTCTGTTGTCATTTAAACGCATTTCTTCCCATTTGGTTCCCCGTGGTTGATACATATGTAAGATGAGTTTTATGCCCCGCTGTTTTGGCCAAATTGTGTTACGTGATTACAGTTGGCTGGTGGCATAGGAATTCACCTGGTAGGTTCATATCAATTGTTCCTTACTGTTAGGCGTTGGTTCATCACACCCTTCCTTGCTCCTTGCAGGACATGAGACCAAGGCTCTGCTGAACAACAGCGGGCCCCGCTACAAGCGCAGCCAGCTGGAGAGGCAGATGAACTGCGACGTGCTCTGGTGTGTCCTTCTGCTCCTTTGTATGTCTCTGTACTCAGCGGTCGGTAAGTCTTCTGGGCGGATGCTGAGGCAGCCTCCAGGCACGCTGGATGGGCTGTCCGGGTTTGGATTTGTTCAGCCCCACCCAGCATCTAAAGTGAAAGCGGGCATTTTGTTTTACTGATTTGATCTGAGGGCTGTTTGGATCAAGACAAGCTACACTGAGATGTCTAGGTGAATGGGCATGGCAAGATAATGTTATTTTCTGAATTGACAGATATTTTGGATGGAGGGCTGGGCTCAACACAGCAGTAGTAATGAGTCCAGAGGAAAAAGTAGCAGGTGAATTAAGGCTTACTAGGAACCTTATAAAAGTACAAAAAAATTATTTGTGTCCTCAGAAGAGGCTAGAAGTTATATGAGCCTTACAGTTGGGGCATGGCCCCACCTCAGCTGTCATGATGCACCAGGTGGGTGTAAGACCTAGCTTGTTAAATAATATATATGTATATATATATAATTGGTTCCTTCAGTCCGTGATATGAATTTTGAATTTCCGAGAAGGGATGACAATGGGCAATATGTAGAACCTATTTTTTTCATAAATATATAGTTCATAAGACCAGTTGTTTGTGACACACACTGGAACATTTCTGGGAGCTCTGCACTGTCACCTGTGAACTCACATCAAGTCTCTTATTGTGACCAGTGGTGCCATTATCACCAACAATGGGAAACTCCTAGTGTGAGGAAAAGTTCAAGTTCCATTTCGCAATTTAATCATGGTGCTGAGAATCCCGTGTGCTTTTGTTTTCTTACATGAGGAGGCAGCCTAAAAAGCCAAGTATACCGTGGCCAGAAAGAATCCTAAGGTTTTGCCTTAATTTACATCGCAGCATTCTTTTTTTTTTTTTTAATCAGGTGAATGACATTTCTCCTTAAATGTGCTGTAGGGCATGGATGGTGGGTGTGGCGATATCAAGAGAAGAAAGCTTTATTTGAAGTTCCTGAGTCGGATGGCAGCTCCTTATCCCCAGTCACAGCTGCAGTGTACTCATTTTTCACAATGATAATAGTTCTACAGGTAACAGTACCAAGTACCATATGATAATTGCCTTGCTTCTCTCCAAACAACTTAAAACTCATCACTCTCTGCTGCGAATGTCTGCTTCATGGAGGCCTGACGTGTTGGCTTTTTATTGCTCCAACTTAGTTTACTAGTAGAATTTTTCTTTGGTTGATTTCGAGTTAAAGTTCTCCTGTGCTTTTCTTAAGATGCTTAATGTTCTGGGGACTTAGCATTTTTTTTTTCTCCCTTTGGGGAGGTGGCGGTAGGGAACAAACCCAGGGCTTTATGCATGCTGGGTGAGTGCCCCACCACTGAGCTACATCCCCAGCCCTCATTATTGTAAAAAAACAAAACAAACAAGAAATAAGTGTAGTTCTGAAATAATTTTAAGATTACAGGAAAGTTGCAAAGACTAAAACAAGGAGTTCCCTTACACGCTTCCCCCACTTTTCCTGGATGTGAACACGTTATACTGCCGTGGTCTAGCGTAAGAGCCAAGAAAACAATTTGGGCAGTTTAGTGTGAGCTCAGCTCCAAATAGCTTCATTCAGAACCCAGGTGTCTTTTCACTAATGTGCTGATTCTGTTCTAGCACTCGGTTCAGGACACCCCAGTATAGTAACTAGCATCAGTTATTGTTGTTATTGTTACTTGTATGATTCAGTTGCTTGCCTCCCTCATCACCCTCAGTTAGTGACTGAGACTCTACGCCAAGAAGGGCTTGTTATAGAGAGAGACACTGCAGAACACCACAGTGAGTTAGAAGAGGCAGTACGGGTCAATGCGGGCCTTCTTGAGAACACAGACTGTTTAGAAGACTGAGCTTCTCCTGGGACAGAAGTCCTGCAGTCTCTTGTCATCTGTGCTTCTCAGACAGGAAACAGCCTTGTTTAACCCCCCAAATTAGTCTTTTTTTTTTTTTGTAAATGCAAATTTTGTTCCAGCCTTGAGTTAGGGTATAGTTTATATTCTATTAACATGATTAAGGTTCCAGGAGAGCGCAGTTGGCCTGAATATGATATTCTAGAGTCGTAAGGGTTAACTCAACACTGTGGCTCTACCCAGTAAACATTCATTAATTTCAAAAGAGTAGGCCTTAAATTATCAAGACATAATAGTAGATATTATTCTCTAAACCTTCTTCTCTTTGCTTTGTATCATACAAGATCACAAAAAGAGTCCTTCAGCATGAACCCAGCCTCTGAAAAAAGACTTTTCTTCTCCGCAAACTGTGGGGTTGTGTCCATAGGAGAACAGCTCCATCTCTTAGGCCCAGGGGAAGCCTGGGATAACTTGCTGCTTGATTTGAGGTGACTGTGTTTACAAAGACTCTGACTGTGCATATCTTTTTTTTTCTCTTTTCTCTCTTTCCTTTCCTAGCCTCTCTCAAACACAGCTTAATAATACGAAAGCGCTTGCCTCTATCCAAGCCATGGTTAACTTCCAAATATGATAGCGGATTTCTGCTCTGAAGTTGCGCCATAGGCTGTCCTAGTTAAACTCTTTGCCAATACCATAATCCTTTTCCAATAGTGACTTTAAACCAACCTGTTTAAATACTTAAAGGTACAGTATAGTTCCTGCTTCCTTGTGGTTTTAGTCATTTGTCATTTAAATGTATCGGACTAATGCTGCAGCTCCCTGATTTTAACAGGCATTCATCCTATGTGCCTTATATCTTCTAGATTTTGATCCCAATTTCCCTGTATGTTTCCATTGAAATTGTCAAACTGTGCCAAGTATACTTCATTAACCAGGATATGGACTTGTACGATGAGGAAACAGACTCACAGCTGCAGTGCCGAGCCCTGAACATCACGGAAGACTTAGGGCAGATACAGTATCTCTTCTCAGATAAGACCGGCACTTTAACTGAGAATAAGATGGTGTTCCGGCGGTGCACTGTGTCGGGCATAGAATATTCTCACGATGAGAATGGTGAGTCTGGGCATGGGGATTTCCAATCTAGTCTGGACTAGAAAAATACTGCTATGTCTAGAACTGCATTTGTGACGTGCACACACGCACACGCACAAGCTTCAAGGATTGCTGATTTTCAGGGATCTTAAGGACGTGGCTGTCAGAGCTCCTGGAGCCCGAGCCTGGTGCTATTTATAGAACAGGCTGCCATCGCCCTGCTCGCTGCAGTGTCTGGAGTGATGGGCGTGTGCTTCTGCCCTCATTGTCTGCCAGCCAAGTGCAGCAGCATGGCCAGGCAGCCTCCCGGAGCTCAGTTCAGCGGGCTGCAGTCACTTCACTGAAGCACCCCAGGACAGAGACATGTTTCTGTTGTCATTCATCTTTCTTGTATCAGCCAGAAGATTCTCAGAAGAGCTTGGCTAATTTATACTGCATTCTTTCCCTGGGAACAACGTGTTCGTGGGAGCTGGGAGGGCCAAGTGGCCTTGCTTCTGGTGATGTAGGCAGCCCTTCCTCTGCCTCTTTTTTTCTTGTCCTTCGCTGCCTCCTTCCTCTGAAGGCAGGCCCCAGGGAATCACCAGCTTCACAAGCCAAGGGTGTGACTGGAGGGGGATGCTGTGCTAAGGGTACCTATGCTACACTTCTGTTTCCGGGGTCAAGGCGCCTCCTAGTGAGGCCACCCCGCTCTGCAGCCAGGACTCCTTCCTAGACCAGCAACAAAAAGTACCTGCATTGTGCCCATTCCCTGCCTGTTTCCCTGTTCCTGATGCTCACTTCCTCTCCTCCAGCCGCCAAACTCAGTGCAGAATAGTTCATTCCAGGCAGTGTTCTGCAGCAGAGGAGACACAGTTGCAGACAGAATCTTTAGAGATCTGTTGCACAGCAGAGTGACTATATGTATTCAAAATAAGTTCACATGTCTCATTATAAGAAAATAAAGTGAGATGATGGATATGTTAATTGGATCACTATCACATTATATTCTGTGAACATATAGAACTAAAATTTATCAGTCAAAAATTATAATACATTTTTAAAAATAGTAATGAAGTTGGGACCTGAGGCTACATGGGGCAGAATCATGGACTGACAGTTCTTAAGGGTTCTGTCACCTCCAGAAGACACAGGAGAGGATTTCTGGTGGGGAGGGAAGCAACTGTGCATCTCCACAACATGTCCAGGTCAGCAGTTAAGGACCAGAGCTGAGGAGACTTGCAGACAGTTAATCTCATAGTGTTACAACTCGCTGGCAGATGAATTCAGCAGGGCTTGCCTCGAGCACAGAGCCCAGCTCACACATGGAGCTGTCTGCAGACACCATAGTGTGTCCTTCTCTCTGACGTTGTGACCTGATGACCTGGAGCTTGCCAACTGCATGCTCCGGGCATTGTATCCCCTGAATCTTGCCCTCATCTTCCCTGAACATTGAAGGGTGCCTGGATCTCTTTGGGTCACATACCATGCACACTACCACTGCACCTGCAGTGTCCCAGGCCTGGCCACACAGACGGGGGAGGAGGAAGTTCTGAGTGGTGGCCACGTTGAGCTCTGACTTCTAGTGGCCACTCTTCAGGTAGGTGGGACAGGCGGATCTGCCCTTCTGAAGGCTGAAGCGACACTCTGAATGCACAAAGCTAGAAATATCGACATGTCCAGGCTTTGCTCACCCTGCCATCCTGCTGTCATCTGCCTGGGGCTCGTGTCACCTGAGAGCAGAGGGGTATTCAGGAAGGGTGCTGCTCCTTACAATCTTGGTGTTGAGGAAGTGCTCAGCCTTATGAGTGTACACAGGTGACTTCCTTATTTCAGTTTTTCTCAGCTCCAAAGGAAGGTCTGTTAATCTCTAAACTAGAGGCCTGGCCCAAGTGGCTGAGCACTGTTACAAGTGTCCCCTTCTCTGGCACTTCTGGCCCTGGCTGTTAGCTTTCCTTGTGCTTCGCCCAGCACTGCACCTGCACCCAAAATTCTGGTTAAATGTTCTGAATGGGTAACCTTCATTGGCAGCCTTTGTGTTGTTCATCGTAGTCCAATAAACCATCCTAACTGGAAACCCAGGAAATTTGCACAGAGCCATTAACTAACATGAAACAGTAGTGTGGCACCCCTAATGCCTCATATGTAACAAAATGCCTTTGGAAACAGTAATTGGCGGCACCCCTTGGAGCTCAAGCACAGCATCCCATTCAGAATCATCTCGGTGAAACCTGGTTGCTTGAGTCCTTAGCCTGACTGCAGTGCTGCCGTGCTATGTGATTCTTAAAAGAGTGTGAGTCTTGCTGTTCATAGGGCTCCATAGATACATGGGCAAGTGCCAAGCACAAAGCTAGAAAGCATTCCTCCTTTCCTACGTGGCCCTAAGTAAGGAGCTTGGCACCAGTGACCACCCCCTTCCCAGCTGGAAGCACTGTGCATTTCTCTGTGCCGTGCAGATGTATAATGCCTCATCTTCTGGGAAGGCCCCGGTGTGGAAAGCAATCCCATCCATGACCTCTGGCCTGGTGGGCAAATCTTTAAGCCCTGCTAGATGGACTGGATGGGCCTTCCTTCCATCAGGCCATGTGCCTGGCTTGACCCTGTGAATACCTGGGCTTTGCCTGCACAGAGGGCCTGCAGAACCCCGTGTCTCCCCACACCTACTTTTAGCCAAGTAGCATGGGATGGGCCACTGTGTCATATTGGATAGCTTTTGTGTTCCTTGGGACTTGGTTTCTCCATCTTCCCCTCCCTGCATCTTTTGACCTTAACAAGCCTCTTAAGTTCCTTGAAATGAGAATTGTTATTTTTATCTGTGGGATGAGATTGAGAATGTCAGCATCCCCAGCTTAATGGATGGTACAGAAAACCGAGAATGTTCTCCAGACCCACGCCTTGCCATCAGAAAGCGAGGGTGGAGAGTGCTGTGAGAGGGCCTGGCTGGACGCCTTGTAGAAGATAAAATGCTCTGCGAACATCGTCACGATGTTACGTGCCTGTAATCTTACTGCTGTGGGAGGCTGAGGCAGGATGATCACAGGTTAGAGCCCTGCCTGGGCAACATAGCGACAACATGAGATCCTGTCAAAAAAAAAAAAAAGATAATTAAAAAAAAATAAGGCTGGGGATATAACTCAGTGTGAAGACCCTGGGCTCAGTCCCTAGTACCGCAAAACAAAGCAAAACACCCAGTGTCTCCGCAGTCCGTCCAGTCTAACCTCACGGTGTGTTTCTCTGTCCTCCACAGCCCAGCGTCTGGCCAGGTACCAGGAAGCAGACTCAGAGGAGGAGGAGATGGGACCCAAAGGGGGCACGTGGTCTCAGCGCAGCAGCATTGGGAGCTACCAGAGTGTTCGGATTATGCACAGGACGCAGAGCATCAAGTCCCACCGGCGCACGGGCAGCCGGGCCGAGGCCAAGAGGGCCAGCATGCTGTCCAAGCACACGGCCTTCAGCAGCCCCATGGTGAGCGGGAGGGAAGTATGGTAACCTCGTGGAGGTGGCAGGCTGCTGTCATGCCGTCTTCCCCCTGTCATTTTCTTCAGTCACCGAGAGAGTCTGTATTTAATCATCCACATAAGCTTTTCATGGGTAGTTTGGCGGTGCTCAGTTAGCAGAAGCTATTTGGCCCACACCTTCTACCCACCCTTTCCAACACAGTGACACAGTCTCTGCCTCAGCTGCCGACGGGGCGCTTGCTGGGTGCGCGTCCAGGAAGGGGTACAGAGGGCAAGGCTGTCCCGCCAGAATAAACGAATAAAGCATCAGAACAAGAAGGCAACTGTGAAAATGCAAAACCAGTCTCCCTGCCCTCGCAAAAAAAAAAAAAAAAAAAAAAATTACAGGATCCCAGATCCAGAAAAAATACATTCCTTTCTTGACTAGTGACCCACTTGTGGACTGCCTCCTTCAGGGTGAATGGCAAACTCTCAAAGATCCTTTCACTTTTGAAATCTTTTCAAGAACAGAGGGGAAATGCTCTGTGCCGACTGTGGCCTTGCTCTTCCACGTCCCTCGGACCAGGAGGAGCTCCTACTTAAGTAGGGACCTAAAGGAGCAGATGCCCGCGGGTGCAGTCTGCAGGGCACTGCGGAAGTAAGCTCGGGAGCAGGAAGGAGACTCTGCACTGGTAAAGTTTTCCTGACACTGCTCCACAGTGAGTGTCAGGAATATCTGAAGTCTTAGGATTTTTCTTCCTGATAATTTAGTGAAAGGTAGTTCAGTGATAGCTTGCCAGTGAGTTGTTTACATCTGCGAAAACGGAGACGACCATGACGTCTGGCGATTACAGAAGTAAAAGGAAATGGAACTTTCATCCATTTTGAAGTTGTTAAAAACAGCATGTTTTAGAAAAACCATATTGCCTTAATTTGGATAGCATATATTATGATTCTTAAGTTAATGAAGAACTTCAGACAGTGTGTTTTGGAGTGCCACATGCCTGTAAATCCCCACACTCAAGAGGCTGAGGCAGGAGGATTACTGTGTGTTTGAGGCCAGCCTGGGCTACATAGTAAGTTCAGGACCAGCCTGGACTATAGAGCAAGACTGCCTCAAAAAAAAAAAAAAAGAAAGAAAGAAAGAAAGAAAATTGGAGGGGGGGAGTGGAAATTTCAATTTGTGTATAAATACTCTGGTTATGTAAAATTTAAATGTAGAGGCTGCAAGGAAATGCTGCACCGTAGTTCTCAAAAAGCAGACTCTCTTTTATGGGGTAAAGACTTAGTGAACTTTCCTAGATGCGTATGGTTTTATAATGTGTTCTGATGTTCTTCATGAAATGTGTATTATGTATAAGAATATATACATTCCTTTTCACATGTGTATTCTGTACAATTGTGCATTGCATACAGTTGTACAAACATGCAGGTGACATTCTGTGTACCCCTTATAATTCAGTGTAGCCATCTTAAAATAGCTGAGATAGGTAGCTGATTGGCAGGTTACTGGTCCAGACTCATGGTGAGTCTCTGTTTACTTCCTAGGAGAAAGACATTACCCCCGACCCGAAGCTGCTGGAGAAGGTGAGCGAGTGTGACCGGTGCCTGGCCATCTCAAGGCACCAGGAGCACCCCTTGGCCCACCTTTCTCCTGAGCTGGCTGACATTTTTGACTTCTTCATCGCGCTCACGATCTGCAACACAGTAGTTGTTACCTCCCCAGACCAGCCACGACAAAAGGCAAGTTGTGGAACATACCCGAGGACTCTCGGCACCCTCCACCTTCCTGGAGGCCCCTGGTGCCAGTCTTCCTGAGGGTGGGCATGCTTTCCTTTTCTAAAGGGAGCTTCCCTCTTCTGAGCAGCATGTCTCGGGCATAAGAAAGACGTAGCAGGGTGCTCCAGCCGGGGCAGAGTAGTGCATAAGTCCTGCAGCGTCCCTGGAGCTGCAGTGGGCACATGCTCAGGTTGGGCCAAGAGGGAGAGGGCGGGTGTCCAGAGGGAGCCCTGCCGGGGGACAGGCTGCATGAAGTGCATGGAGACACAGATGTGCACGTTGAGCCAGGCAGTCTGGGAAGGCTAAGCTTCACATGAACATGTTCAAGGGATGGATATGTGCTGCAGGCCTGCCAGTGCCTTGCCCAGGCTCCTGGGCAGCCTTTCTGGCAGGCTGCACTCCTGGAGCATTGGCAGGTGATGAGGGGTGGACAAGACAGCCCACCCTGTCTTTCGTAACAGTTGCCGCACTCGCATGTTGAGGGTGCGTGGCCCTGGTAGACCCCAGGTGGACAGGTCTGGACACTTGAGAGGCCATGAGCTTGTCTTGCAGTCCTGTGCAGCCACGCACACACGGCTGCCTCAGAATCCCTCAGCTGGCCCTCAGGGTCTTCTACCCCTGCATTAGAAGAATGTATAAACTGATCTTTCAAGTGACTTTTTAATAGACTTTTAAAAAACCTGCTGTGTTCTGTGAAAAGCACTGTGAACCCACTTCTTCGATCCTTTTATGTGAAGTGAGTAAACAGTATGATTCCCTCTCCTGTCTGTGGTTGCACCTCTGGCAGGTGAGAGTGAGGTTTGAGCTGAAGTCGCCAGTGAAGACCATAGAAGATTTCCTCAAGAAGTTCACACCCAGCCGCCTGACTTCCGGTTGTAGCAGCATTGGGAGCCTGGCCACTAACAAGTCCAACCACAGATTGGGGTCCAGCTTCCTGTCCAGCCTGTCCAATGACAGCATGTTTCTCAAGCTGGAAGAGAGGCTGGGCCATTCTACCCCATCCGTTGCCAGCAACGGCTACCGCAGCCAGGCTGATGGCTGGGCCCCAGAACACACCCAGGAGCAGGACCTGGAGCGGGAACAGGAGCTGCGCTATGAAGCAGAGAGCCCGGATGAAGCAGCGCTGGTGTATGCCGCCCGGGCCTACAGCTGCACCCTGGTGGACCGCCTGCCCGACCAGGTGTCGGTGGAGCTGCCTCAGTTGGGCAGGCTCACCTTCGAGCTCCTGCACACGCTCGGCTTCGACTCCATCCGCAAGCGGATGTCGGTGGTGATCCGGCACCCGCTCACGGATGAGATCAGTGTCTACACCAAGGGGGCGGACTCCGTGGTCATGGATCTCCTGCTGCCCTGCTCCACAGGTATGCCTCCCCTCCACCCAGCTCTGGTAGCAAAGTTTTGAGAAATCTCCACACCTGGTCCTTTGGGTAAAGTGATTTCCACTTATCCCTTTTCTACACATCTGAGTATCGTGTCGTTCTCCCAGATGACTGTTACCCGGTTGGAAGGGTTTGCGCGAGGGTGCGCCTAGGGCTTTGATGCCTGGACTTATGCCTTAACCCCACCCCCACCCCTCGCCACAGCAGGGTTAGTGATGATTTAGGGAGTTCCACGTTTTCAATCCACACAGTGAAGGTGGAGGTCCTTTGAGGTAGAAGTCCTAGAAGCTTCCTTTCTACCCCATCGGAATTTTCCACTATGGGAACTTCCCAGATTTCAGCCTGCCGGGGACGCTGCCTCAGATCACAGTGGGGACTAGGGTGGTGGCACTGCTGACCTCTCACTTGTCTTCTGTCCTGACTTTGGGCTAAGCAGCTCCTGGTTCGTCTCTCGTTTCTCCTTTGGGTTAAAATAGGATTTGAATAACTCTGGTGTGGAAGGTGGAACCTAGCTGGTAAAGGAGCTACACATGTTCCTGAATATGGGAGGGGGAAAGTGGGTCCCCTTGTAAAGTGAATTAGCCTTACCTCCTTTGATACTAGATGACTGTGCATCGCACCGTTGTGCGTAAGGAACAGGGTGGAGGTGAGGATGCTGTGGGTCACTGCAGCGGCCCGCTGGGGGCTTTGCTGCCTAACCCTACGGCCTTCCTATTAGCTGTGTTCTGAAAGCAGGTCTCAGTACCACCTGCTATAAAATGCTGTGTACTGGATAAGCTCTTCTGAACTTCTGGGATGGAACCAGTGAATACTTCATCTTCTACCTGTCCTTCTCACCATAATCTCAGTGCCCAGGGCAGGAGTCTGGACACCAAAGCCTGAGGCTATCACGTAATCTAGAAGTACAAGGGGTTATCAAATAGGAAAATAGAAAAAAAAAAACTATTGTAGGAAAAGCCACCTTGCCCTCAGTCCCCCTCAGAGTACTCGCCTCACTTGGAACACACCTGTAGATGTTGCCACTTTCTGAAGTAGTTTTCTGGAAGTCCTCTTTTGTTTCTTTATGAGGTCTGATCAGAGGCACAGTGACTGCTGCTTCCACTTACCAGCTGATGGAAAAGCTTGTAAAAATGTGGTGGTGTGTCCTCATCCACCTGCTGTCCGGATCTGGCACCATTCAATCACTGGCTCTGCCCCAAAGTCAAAATCACCATGAAATGTAGATGTTTTGAGTCAGTCAGGCCAGTGAGGCAGACACTGTAACACAACTCAAGACATAAAAGATCGGACTTACAGAACTGCTTTAGAAAGTGGCAGGGATAACACGATGATTGTGTTTGGAAAAAGGAGTATTTTGAGGGGAATTATCGACAGTGTGTCTTTTAGTGTAATAAACTTTTAAAAAATTCACTGTGTTTTCTAAACATGCCCATATCCTAGAGGACCTTTGCAGACAGGAGGTTAGTGTACCCCTTACAGACCTGTGTCTTGAGGAGGAAGCTGAGCTGTATTTGCAAGTGTGTCTCTGAAAACAGCTCGAACTCTCATGGTAATGGCTGACCTCGGGTAGGATTTTTTGCCTTTTCAACCCTACAGTGGTTCACCCCCAGTGTTGGCACAGAATCCAGTTCATGGACTGACTTTTCATTCCAAAAGATTTCCTTGTCTGATGTTTGATCTTGTTTACATCCATGTGAAAGCAAAACAGGGCATTTACCCTGGGCAGATTTCATTTTACTGTCCAAAATTACCACTGTCTAACACACGTACAGTGAAGGAGGCTACCCCACGGGCTAGTTATACTCTCTGTGCGTACATCTTTTAAGTAAGTAGAAAGTCTCAAATGTATAGACAAGCCGTGAGGAAAACTCTTACCATGCATTTTTGATAACAGTACCTATGTCAGCTTTCCATTGCTATAACAGAACATGCACAGTATACTTCTAAAGAAAAAAGTTTTATTTCTGGCTTACAGTTTGGTGGTGGCAGTCCTTAGTTTGTGGGCCCTGTTGCTTTGGGAGGCAACTTGTCATGGTGAAGCACACAATGAAACAAAGCCACTTGTCTTGTGGTCAGGGAGAAAGAGGAGAAAAAGGAGGGGACAGGGTCTCACTGTCACCCTCAAGGGTACATTCACAATGACCTAAAAACCTAATAGACTTTACCTCCTAAAGGTTCTACCCCTTCCCAATAGGGCCTTGCTAGGATCCAAGCCTTTAATGCGTGGGCCTTTGGGGACACATAAGATCTAAACTAAGGACCATCATTTTAGAAGAGGAAATTTTAACACTTTCTCTTCCTCCTCCTCCTCCTCCTCCTCCTCCTCATAATGCTAGGGGTACCCCAGAAGAAAAAAAAACAAAACAGATGTCTTTAACTTGAATAATTTTAAGATCGTCAGTGTTTGCTGTCCTGTCCCTGCTTTTCTCATAATATGTCAGGGTGGAAAGAGCATCATTAGGATGGTACAGGTAATGGAGTCCTACTGTGTTCATTAGTCGACAGGGAGAGGCCATGGCCAAGGGGACAGGGACAGTTTAGCCCCTCCCCCCCATGTTTCCTAAGTATGCCTAGGCTCCCCTTTTACAGCACTTGCATGGTTTGGAGGCATCTGATGTCAAGTACAAGATGATCCTCATTGCCCCCTTTCTTTGACATAGGATTGACCTCAAGCCCCGGCTTGGGGAGCCACACTCAAGCTGGAGAGCCCTGAAGTCCTCTTGCAGGCCCCTCCACCAGCTCTGCAGCCCCTGCGTGACTTTGTTAGTGTGCCTATATCCTCTGCTTCCATCTATCCCCCATTTTCTCTCAGGGAAGAAATCTACCATATCCAGATAACTGCACATAAGGAAGAGCAGAGCTTAGATCCTTGTGTCGCAGAATGGCCAGGTAATGGCAGTGCTGTACATCGTCAGAACTCTGACATTACCTGGGCAAGTTTTAAATCAGCAGTTTGTGTTGATCTCTACCTTTTGAGAATCTGTGCTTAAATTTGGTTTGTATAGAGAAGATCTACACATAAATATTGGGCAAGTGATCATTAAGAAATTTCAGAGACTAGTCAGGAGCTGTAGAATGGTTTTGGGGTCACCTGGTCGTTCTTCACCTGGGTGTCCTGGCCTTGTACACACATTGTCCTACTTTTACTTCAGTGGGGGCAGGAGAGGGCAGGGTGTGGAGAAGAGTGGACGTCTTATGTATGGATAACTGTGGCCAACTCCTCTGCCTGGGTAGGTGTTAAACTGAGGAGTGCACACAGTGCATCTGGCAGCCTCTTTCTTCAAAGAGCTCACAACACTCACCAGGAGTCCTGAGTTGGCTGAGCTGACAGCGGCCATGGCATATTGGGGGGTATGTGTACTGGCAGGACATAGCCACGTCCTTGTCTTACCCACCCTGGGAAGAAGTTGTGTGGTGGGAAGTGGGGACCCTATCACACCCATTTTGGTCTGTGCTTGTTGGATAGGGATTGGGTGACCCTGCACAGGTTACTTACTTTTTCTGTGCCTCAGTTTCCCATCTATACAAAGGAGATCACAATGTCAGCCTCACAGGAAGTCTCCAGAGAAGCCTGCAGCTGCGCGGCTGATGTAACATCTATACAAACACTGTCAGCTTTCCCATCTCTGTCTTTTTTTTCTCTCAAGATTCAGTTGAGTGGTTTTGGTGAAGTTGCCACTTAGTGTGGTCTTTAAGGTAAACCCTTAGTCATCTTAGCTCTTCTCTAGGAGCAAGGACAAAAAGGTCCTTGCAGACCACCGCCTAGCAGGGGCCTTCCGCACTGCTGTTCTTCACTAGATCACAAATGTGTTTTGTTTGAATGACTGTGCAAGCCAGCAGGGAATTCACCTTCCCTTGACTTCACATTTAATAAGCTCAAATTCCTCACTGGAAAACCATATTTATAAAGTGTAAAATAAATGTCATTTAGGGAGATTTAAAAACACATGAGAAACTTGGTATGGTGGTACACACTCATAGTTCCAGTGCTCAGGGATGTTGAGTCAGGAAGATTGCAAGTTGGAGCCTATCCTGTGCAGCTTAGCAACAAGCATGATTCTATCGCAAAATAAAACAAAGAAAGGCTAGAGGTTGTAGCCTCCAAGGGAGACTGTCTGTTCCTGTGAAGGCCTCTGCAGGCATTGTGAGCATCACTGGCAGGCTTCTGGTGGAGACTGTAGGCACAGCCCATCTCTGCCCCGCTATATCCTGAGGTCAGTGGACATGCAAGTTATCTTTAGGGCCTGTGTCCAGAATAGTTACTGTCTGGCACTGTGCACCTGTCCCTGAATTACCCCCACCTGCTGCTTGAGGGTCCTTCTACACAGAGTCCACAGCTGCCACATTAAGCAAGGAACAGAGGCATTGGCCAGCTTGAGTCCCAGCTCTGTAACCTGTTCTGTTCCAAAAGAGCTGAGCATCAAGTAGAATTCCCCTGTTACCGGACATGGGAAAGAAATAAGAGGCCTGAATTGTAGTCAAGTGTCAGAAAGAAGTAGCTACTAGTGCATGCACATCCCCTCAGCTGCCGTGAGAACAGTATTATGTTGTTACGCCAGAAATCGGCCAACCCCCTGCCTGGCCCCAGAGCCGGGCAGACAGAGTCCCTCTAAGGTGCACACTTTCCTACTCAATATGATCTCCTTCTTAGGCTCCCCCAGCCCCTCAGTGATGGTCTCTGCGGAGCTTGAGGTCTTCCAACCTCCTGTATCCTCCCTCATATGAGAGGCCAATTCCAGCATTCTCAGAGAACTGGCCCTACAAATCTGGCCAAGCTCTTCTCACTGAGAGGCCAGCCTTTGGAGCAGAGGGTGGGGGCCTGTGGGTTGGGTGAATCTCACCGAGAAACTGTACAACAGTGAAGAGGAAGGTCTTGCCAGTACTGGTGCAGGTGTGTGTGTGTGTCCTTGTGTCTGGATGGGGGCAGGGCAAGGTCCTCCCCATCCTCCAGCCCTGTGCAGACAGCTGTACATAGAGCGCCCTAGGATCCACCTGAAAGGTGAGTGCCTGTGTCACTGCCCCCTTGCCCTGGGCACCCAGGAACTCAGCTCAACTGACTTCTATTCAGTCAGTTCTGCTGACAAGCGTGGCTGATCTCCTCTGCTCTTCCTTCTGTGGAGCAATCCCTGCCCTGTCCCTGGGATAATAACCGAAGTACTTGGTTGCTGTTATTTTAATTTCAGAGAAAATAATCAGAATTTTGGAAGGTTTAACTATAGCCTCTGATAGAATACAAGGGACTATATGATGGTCAAAATAAAGATGACTGCTTGATTTTCTTCAGGAAATTTAGATACCTAAAACAGAGTAATCTAGAGTAAGTCTTTGTTTTCACTTAAGGAGTATGTAAAAAATCATTGATCTCCCACATCTTAATAAACAGATACACACAGAGATGCCATGTATTTGTGTGCTCTGTGTCTGTTTTATGCAAGTGAAAGTTTTGTACCCCAAGAGCCAGCTGTCACCCCTGTGAAGACTATTGCCCTGCTGAAGAATGCAGGGCCTGGAAGATAGGAGTGTTTCTGCCTAGTCAGGGTATATTTGGATAGTGGACAGGCCCTTCCTTCCCTAGGCCAGGGTCTCATGACTTAGCGCTGCAAATGAATGGACTCTTCAGATAAATTTGAATTTTAAGTAGACATTTTTTGGGAAAAAAATGTTTCCTATGCGATATTTGGACATATTTTATCTGGAAACATCATGGGGATGTTCTGGAGAAACTGTACTTTCCGTTAAGTACATTTTTTAATAAAATAGAATGTGCACATCCATTTTAATAGGCTGCACAAAAGACCGGATCACTTTTGATAAGGCTTTTTGTTTTTATGAACTGTCTAATTTTAATGAAGCATTTTAGAAATGGCCCAGAATATGAATTTTGATGAAGATTTTTTAAAACAACAGCTGATTTTTATTTTGAAGTTGGTATGAAAATGTACAGAACTATTGACAAGGAATGAGAAGGTGGGTAAGGAGCCCACTACAGGGCACTGCCTCGATGCCGCTCTCACACGCCCGGGTTTCTGCTTGTGCTTCAACCTAGATGATGCCAGTGGAAGGCATCAAAAAAAGATCCGATGCAGAACACAGAATTACCTCAACCTGTACGCGGTCGAAGGTCTGCGCACCCTGTGCATCGCCAAGAGGGTGAGTGGGGTCACACGGCCAGGTCCCTCCCTACCAGGCCCACGCCCAGCCCAGCCCTCAGTAGTGCGTCTCACCTAGGTTCTAAGCAAAGAGGAGTACGCCTGTTGGCTGCAGAGCCACTTGGAAGCAGAGTCATCCCTGGACAACCGGGAGGAGCTCCTTTTCCAGTCTGCCACTCGCCTGGAGACGAATCTGCATTTGCTGGGTAAGTTTGCATGGAGCGGCACTGAGTTTACGCAGATCACTCTGGAGCCAGTGGTGATGTGCCTGCCATTGCTGGCTCTTCTCTGCGCTTGGCTGATTGTGATGAAGGAACAGTAGGCCACGACACTAGAGTCCAAGGCTGGATGGTCCTTGATTAAGCACACTCTATAACCTCTTTCTACAGGGCACATATGTATCTGGGTCCCTATGGTGGCCAGCTTGCCTGCACCAGACGCAGCTTTTTCCCCAAAGATAGATGTGAACAAATCTTTTGGCCGTTTATGGTTGAGACCAATTTCTTCTCCCTGGTAAACCAGTAGAACTGTTGTGCCCCCAAACCCTTACATTTTGTATTTTAGGAATATTTCACAGATTTAATTGAGATAAAAAGAAAACAGTTTTTGTTTACAGGTGGTCATACTTCCTGCTGTGTTCTTATTTTATTACTTTTGGAGAGAGGTGTGATAGGGATTAAACCTAGCACCTTTACAGTGAGCTTTATCCTCAGCCCACCCACCCCCCCCCCCCTTTAAATTTTGAAACAGGTCTCATTAAGGTCTCTGTTCACTGTGTTGCTTGTGATCCTCCTGTCTCAGCTGGGATTACAGCTGGCATATGCAGGCATATACCATTTTATGTTTATTTTAATATTCAAAACAATAAGTTTGTTGAAGTGGTGAGTAAACCAACTAAACCTTTGTCTAGATGGATTGTATGACTCCTTGTTCTCATAGGTTGTGATGTCATTGTGCACCCCCATCTATTGATCAGATCCCACAGGCAGAGAGTTAGCCTTTTTTCACTTAACAACGAAAAACTGTTCACTCGGCCTTATTTCCTGGACAGAGGAGCCGGAAAACCTGTGTATCTGCATCTCTGTATCCAATATACATGACGTACCAGGCAGAATTAATACAGATGCATACTCACGGAGTCATTCACTTTGCCCAGAGTGTCTGATAGGCGCCCCGGGATCCAAGGGCCTGAGGCATAATGGGCAGCCTCCCTGGTATGAATTAGATGAATCCTTCAGAGTGGTGCTGCCTGCCTTAAGCATCTGAGTCTTCATTTACTACTGAACGAGGTCTGCATTCATCTCTGATAGGCTTTCCCAGCCAGGCCAGTAGGTATGGTGTGGGACTGTAGGCCCAGCTACTGAGGAGGTTGAACAGGAGGATGGCTTGAGCCCAAGAACTTGTGGCCATCATGGGCGGTGGAGCAAGGCCTTAACTCCAAAAACCAGAAGCCAGAGTAGGCTTCCCTGAAACACTTTTATGCTTCCCTGAGAGTGTCCGGCTGATTGCTCGGGCATAGCTGGCCATCTTCTCTTTGAACCCTTGGCTGCTGGAGACTTTCCCTCAGGGGTGGCTTTTCTCCTAGAAACCTCTCATTTCTCCCTTCTCCAATGTAGTGAACTTTCCTTGTGGTTCCTTCTTCCTGTGGGCCTGGTGCCACTTACTGCATCAGTGCTGACAGTGTCTCTGTCCTTTGCCACGTGACGACAGACCTTAACTGTGGAAAACGGGGCTGTCCCCAGGCTGTCTTCTCTGAAATCACTTCGAGTTCTCTAGATCTAGCTCTGCTACCTACTGGCCATGGGAACTGGGGAAAGTGGATTGGTGTTTCTTGCATCTCACTGTCTTTATCTGCTATGGGAAGAATAATAATCCCATCTTGAAGATTTCTGTAAGGTTGGAGAGATGGGATCCCAGGAAGCACCAGGTTTGTTCTGGGCTTGGGATGCAGAGGTCACTGCTGGCATGGCAGTAAGTCTTTTGCTCTTACTCCACACCTGCAACAGCCCGGTAGCCTCTTCTGCACAGACTCTCTGTGCTACTTGGATATCCATCCCCTCCCTTGGCCTGTGTGCTGTCTTGTTAGCATGACCTAAGTATGGAACAGCTCTAGGCTTACACTGAACTTGACATCATATTCACAGGGATGTTTTCCAAAAGCTTAGACTTTACATGTTTTTAACGTAAGCAATTGTGTGCACATCTAAAACACAAGGTTGTGTATTTATGTCCTCCTCTGGTTCTCTCTGTTGGAGTCAGGTTGGAGTCCAAGACATCAGAGATTTTTTTGAATGCTGAGTGAGCCATGTTTCCTGTTATTTGAGGCAACTGGCTTTTTTCCATGGGTAAATGACAATGGTTTTGTGATTTGCCAGCTAAGGAATCACTGAAATTGCCCACAGTGGGCACCAGCAGTGTCCAAGAGCCTGATCTTGTCTTTTAACAGGAGCTCTTTGATAAAATTTTTCAGAGTTTTGCAATAGCCTTTTGCTGTTTTGCACAAGTTTTTAGGAATTTCCCATAGCTTCTTGCTACATTGCTACATTAGTAGATTGAAATCAGCTGAAGTGGGAGTATTTACACCACAGAAATGGGCAAATACAGTATCCTCCCACAAGCAGATTATCAACTGCTTGCCATCTCCTACAGTGTGATATGTTCTTGTTTTAACGGTTGAGATCTGAGCTGGAAAATCTAGCCCTGACTGTTCGCCACACTGATGCATCCAAAGGGAGTATTGTATACTATATTCCAACTCCTCAGCTTCTCTTTAGAGAATAGTAAGCCATTTTTATTTTTCGTATTTCAAAGCCAGATGTCCTTTTGTCTTTTTATTTAGCTGCTTCATTTTTAATATCCTCAGAGAGCCACAAATAAGTATCTCCAGCAGAAAAGATCAGGATTCACACTGTTGTTGAGATGCTCTTTTTCTGTGAAAATTCTGCCCAGGAACCTAAATGCAAAGGACAACCTTCTGTTCATTTTCCCTAGTGTTCGTGCTGTTTTCTCTAAATGTCATTCGAAGCTCCCAGCTGGTGAAACCTTTCCCGCCCATTAAAAGCCATCTGACACCTGATCACAGTGATACATGGTGGCACCAGCTTAGTCTGAACTCCACCAACCACCAGTGCTGTGATATGTAGAAGTGCCAGGCCTTCCCAAGTGTCGGGTCATAAAGTCGGTAGCATTTAGTCAGTCACATAAGTTATAGTACAAACAACCCATCTCGGAATGCTGAGAAGAGACACTGCTTCAGATCATTTCAGGAGGGTTTTACTCTTTGTCCTTAGCCATATATCAGGCCAAGGTGGGTATACTTTCTGTAACTCTCGAGGCTCAGTACTATTCTGTGCTTGATTCAAACCTGTGCATTACATAGGTGTGGTCAGTGGAGTGGCCCAGGAGGGAGTCCTTTCCTTAGGTCATCTAGCTTCTGAATGAAAAGAAGTAATATTTTCAAATTACTGTGTTTTCCCTGTAAAAACAGAGACCACATCCAGACTTTAGTTTACCAGTGAGGCCTTCCCTGCTTTCTTTCTTATTAGACATTGTACCGAGAGACCCTGGCTGAGTGACCAGGATACACAGGTGGCAGACACTAGGATCTTCCTGCGGGAAGGTGCTGTCGAGGGAAGGGTCGGTAACTGGTTGAGTTACATGTCACTGTGACAGAATGCCTGAGATGATCCACTTGGAAGAAGAAAAGGTTTATTTTGGCTCAGAGGTTTCAGGTCCCGCTTTCTTGCCTTGTTGCTTTTGGGCCAGTAGCAAAGCTTCATGGTAGGAGTACATGGCAGGGGAAGTGGCTGTCCTTGTAGCTGGGAATGAAAGAGAGAGAGAGGGGAAAGCTCTTGGGTCCCAGTGTCCCCTTCAGGGACATTCCCACAGAGACCTAAATTCCTTCCACTAGGCCTTACCTTTTAAACATTCCACCACTTCCCAGTTGTCTCATGGGTTGGTGTCCAAGCCTTTTTAACACATGAGCCTTTGGTGGACATTCACCATCCAAATTATAGCAAGGTCTATAACTAATGCAAGGTAGCAGTGTAGTAGAAGTAACATCTTAGGTCCTAGAGCTTCATCTAGGTTAGCCATTATCATGACTGTTCCATAACCATTGTTATTGATAGGTGTGATGAGGTACTGTGAGCCCATGGAGACAGGAAAAATCCTCCCTTCCTCCTCCCCAGACATCCAGGAGTATGGCACGGAAGAAGTGACACTGAGCCTGAGCCAGAGGCCACATGCTCTTTTTTTGCCCAGATAGAGAAAGAAGGCTAATGGAGGGGAGAGAGGCCAAGACCAAATGCCCAGTGATCAGGGGTCTACTCCCATATGGCACAAGCAAGGAGAGAAGGGTGGAGCCTAGGACCACAGTGCACCCCTCCGGGTGTGGCCCAGTGACCCGGCTCCCACTAGCCCCACCCCTGACAGCACACTCAGGTATTGAACCCATCGGGGGACTCATACAGTGTCGTCCTGATCCAGTCATGTCACAAACATAAGAGACTTTGGGGGAACATTGTAGATCTAAACCACGTCACCTTCTTTCAGGGCCCTTCTTAGATTTCCATGTAACTTTTCTGTGCCTTCCCCATGTGGGAGCCAGGTCTGACTCACTGCGCAGCATGCGTGAGCTGGAAGAGAGAAGTCAAGCCATGTGGCCCTGGGGGACTTCTGGCGGGCGTGGGAGGCGGCCAGCTGTGCTGGGCTTTCTGAGCTCGGGATTGGTTACACAGGTATGAGATCTGGGAAGGGGAGTCCAAAGGTGTATTTAAGATGTACACTTTTTATATGCAGGTTTTTAAAATTAGACTTCAATTGTGTCTTCACCTTCCCTGTGCTTGCCATTTTTCCATTCTAGGAGAAGGGGCAAACTTTTCTTTGGACTGCGTGAGCCGTTGTAGGCTGTGTAGGCTGGACGGCAGATACTTCTCGCAGGTCTGGAGGCTGGAAGACCTCAGTTCTGGTGGGGGCTCTTGCAGATCTGCAGGCAGCTGCCCTGTCTCTGTGTCCTCATGTGGTAGAGGGAGATGATTTCTCTGATGCCTCTTCCTTTATCAGCACATGAGACCCACCACCAGGGACCCAGCCCCAGGTCTTCACTGACTTAATCATTCCCGGTGCCCTAGTATCCCAGCACTGTTTTGATGGGAGCTAGCCTTCCAATGTGTGCATCTAGGGAAGGTGAGGTCACAGGTGTGCAGACCAGAGCAGCATACCAGCCAGGGAGCAACTTGTCATGAAGGGTTGAAGCAGGAATGGCAAGGAGCCCTCAGCCACACCTGAGCCCGGGCAGCCGTGGGCTGCATTTCACTTACAGAGCAGGGAAGGCAGAAACCCTCTCACTGAGCTATAATCACTGAAAGGGCAGAGGCAGGCCCAGGGATGAGTGTGCTGATGCAGGTCGCGTACCCCTTAGCGGAACTCCATGGCACCAGAAGGGTTTTGGGTTTAAAAAAAAAATTATGAGTACATAATGAGATATCTTGAGGATAGGAGCCAAGTTCAAGCAAAAATTCATTTCTGTTTCATATATGAGGTGTGATTCAGAAATACAGTGAATATGTAAAGTAAATTAAAACACTTCTTCATGGGCATTTTGAGTCTGGAGATGAGCTGCAGGCCCCATGGTATCTAATCCAGTGAACAGGATAGCTGAGGACACACCGTATGTTTTTATTTGACAGATGTTATTGTAACCGTTCTGATTTAATCGAGGACAGTAGGACAGCCATGAAAAGACACCCACGAAAGAACCTGGAGAAAGAAGAGAGAATGACAGGATAGGTGTGGAAGTGGGAGGAGTAGTCTGAGGAAGATTAATGGTGATGTGTCCTTTACTGCAGTAATTATTCAATCATTCACTGCAGTTTTGGTCATGCCTCGTACATCTTACAGTTGTGGCCTGAAGGTCAGTGACCCACTTTCCACTTGTGGCAATGTGTCAGTGCTCAAAAAGTCTTGGATTTTTGGACAGTTTTGGAGTTCTGATTTTTGTGGGTAGGGCTGCTCATCCCGTAGTATAGTTTTCTGCCGTCAGGACACCAGTGGGAGAGAGCTTACCTCTCAAATTCTGTGGAACAAGCCTACTCGGGATAATACTGCTTTTAATAAAGACTGGGTCTGCCTGCATCGTCCGCTATAATGGCAAATGATCAAGGATGTCGGCAGCAAACATTGTGAGTTTCGTTCACAGTGGCTTGCCACAGGATGGTTAATTTCTAAGGCTTCTTTATCCCTGTGAATGTGGCCATTGCCATTACCTCCCCGTGGACGCTGTTTACCGGTTATCTGTAAAGTTACGTTAGCTGTGCATTAGTCAGAAGACACTCAGGGTGCTTTGTTGTAAGCACCCATAACTCGGCTCAGCGGCCAGCGGCTCGCCCTCCCTGCTCCTGTTCACTCTTGACTGAGTCACAACGAGAGAGCTACCAGAAGTATCCACCAGTGTCCTGAAGTGGTAAATCATTAAAGCAGACTTCCGAGGGAGACTTCCTGTGGTCAGGTGGCCGACAGAACTAGGGACTGTGTGCCCCAGCAGGCCCCAGTCAGTGGGCATTACACCGCATTTTTCATTGGTATATACGGGATTTGGGATTTGCAGCACATCAGGAATTGGGGTGGGCCTTGTGAAAAGAGGAGGCACTGACACTGTTGTGCCTTGGACCAGGTGCCACTGGGATTGAAGACCGTCTGCAGGATGGAGTCCCTGAAACCATCTCTAAGCTGCGTAAAGCAGGCCTGCAGATTTGGGTTCTCACAGGGGACAAGCAGGAAACAGCCGTGAACATTGCATACGCCTGCAAACTCCTGGACCACGATGAGGAAGTCATCACCCTGAATGCAGATTCCCAGGTAGGTGGGTTTCAGGGAGGCTCCGCCCTGCTTGGGGTGGCCTCCTATCCCGTGGAACCCCACAGCAGGGCTGTAAGGGAAGGCCACCAGGGAGGCTTCCACTTCTGCCTTCCTGGGAGCTGCTCGGACACCCTCGGATTCTGGGATTTAGGACATTCTTGTCATTACCTTAAAAAATGTGAGTTTTGCTGGAGTTTTTAAATACCAAGTCAGATGGACTTTGTTTAATGCAAAGTTCAACCTCCTTTTTTTTTTCCCCCTGATGTACTCTCCATGTCAACAGAGACTTTGAGAGAAGTTTTTCTGACGTCACACGTGTGTCTGGAAGGAGCCAGGGCAGCAGTCCACGTAGCCCTGCCATCCTCAGGGTCATTAGTTGTCTCGTGTCTGCCCCATGAAGCACTAGCATTTTTGTGGTTCAGTCACACTTACCTGTTGAAATTCCCAGATATGGAAAAAGTTGCCTCATTGTACTTCAGTGATCCAGACTCCAATTCTTCTAAGAGGCTCTATGCACAGTATCTTTTTGTGTATGCACACAACCATCTTGGTTGGGAGGAGAGAGTTTTCTTGGTGTGTCCCACCTGCCCTTTCTCTAGGCTGTCTCTGGGTTGTCAAGGGAGTCGCAGCCTCTCTGGGGCTCATGCTGAGACTTGGTTCTTCCTACTTCTACTCCCAGACCAGAACCTGTCCGGACTCACAGATTGAAGCCCTGACTCCCAGTGTAATAGGGTTAGGAAAAGGAGACTTGGAGAATGATTAGGTTTAATGAGGGTATGAGGTTGGGCCCCCCGTTAGCATTCGTGTACTTTTGAAAAAGAGGCATCAGAGACATGATCTCCCTCCACCACACGAGGACACAGCAAGAAAGCAACTGTCTGCAATTCAGCAAGAGCCCCCTCTAGAACCTGAATCTTGTACGTCCAGCCTCCAGGACTGAGAAGTCAGTGTCTGTTGCTTGAGCCACCCTCCTAGGATGGCTTAGGTGGTCCAGGCCTTCCCCTGGGAGCCACGTATTCATAGTATTGCTTAGTCTCCTTAATGTTTGTGGGATCTGTGGTAACACACCTTCATTTACTTACAATAGTAATTTGTGCCTTTCTTTTGATCAGTATTGTTAGCAATCGATTAATTATGCTGATCTTTTCAAATAACAAGACTTGCGTTTCATTGATTCTTCCCCCCACCCCAGTTGTTTTTCTGCTTTTACCTTCATTATTTCTTCCTCTTTTTTTCAATAATTTTATTGTGGTAAAATAATTCACATGACATAGAATTTAACACTTTTTTGTAATTACATGAATTCCAAATTCTGTAACACATTAGAACCATGGGGTTTGTGAAATCAGTGAGCATCTCTGTC
The DNA here is from genome assembly GCA_004027205.1 of Ctenodactylus gundi. Taxonomy (NCBI): domain Eukaryota; kingdom Metazoa; phylum Chordata; class Mammalia; order Rodentia; family Ctenodactylidae; genus Ctenodactylus; species Ctenodactylus gundi. The sequence goes on along the minus strand of PVKB01000950.1, from coordinate 636 downwards.
CACCCCTTTTTCAGAAGTTCACCCCTTTCCTATCTGACCATTGCCTCTTTTTCTACCTTGTCCCTTATTTCTTTCTTTTGGCTTATTTTGCTTTATTTGTTTTCTCTAGTTTCTGAAAATAGAATCTTAGGTTATTGGCTCCAGAACATTTTTCCAACATAAGCATCACAGGCTATAATATTTTCTCTCTGCGTCTCTGAATTTTGAAGTATTAATATTTTCATTTATGTGTAGTTGAAGAATTTTTTCTTTTTTTTTTTTTTTTGGTAATTTTCCTTAAGGCTTCCTGTTTGACCTGGGGATTATTTAGAAGTTTTTTTTTTTTTTTCAGTTGTCTTTGTTCTTGATTTCTGCTTTTTCAGATGTAGTTAGAGAACATGCATTTTATAATTTCTAGAACATGCATTTTATAATTTCTAGCCTTTGAAAATAGTTAATGTGTGTTTCCTGACATGAATGTTCCTTTGTACTTGGAGAAAGGTACATTAAGCTGTTAATGATCTGTGTCTTCTACAACATCCAATGACATCTATTGAGTAAATAGGATGGTTTCATTCTTATATACTAAGGGGTCAAGAAACCTGTAAGGCTTTCTAGGTTTTTTGTGACGTGCCTTTCCTTTCACCTGAAGAACTT